>OY288265.1:3525938-4125938 GCA_958450335.1 Hibiscus tridactylites | reverse complement strand
TCCATTTATAAATAATTAACCCTCCTCAAATATCGTTAAAAAATAACTACTCTTAAATAAATTTTTGGCTCCGCCCCTAAACACATCTTTCCTTTTCTTAAAGTCTCCCTTTTATCTCTCCTCAATCTATGACTAGAATTGAAATTTGTAAAAAAAGAAATATTTTCTTTCCTTAAAATACAATGTTTGGTAATAAATGTAAATTGAATATATGTTGAAGCATGGGAAATTGTTTAATGGGTAAACATAATGGAAATCATTATTAAAATATTTTTTTGTTTCCTACGGTATTAAAGTTACTCCATATTTATGGTGAGAATTGAGCTCTCAATCATTAATTATGATGAGGGAAACTTTTATTGTCTCATCTAAATTCAGTAATTTATCATTAAAATTTTTAATCAGCAAAAACTAACAATTAATCTTCCATGTTTGATGATAAATGTAGTCAAGTCATGTTTTCTTTGAAAAAAAATAGTATTATTAATTAGCAATGAAAAGGACTGAAGTGAAAAAGAAAAGAAAATATTGGGAGTAAAAGGGAGAATGAAGGGAAGTATAGGGGGAGATCGGTTACGTTACGACAAGGGAGGAGAATATCTGAAGGGGAGAGGGCGAACCACAGAACCCGGGGGCGTATTATAGATTTGCCCAATTGTCAACCGTAAACTTTGAAATTGCAAAATTAAAGACAGAAAATAAAAACTTTAAAAATAAAATAAAATATTTTGATGAAAAAAAATAAAATAGCAAAACAAAACAAAACAAAACAAAACAGTTGCAGCTGAAAAGAGATTATGCTAACTTAACGTGTCGGATTTGTTTCTTCATCACACATTTATCTTACGTCTCATTCTCAAATTTGTATTTTCTCATATTTATTTATTTTTATCACATGGTTTTGTTTTATTTCAATTTACATCATTATTACTCAACTTTATTTTGTTTCGAAACTTAATGTTTTTTTTTAATTTAGGCATTAAATTTAAATTTTTAAATATTTTTGGTAATATGCATACATGTTTAGGGTGCGAGGTTGTCTCTCCCAACAACGTCATCTCTGAAATTTGAACTCGTGTCCTCTCATTGAGAGTGCAATGTGTTTTACCAATACATCCAACACTTGTTGGTAACTTGTTTTTTAATTTTTTTTATAAGGTGACACTTCAATAATGTGTCATGCCATCAAAGGAAGTAAATTAAAAAAATATGAAATTTCAGAACTAATATGAATTAAGAAAAAAATTCAAGGATCAAACGGGTAAATTGCAAAATTGGTTTATCCTTTTTAAGAACACTTGGGAATTAATTTCATTATTACTTTGTTAAAAGCAGAGAAGTCAACTTGGTTTGCTTAATTCAAATTTAATTTTCGCAGGTGTTCAAAATATTTTATTTTTCTTATCTAAATTATTATTTTTGAATAAAATGGTTGTTTAAAGTTTTTATTTTTGTTAAAATAGATGTCTAACTAAAAATAATCAACACTCAATCATTAATTGGCACGTGGCTAATGAAATCTCAACTCACATAAGAGTAAGCACTTATTCAGACAAAAATTAAAACTTTAAGTACCTAGTTTGATAAAATAAAATTTTAAACATTTATTTAAACCAAAATAAAAACTTTAAAAACTTATTTTAGCCAAATAAAAAAATACTTTAGATACTTATTTTATATATTTAAGACTTTAATTTTTAATTCCCCACTTTCTTGGTGTTTCCTTCCATAAATTACCAAAAGTATCTTAATGGATGATCCTTGCCTGATTTACTCAAAACACCAGTTAAGCAACCAACGCAATCCCTTTGTAAACTTGGTCAAGACAACAAGACAACCTTAAAAAACCTATATATATATATATATATATATATATATATATATATATATATATATATATATATTACAAGTTCAAACCTTATATACCAAATGAAGATATAATTTGGTTTTGATAAACTGTTTTTCATGTAACATAATACATATAGTTTCAACTTCCTTGCAAGTTTCAGTTCAAACCTTATATACCAAATGAAGATATAATTTGGTTTTGATAAACTGTTTTTCACATGAAATTTGGAAGAACTCATGCTTCCAAATGCCATGAAACACAGCATCAAATTGTCTTTTTAGTTCCATGAGATTTGCAGCGAACCGAAACAAAGTTGTAACCAGCTCTTTAAGAGCCTAAAGCAATCTCCCGAAGTCGGTTGATATTGTTCAGTTTCGTTGAGTTGTATTCTTGGGCGTCGCACAGCTCGTTCGAGTGTGTTCTACGGTGGGATTGGTTTTGGGATTCTTTATAACATTCTGCTGCATATTCATCGCCCCTCAGCAGTATCACGACCTGCATTGTAAATAACATGGTTCAACTTATTATCACATATTTTGCTTCACAAAGAACTACATGAAATGTGAGCATGCAGAAATATAAAGAACATCTAGAATACGAAGATTATTGAATCCGAACTTTGAATATGAGAAGAAAACGAATGAAAGAATAGTTAAATAATCATTCGTCAACGATAAAGTAAAAACGACAGTAAGCATGGGCCTAAAACCAAATCATTGCTTGAGAAAGTGATTTTGTCTTTCATGCAAAGTAGTAATTCTAAATGTTTGTATGTTTAGATATATAGTTGCTTGTGGTTTAGAACTTCTTGATGCTATATTTATTCAATTCCGGCAGAGATGTCGACGTGTCGTAAAGAAATAAATAATTGCCATCGAAGATGGTTCAGAGAAACTAAACGGATGCCACAAGCAAGCAGAGTAAAACCAAACAATATCATCATGTTGAAATAAATGAAGCATCAGAATAGCTTTCTATAATGAATCAATGATTTAACTTTATGAAAAGTACTGTCGTTTTCCTAGTGAAACGAACCGGCGGACCTTTCAAAAGAGCAAAGTGGGATCTCATAACATGATTAGCATTTTTTCTATTTCCTAATCTGACTTATTTTCTCTAATTTCTTTCCGGTGTGCATTAGCAAATGTTCAAGCACTTCTAAAAGTAATCCTCACCTGACTCATTTGAGGACGAAGAATAGGAGACTGCTCAATGCACAAAGAGGCAGTCAGAGCCATGCGATCAACCTCCTCCGCATCATAATTGTCACCGAGGACAGGATCTAAGAGCTCTTTAATATCATTCTCATCGAGAAGAGGCTTTGCCTACAAAAATTAAAAGGGGTAACTAAGGTGCCTTTATGATTCTGGTACGGTCGGAGTGATCAAATTCTTCGTGAAGAAATGTACCCATATTACAAGGCTTTGCTGTTGATCATCTATAGCTTTCCTTCCTGTTATGAGCTCCAAAAGCAGAACTCCAAATGCATAGACATCAGTTTTCTCGTCGACTATGCCATGCATGAAGTATTCGGGTGCAAAGTAGCTGCATCTCGACAAAATAAATGTGACAGCATTACGACAAAAGTATTTATTGACTCGATAAAGATACTTTAGGTTTACAAACCCGAAAGTGCCTTCAAACTTCGACACGTTGTAGTGAGTCCACTGTTTAGGCAGCCACTTGGCGAGGCCGAAATCGCAAATCTGGAAGGCAAATTGGCTGACTTAATCAATAAAGGGAACAGATAAAGGAAATAAAAAACAAATGCAAACAACTGGTTGACATTCATGACCACAGATATAGCAACACTATCATTGGTAGATCTTGTCTATATGTGTCGACAAAAATAATTAATATAGTATATTCGAGGCGCCTACTAGAAACAAAATAACGGAAACAATTCTCCGACAGAAAGGTAGTGATATTAGTTCTCATAAAGCACAACACGACACCCGTGCATGCATACTTCATGGAAGGATATTGAGACAGAATACATGATTTTCATAACTAAAACATGACACATGATAGTCTAAGGTTTTCACCATAACTGCAGCTACCTTTAGAGTGAGTACAAAGGAAGGAAGCAACACATATCCCGCAATTGCTTCAACCTTCTCATTTTGAGGCTTCTATGAGCCATCTCTGGTTGGCTCGATTTAAGTTTCCAAATGTATGCCCTTAAGGCTTGCACAAAGCTCATACGTTATAACGCTCACATTGTTATTAAGTTTAACACAAGTGTTAGGGTATTACAATCAAAATCTAGGTCGCAACACAAATTTAGGCAATCACTAGGTAACCGAAAACAAGCTATTATTGGGTGACGAAATTGGCTTCTTTATGGTTCGAAAAATTACAAAGCATAGCACATAGTTAACATAGTTAACCGTAAGTACCCAGCTTACAGAATATCATCAGTTCTAGCATCATACAAGGAGGTGGATTATCTTTTTTTACCTCTACGCACGTAAGTTTCATGATTTCCTTTTATCATGAAAAATACAGATGCACGCTACCTGAGGCTCAAAGTTCTCTGTAAGAAGAATATTATCAGCCTTGATATCTCTATGTATAATCCGCCTTTCACAAGTCTCGTGGAGATATGTGAGGCCGTCTGCTGTACCCAAAGCAATCTTATATCTTTTACTCCAATCCAGTGTACATTTTGAACCTGGATAATGTTAAAGAGTCAAGAGCATCAAACTTATCATAACGACTCGAGAAAAACAATGCAGATTAGGAACAAACCATGAAGAGCTGATGCCAAACTTCCCAACGGAGATAACTGAAAGACAAGGTGCATTCCTCCTTCAATGCAACATCCAATCAATTTGGCAGTGTTTGGATGGTTTACATGGGCTATAATACCAAGCTCTGATAGGAAACCTGCTGTCCTCTCGTCTGGTGTCCCTTTTGTCAACCGCTTTATTGCTATGAGCCTTCCGTTCTTCAACCGACCCTTGTAAACTTCAGCATAACCACCCCTTCCGATTATGTTCTCTACAAGAAATCGCACCCTTATATCAATCTACATCACGTATCAATGTCATTGTATTCGACTGTATTAAGAGTATCATTAAGCATCCTTACACAACTTCATATTTTGCAAGTGCTAATAGTCTTGAAAACAATTGCATACCTCGGTTAAAGTTGCCTGTTGCAACTCGGAGCTGAGATAGGCTGAAGTTCTCTAAAGAAGACTTGAAGTTGTATAACTCTCTCAGCATAGGACTCTCCTTCGTGCTCCTGTTGTTCTTTCTCGACAGCTTTGGTACAGTAAACGGAGGTAAGTGCTTGTCCGGTTTTCTTTTCAGTAATGTGAATAATTTTCTCCAGTTAGAAAGAGCTGCTGAATGTGCACAACGAATTTCTGCCTTGGGGCTGCCATCGGGAGAAATTATATCGGATTCCAAGCCTAATTCTAAGCTGGCCTCTATAACTCCTGTAGGAGACAACCCGTGCTTTTTCTCGTCTTCCGCATCCAGTGCCCTCAATTCTTGAATAGATTAATACAAAAAGACTGGTAAGAGCTTGCACTAGAGAAACACATGCACCACACATGAATCAGATAGGTCACAATACCTTGGACCGATGAATATGTAGAAAGCTTTTTCCCTTGCCTTTTATGTGTTGCTCGAACAACCCCACCTTTCGAGTTCTTGCTCCGCCTCTCACTGGAAGACAACGATGATGATAACAAATCAATAATCAGTCAAAACCAAATAAAACCGGAAATCATTGAACCTTCGTTTCTGTCAGGATGTGTCAAAGTAACTTTGTTTTGGTGGAGGCAATTGAAAACACAATCCAAATGGAAATCATCATCATATGCTAAAAATTGAAAAGCTCAAAAGAAAGTAGCTCTCCAAAAGAGAAAGGATTTGCAGAAAATAAACAAAAATACTTGTCTACCATATGTGGTATTTGTAGAAAATCCTCAAAATTGATAAGCTGAAACTCACAAGTGCCAAAAATACTCATGTACAAACTAGAAATCACAGCATAAATAGCATCAAAAGATTCAAAACCAATATTCTCTATAAACAGCACAAAAAGGAAGAAACTTTCAACAAACGAAGACATACCCATATGGGAAAACACAAAGGAGAACAAAAACGCAAACAGTATACAAGCATTCAATAAACATTAAGACAAGAAAAAGAAAGAAAAAAACAACTTTTTTAAAAAATACCCAAATGAGAAAACATGAAGGGAAACAAATACATACCTCAAAGAAGCATGTTTGTGGGCATTAACATCAGCCATGAACACTCTGAAAAACAAGCAAATAACCCAAACCAAACCAAACCAAACCAAACAACAATGTGATTGACAGAAAGAAAAACAAACAGATACAAGAAGTTGAGGCTTTCTATAACATTAAAGCCCTGTTCTTTACTCCATAGCTTAACAGAGCTATATGTAGACAAGTTTTCATCTTTCTCTTTTCCTAGAGGAAAGTAGAGATTTTTCACAAAGTGGGACTACTTAGAAACTAACATTTACTTTTGTTTTGTTGTTTTCTATCTCTCTTCTTACACGAGTCCGCGAGAATCGCTAGTATGCTGTGCTGGGTTGTCGACATGTGTTAAAAGCTCTGCAGCGACTTCTGCTCTCAACCTTAAACGCTCAAAACTGTGCAACCGGGCAGCTTCAAGGACCGAATGTGAACGTTGGCTTTTTCTTTTTTCAGTAAAAGTTATAAAAAAATCAAAACTTGAAGCTCTTTCAGCAAATTTCAGATTTTGCGATTAGATTTTGAACTACTGAAATTTTATGTTTATTATATTGGAATATTGTGTTTTTATTTGACACAATGTTAAATTTAATCCTTGATAATATTATTTTTATGTTTTTGTTTTTATCAATTTGGGTCTTATTCATTTTAGACTGAATTCATTATTAATCATTTAAAAGATTATATTATTTTTTAAGAAAAAAACGCATACTAAAATATTAATTTTTTAACAGTTTTAATTTACTATTTTTATAGGCCATATTGATATTTATTAAGAATAAAATATTCAATAAAGCAAAAAATGTTGTAAAAATAAAAAGTAACTTGAAACTTGCATGAGAAGTGTCATTTCAACGTTTCAATTAAAAAATAATTATTCTACTTTTTCTAAAAATCAATAATCAAATTTAGTGTAAATACAAAGAAAATAAGACTAAAAAGATAAAAACATAAAAATAGATTTATCGTTATATCTTTTTAGTTTATAAAAAAGTTATAATTTATGGGGATATTATTGTTTTTTTGTTACATATATATCTATTTTATAGTCTATATTCGGGCTGTGAGACTATTCTTTTTAACAATATTATTTTTAAAAGTTCAAACTTAGAAATGTTATTTTTTAGGAAGAAGAAAAACACTCAAAATATTTGAATCTAAATTTAAAAATTACAACTTGTTGTCATATCAAGTTTTGACTCTAACCACACTCCAATGACAGCATTAATGCATTTTTATCATGTGTTCATGCCTTCATAAATAAACATTGAGTTAGCATACTTAAAACTAACTTTTCTTCTTCCTTTAATAATTGAGCTAACCATGTTGATATATTAGTATAATTATCGATATTTAATTTATTAATTAAATAATTTAAATCAAGTACTACAAAAATATTATAAAATAATTAACTCATTTTATCCTCTCCATAATGTTAAGATTTAAACTTATGATCTTACTTAAAAATCTGATATTTCATTACTAATATTTCTCTTTATATTTTTTAGGCTTAATACCCAAACTATGCTTGTAGATCACTTTTGGTGCCTAAATTATTTTTAGCTCTAAATAGGTGTCTAAAGTTTCAATTTTGGTCATTTTAGGTGTCTAACCGTTAACTACCGTTATTTTTATTTTTTATTTAATTTTTTAAAAAAACCATAAATTTCCCAAAACTCATAAAATGGCCCCAAATTCGAAATCTCTAACTTCCCCGGTCGAACCCGCCGCCAATGATTTCGCCGCCGCCGGAACCAAGATCGTTTCTCCAACCACACATAGCCGGTAAACAGCGGTAGGTGTGTCAATCGGCTTCCTAACGTCGAAAGAAGCCAAAATCGCGAAAGGAAGTCGTCAGCACACCTACCGTCGGTTATCGACGATGGGTGGTTGGGGGAAACAATCGTGGTGGTCCGGCGGCGGTATTGGTGGCCTTCGGTGAGGTAGTAAACGACGACAACAGCTGTAATTTGGGGATTTTGAGTTTTAGGTTAGGGATTTGGGACTGTTTTGTAAAGATTTAAAATTGTTATTTTTTTAGAAAATTGAATTTTGAATATTATTTAAATATTAATTAAAAGAAATTAAAAATTAAAATCATGTCACTTGTCACAATTTAATTGGCTAACAGTTTTTTATTAACGGTTAGGCACTTAAAATGATCAAAATTGAAACTTTAGGCATATATTTAGAGCTAAAAATAATTTAGGCACCAAAAGTAATCCACAAGTATAGTTTGAGCACCTATTTGGGTATTAAGCCTATTTTTTATTTGCCGTTTCACATAAAAGTAAATGAAACATGAATTGTAAAGGTAAGTGATTCTTATTTTCCCCTTTCTCAAGAACAAGACAAAAGTCAGTAAAAAAACATTAATGAACATTTCCTATAGGTTGATCTTCCTCAATTATGAAACGTTTGAAATTTAAATACTTTACATATATTATGTAATTACATAATAATATTTGTTCATATTTTTTTAACTCTTTAATAAGATACACATACTTTGTCTACACATAAGTGTTTAAACTCGGACCTCCAAAAATGAACATAATCCTCTTTTTCACAAGTTCTTCGTGTATAACTGAATATACTTCAAGTTATTATATTATATTAATTTAACAATTTAAGTAGAGATTAATCACTTTAATAATGTGCAAATTAGCCTCGAGCTAGCCTTGTCAATTCCTTCGATCATTGAAATAGATTTTTACTTCGGGGATCATGTCGGTTACAGTCTGCGAGGCCCAACCCGTCGCAACTTGCTTTTCTCTCGAGTAACCAATTCTCCCAAGACTATATTCGAAGGTTGATTCTTAAACAAATTAGCCACGTCTATCGCCGTTAAAGTGTTTAGTTTTGAAAGCAGGAAAAGCCCGACTCAGAAATTGTCTTAAAAGAATCGCTTCTGATTTTATCTTTTCTTAGCGGACCGCCGCTAAGAGTGTTCACAGGAAGTCGAAATTGCCACAGGCCGATCCTTCCTCCCAACTATGTCTTTAAACGATTTCAGATTAACGAGCTCTTTTGATTTGAAAAACGATTAAAAACTTTAGTAAGGCCGATTGCCAAACTATCTAAACAGAAAGATAAAAATGTATTCCCGAAGGAATTTAGGCAATGTTCAATTCTGACGATTAGAATTGATTTGGCTAACTCTTGGCTCAAGAAATTTAGCTAAGCATGATATTGATTATCATGCTTAACTTGGTTTTGGAAAAATAATTAAATAACATAAAATAAATGAAATAAGAAAATAAAAGAAAAGAATTTGAATTAAAACTAAAAATGTTTACAAAGATAAAAACTAAAATGATTGATTGATGATCTAAGCCTTTACCAAGGGTGGTATTTATAGGCTTAGATTTATAAAGATAAAGTGATGAAATAATTTAAAATAATAAACAAAAGATAAAACAATTCAAATGTTTTAAAATTTAAATGCAGGAATCTAATCGGATAAGCTGATAAGCTCTCTATGAACGTTCCAGAAGCTTCTAGAAGTCGCCACGTCACTGCCACGTCAGACGCGTCGTGCCCGGTGTCGTGCCCATAATGCCAGTCATGACAGAATTATAATAAAAACTGCAGAAATGCCTCATTTTCACTGCTATTTCCAGAATTGGGTCCCTGCACAAAATGTAACGAAAACAACATGTATTAAGCAGCAAGAAGTCCCAATAGCTAGAAAAATAACAAATGAAATATGTCATATTTGAGCACTCATCAATATAATTCTATACCAATTGAATTTAAATTATTTATGATTCTATACTATAATCAAATTTAGAAAATTTGATTAATTTTAAATCAAAGAATTCAAAATATAAGTCAACCAAGCCCCTGAAATAATACCAAAGAATATGTGTTGAAGTAAAATAATGGATTGCATCGGATCTTGACTGTGATTACGGTAACTCCTTCCTCATTTCCTTATCAAAAGATTTTAAAATATTAAAATGGAATAATTCATTTTGACTGTTAATTCGTCCATCAAAACATTTATGCTGCAAATTGAGTATTGTTGTGATAAATTTCTAAAATTATGGGGCATTATATATAGGGTAATCATTCTATTTCATGCACAAACGTTTGTGAAAATTTTGTTTACACAAGCGCCTTAATATTAGAGTTTAGTAACTTAATTTAGGGTTTAAGGGTTTATGTGTAGCAGTTTTGAATTTAGTGGTTGTTGATAGAATTTCGAACTTAGGGTTAAAATTTAGAGTTTATAGGTTAAAATCTAAATCTCTAACCATATTATCCTAAAACCTAAATCTCTAACCATATTACCCTAAACCCTAAAGCTATACTCTAAATTCTAACCATGAACCACAAATCATAAACCCTTAAACTTTAAATACTAAATTGATATCTTAAGCCCTAAAGTTAAAGCGCTTATAGAAATAAATAAAAAACTCACTATATATGTATGAAATAATAACCCTATATATAAAAGAAAATTGTTATACATTTTAGGGTTTACAGGTTATGCTCCACTTGCTTCTTGTTAGTCACGAAATGAGATTTTTAAGTATTTAGAGATCTGATACTCCTGATTGACAAATGTCAAATTTAGTGCTAAAAAATATTTTAACATTCAGTTTTGAATTTCTGAATCTGCCACTACATATTAGAGAAGCAATAATAATTTTCAACGCAAAAGACGCATGCATGGATAAACTCATTGTCGCCATCCTAGACTAACAAGGGGAAGAAAGCTACAACATTGTTGGCGGATGCATGCAGTCTCTTAAGGGACCAGTTGTATCTTTATTTTTTTTTAAAAAAACGTTTAATGTGATTTTTAAAAAAAATTTGATTCAACGTGTAAAGATAAAAAATGTTTTTTGTACAATTATTTAAAAAAATATTTTAAATTTCATTTTTAAATTTTTAGATCTACCATTGTTGTGCAGTGCTCTGCCATGACAAGTGACAACAACCTTAAGAAAAGAAGAAAAAAACTACTTCCCCAACAACAGGTTTGGTTGGCATTAGGACAACATTGTTTTCCTTTTTAATGATTTGTCTGTTTTTTTCTTGAAATTTTTGATTTATTTCACTTAATAATGACTGGTCAGTGTTGGAGTGACACTTTTGTCGCGAGTCTTTCTTTTTCATTGAACATTAATTTGCCTTCTCTTCGTTAATTACTTTCGTCCTATGAATCAATTTGTTAATTGCACAATTAATACTAAAGTGATAAAAGATGTAAACTATACATATAACAATATATATATATAAACAAATAGAATACATGTTTATTAATCTTAAATATTGGAAAAGCTGATAATGTTATCTTAGGAAATATAAATTTAAATCGTTTTTGTCTACAAGATGCATACTCATTGTTAAAGAGTTAAAAATATCTATAAACATGTATTACTTCCTTATTACCTTTAGATACTTCAAAACAAATATTCTTAATTGGTGGTGAGGGTATTGTAAATGTCTTCTTACCATAACACCGATTTGTAAAAAGAAAAAGTAAAAAGGTTTGTATACGTCCGAAAAAGAGTAAAATGATTTAAATGTGTATAATGATAATTTAACCCTCAACGTTTACGTTTTGTTATGAGTTATATTTTGATACATATATTGAAAAACTTTATATAATTTTGAATCTTAAATTCTAAACACTACAACTTCAACCCCTAAACTACACTCCTAACCTCTAAATTTAACAACTACGCGTAAACTTTAGTTTACACGGGCTGTGTATCAAAGTTTTTTCTTTTGTTAATTTTGATACATTGACTGTGTAAAGTTTATTTTACACAAGCCTACATATTTATACTATAAACCCTAATCCTAAAGTATTAAATCTAAACCCTAAACTCTAAAATGTAAATCTTAAATTTTAAACTCTAAAATCTAACCCCTAAATCATAAAGCCTAAGTTAAACTCTTATCTCCTAAGATTAAAAATTTTGTATAAATTAAAGTTTAGAAAGCCTGTGCATTGAATTATTTAAAAAATATAAGTTTGGTTCTTAACATTTAAAGATGCCTCAAATTATTTTTTGGTATAATGGCAAAAAAGTTTTCAACATTTGTCACTTCTTTAATTGTGCCCTTAAAGTTTTTCCTTTAAAAATTAAATCATAATCACTATAATAAAAATGATTTTTAGCGGTATTTTTAGCCCTATAACCGCAATAATTAGCGGTGTTTGTGAACAAAAAACATCACAAAAGGTCAAGATTTATGGCATTTATTCATCCAAATGCCGTTATTGACTATGAATCTTTCGCATTCATCAGCTCGTTAGTTAGCTTGTTGATCTATACTTGCATTTTGCTTCTTTATAAAGTTTCAATAAGATATAAATAGAACTGATGTGTAATATAAAATTTAAACTCTATTACAAACAAACGTCGCTAAAGTACACCTTTATAAAGTTGTTTTTCAAACAAATACAATTAAAAGACGTGTCTAAAGTATGTGTTTATAGCGGCGTTTGTCGTTTTCTCAAAAACGACGCTATATATCAATATATAGCGGCGTTTATTCAACAAACTCTGCTAAATGTACAAATTTAAAGATATTTATCAAAAAATTACCGCTAAAACCTTATTTTACTGTAGTGTCTATAACTAGTGTTTTATATTTATTTTGCTTTTTGTATCTTAGTTGTTGTTGCGTGTTGTTTGTTTGTTCATGTTCTGTTGTTTGTTTTTCGAGTTTTATTTCTGAGTTTTTCTTCTTTTTATTCCTCTGTTTTTGTTCATCTATGGAAGCCGATAATTTTAGTTAAAAAAATATAAATGTGGGCACGTGGGCAACCTGTATTTATTTACAGATGATGTGAACTATCAGTCTATCATACATATATATATAATTGTATTTCTTTTATGATCCTTCTTAAGAAAGTGAAGGATAAGGATGGACCGAGGGGGGTGGGCCTAGTATGAACGGTTGTCCTTCTTAAAATTTTAAAATTTTTATACGAGTTAAAAGATTTTAAAAAAAATTATGTATTTTTTATTAAAAATTTATTGTCACCTTTAAATTTTATAAATTCGCTCTCAAAAAATTTATAAGTTCGTCCTGTGTCCTTCTCTAGTGAAGGAGCCCCCACATACAACTTTTCTCTACCATTCAAAAGAAGCTCATAAAATGATTTGTACCAATGATAAAGACCAATAAAATGTTATGGATTTAAACGACCAGTTTTATTTTAATATTTTAATATTATATGTTATTTTGAAACGTAATAAATATAGAATTAACTGCAAAATAATAGTAACGAGTTTAGAAAGTGAAGAGAGATGGGTAGTTATAGGATGAGACCATAAGGTAAAATTTATACAAATTTTTATTTAAATGATAAGAATTTAAGTTATAACATAAGAATTTGTATAGTTACACAAGATCTTATCTAAAGTAAAATTTTTACAAATATTTACCTAATTAGTAAAAATTAAAGTTGTTGCACAAATTATTACTCAGTTAGTAAAAATTTCCGTAGAATCATAATTTTTGTACAATCTTACATAAAATTTTATTAAAATAATAAAAATTTATGTTACCCGTATTTAAGACGCCGCACCTTAGCCATGCCCGAGGGGATTGCAAGAAGCAAGTTTTCAAGTTCCACTGCCCAATGTAGCAGAGATTCTGCCTCCCATGTCCCAGCTGCTCCCCAACCTGCTACATACCCCTTCCTTCCATTCAGGCATAGTGATTTTTCCTCCTCAAACTTTTGAAAAACCCCATTTTAATCCTTTTATCAACTTTTGAAGTTTTTTTTTATAATTTTATTCAAATATAAAGTGGTATATGTGTTTAATTCAAATTCAAATAGACTCACATACACTTGTAGATTAAACTGCTTAAATCCATATCACTTAGGTGAAACACTTCACCTTTAATTTTGTAAAATAACTTCACAAACTTTTTAAATTTTTTGAATTGTTGGAAGTTTTTTTTTTCTTTCAAAATTTGTAATATAGTTATTTATAATTTATTTTTGTTGATATTATGAGTTTCAGAAGTGCATGTTCTTTTGTTTATATTGTAAAATCTAAATTATTATGATTTTCATGATTGATTTCGGGCATAACGAGTTTAATGATACTAATTCAGCTAATGAAAATACATAAAACTTATAAAATAAGTAAATTTAAAACTAGAATAAGGGTCATCATACGTTTTTAGTACAACTGTATTTTGTAATGATTAATTCTGATTCTAATTTGTTCGAATTTATATAATTTATATACTTGTAGCTTCAATTTTGATAAATTTGAGATAAAATGAGACGAAAATTATAGCTATGAAATAAACTGAGAAAAAGAGTTTAGAGTGTGAATTGAGAAAAAAATATTTTGAGGGGGAATAGTGAATAAGTAAATAAAGGTTTTAGTTGTTTCATTGATGCATATTAGTTGTTTCTTTGAATAACAATGCAAATAATAATAATAATAATAATAATAATAAAGCTTCACTTATCAACAATTTTCCATTTGAGTTTCTTTCTTTCTTCTAGTGTTGAGGGATAACCAAGGCAAGTTCCCTGTCTTGCATGTTTGGTTTTTGATCTTTTGTGTCTTGTCACCTTGTTTTTGTTCCTTATTTTCCACATTTTAAAAGAAATTTCTACTTTTGAAGTCGGAAAAGTTCTACTTTTAAAGAAATTATATATATATATATATAAATTATTTTCTAAACAATAATTTATGTGAAACAGAATTTCTTGGTTTAAGATGAGGCCAAAAGTTACCTTTTAAGCCATATTTTGTCAGATTGTTGCGTTTTCTATTTTTTTAAACCTCTACCTAAAACTCACAGGCAGTATATGTTCTAAAACCATTAGAATCAGTCGTCTACGGCACCTCGGCAAATACAAAATTTCAACTACATACAGTTACATAAGAGTGTAAATGAACAGAGCGTTTAACGAACTGTTCGAATAATGTTCGTTTATCAAGTTAAATAAACGAGTATGAACAAAATTTTTATGTTTGTTTAATAAACGAAACGAACACAACTAAATGTATATTTGGTTCGTTTATGTTCACCAACAAGCTCATTTATTTTTTTTACATTTCAAATATTGGTGAAGGTAATGACTAAATTGAACACATGGTGAATTTTGGAGTTCAAACTGTGAAGCATAAGGACTAGTGATGTAATTTCACAATTTTGATGAACATATAAACGAATATGTTTGCGAACGTTAAACAAACGAATACGAAGACCTTCAATAATAAATAAACGAACACGATATTAAAAATTTAAACTAACATGAATCAAAAATGAACACATTAAAAAATGATATAAAAGAACAAGAACATAATGTTGTTCATTCAAACTCAGTTCATTTACTTTCTTAAGAACATCATGCTTTTCATTTTTAATTACATATATATTATATGTTAGTTTTGGATGGAAATCGTCTACCCCTTAATTATGCCCCCATTGATGCCTCTAGTTTAAAACAACGAGTTTAGGGTTTGGGGTTTAAGGTTTGGACTTATGGTTAGGGTGTAGGGAATTAGGGGTAGTGTGTATTTTTAAGGTTTAGGATATAAAAATTAGGGTTAAGGCTTATAATTTAATTTTTAAGCATTTTTTAGTAGGGAGAATATAAGGAGTCATGGTTAGGGGGCAATAGATTTTTACTCGTTAGTTTTATAATTCATGTCCGTAATAAATGAGTCTCGAGAATTTTTTTCAGCTATACATATAAGTATATATTTGTGTCCGACACATATTTAAAGATAAAAAATACAATACTCCAAATATATGAAAAAATTTCAAATTTTTTGAACATTGGTCAGAGAATGGCGTATTAAAGATTCTCCGCCATTTAAAATTCCTTAAGACTGATTCCAATCTCTCAATTGCCGCCCATTACAATCAGACAAAACCGGCCAAAGGATCCAATAAAAGCTTGATGATGAAGTTATTGTTTTGATCAATTTCTGTTCAATGTTTACAACTCCTTTGATTTCGCAATGTCCTTATTTCCATTCACTTTCTTTGCATTAATAACAGTCCTAATATTTTCTGAGATCAACATTTCAGCCTCATATTTCCAAAACCTTTCAAATGAATCCCCAATGAATGCCTCTTGTCCACTCAACTTTCACATCCTCAAGAATTTGGTGAACAAAGACTCTGCAAGGTCTACATTCGGTAGCATTTCTACATGGTGTCAAAACATCGCGGAAGGGATCGATTTGGTCCGGTCGGAGTATCTCCGGACGAGTGAGCACTTCGTTCTCCCTCCGGACACTTCCGAGGCATGCTGGGAGTCCTACCGGCTTCTAATAGGTGAGTTCATAACTGGTTTTGATATCGGAACTTCTTGCGGATATAATGCGGAAGGGATTTCGGAAGCCTGTATGAATATAACAACTAGAGCACAGTTTGAGAGCCTACTTCCTAGTACCGTATTGTACAAATTGAGATATTACTGTACTCAGTCTCTGGAAAATAGTTTTACATGTGGATTGTGTACTAAAATGTTGTCCGTGATTAGGGATGTTTACCTCGATGGCGTCGATGACGCTGCACGGAATATCTCAGCTTGTTCAGGGTATCCGAAAATGTATACTGCTGCATTTGTTAACCATTTTGGTCCGACTGATAGAGACACTGCTAAGTGTTTGTTTTCCATAGGACTTAAACCGAAGAAATCGAGCCATAGCCATCATCGGAGTGTAATTGCCGGGGCGACGGCAGGTTCTGTTGTTGGTCTAATTGGGGCTTTTTCTGCAGTTTCGTTGCTTCTGATTAGAAGATGCAGAAAAAATGTACAGGAGAAGAATGATACGGTTACGGATACGGATGAGACTAGTTTGGTTTTCGTATTCGGACTGTGTAATAGAAGTACTAGTCTAAAGAAGTTCAAAATTAAGGAGATAAAAAATGCTACAAAGAATTTCTGCAGACAGAACATAATCGGAATGGGAAGATATGGGAATGTTTACAAAGGGATACTACCGGATGGATCGGAAGTCGCGATAAAACGGCTGAAGAATTGTTCGGTCGTCGGAGATGCAAACTTTGTGCATGAAGTAGAAGTCATTGCAAGTGTAAGACATGTCAATCTTGTTGCATTGAGAGGCTTCTGCACCGCAACGGTGCCGATGGAAGGGCATCAAAGGCTAATCGTTTGCGATTTGATAAATAACGGAAGCCTTTACGATCATCTTTTCGGATCGGGGAAGAAAAAACTTAGCTGGCCTATTCGTATGAAGATTGTCCTCGGTACCGCTAGAGGTTTAGCGTACCTGCACCATGGGATTCACCCTGCTATCATTCACAGAGATATCAAAGCTAGTAACATACTTCTGGACGAGACATTCGAGCCGAAAGTCGCGGATTTCGGCTTGGCAAAGATCAAGTCCGAGGGAACGACACATTTAAGCACGACGGTAGCGGGAACTCTAGGTTATGTTGCTCCGGAATATGCCTTGTACGGCAAGTTAACCGAGAAAATCGATGTTTACAGCTTCGGGGCCGTGCTTCTCGAGCTTTTGAGTGGCAAAAAAGCATACGAAAACGACGAGGGAAACATTTTCCGGCTGACAGATTGGGCTTGGGAGCTTGTGGAACAGGGGAGGGCATTAGATGTTATCGAACAAGACATGCCGGAGATCGGATTGCCGGAAGTGATGGAACAATATGTTTTAATTGCTGTTCTTTGCTCTCATCCTACATTAGATATTCGGCCAACAATGGATCAGATTGTAAAGATTTTGGAAACTGGTTTTCCAGCTCGTTAATTTCATAATTAAACAAAAATTCTGAAAAAAATTACACATACTAGTTTGAAATGAATGCAAATACCCCTGGTAATTTGAAATGAATGCAATTTGGTACTTAAATGCTTATTCAATTATCTTATAAATTTTGATTTATTTACGATTTAGCCCTTGAACTTCGTTTGAATCTAGAATCTTTAAGGATTATACAGTAAGTTTATTATTATTATTATTATTCTAAACTATTTTGAGAATCGGATGTAGCATCGTCTACCCCATTAAGTTTTCGGATCGAATAAAGGTGTTACGTTTTATAGGTTTAGTGTTTAATGTTGGTGGTGTTGGTGACTAATTAGGATTTAGGGTTATAGGAATAAGACAGAAAAAATTACTGAAAGTAAAAGAGGAAATAAGAAATTAATGAATTAAAAATAAATATGTTAACATGTCATGTCAATTAGACGTGTCAAATTAATTTTTAATCGACAATGACAATAATAACAGAATTTATTATAAAATTTAAAATTCAGTCATCAAAATACAAACACTTTAAAAATGTAAGAACCATTTATATAGTTTATTCTATAATTAAATGTAAGGCTATTATAAATTCATGAAGTAACATATGTCTAGTAATTTTCTTTTAAAAATAAAAATCATTATGTTGCTTTTTGGTGTCATAAAAATACAAAATGTCAAACACAAAGATGACACAAATACATGATTCACAATGTAAACATAATTTCTAAATAAAAAATGATAAATTCCCAATCAATATTTAATAGATTTCTTCTATTCAACCTTTAAAATTTAGTATCCAATAATAGGTTAAAATCTCATACAAAACCTCAAAATAATTTAATAAATAAAAACTTGCAAATCAATATTTCAGAATAATTATTAAATGAATCATTATCCTATATATCGGCGATTAAAATTGAATAAAAATTAGGGATAATTATATTTTTAGTACCTCACTTTTACCCGTTTTCCTATTTTGGTACCCTACTTATTTTTTTGGCAAAATAGTACCTAACGTTACGTTTTGTTTTTATTTTGATACCCGACGTTAAAAAATTAACGAAAGGTTGACTAGGAGAGAGAAAATCACAAGTGACATGCTGCCACGTCATTTTCTCTCTCATAGTTAGCATGCCACGTGTGATTTTCTCTCTCCTAGTCATCCTTCTATTAATTTTTTAATGGCGGGTACCAAACAAAACGTAACGTTAGGTACTATTTTGCTAAAAATAATAAGTATGGTACTAAAATAGGAAAACAGGTAAAGATGGGTACTAAAAATGTAGTTATCCCTAAAAATTATATGCCTTTTTTATTTTTATTTATGCCCCATAAAAAGTAAGTTTATGGTTTAGAGTTGGAGTTTAAGATTTAAAATTTAAAATTAAGGCTTAAAATCTAATTTTTTAATATTATGACATAAAAAAATATCGAGAAGAGATAGTAAATTTTTTGTTCGTGAAAACTTTTAATTTTACAAATAAAATAATTTAAGGGTTTTAATTTAGATGATAGGTCACATAAATTTATCGGAAAATCTTGAAATATTGATCCCTTTATCTTGATGGGATGTGAAAGAATAAAAGAATTTTTTGAAAAAACTCAACTAACTCGTGTTGCTTTCATAAAAGACATTCACGACAGAAAAAAATGAAAATGATTTAAAACTGACTACTTTCTCCGATTATATATTTTTCTAAAGTAAATTAATTTAAAATGTAATAATCATTTCCAACACTTTTTTTTCTTTCCTGCGGGCCAATTCTCAATTGAATTATTGAAATTGACGAGAGCGACTTTCTCCAATAATAAGTCTCCTGCGGTCCTGCCATCAACATAGATGACGTGGTGTTTTCATCATTTATAGTTTCTAGGCAATTTTGGGTGAAAAACCCCTTTTAAAATATTATTTTTAATAATAGCTCCCAAAAACATTTATTTGGCAAAATGGCCCCCTTTCTTGCCAGGTCGGCAGACCTCGCGTTTTGTAGAACGCGAGGTACGATATCGCGTTGTACATAACGCGAGGTCTGTCGACGTGGCGGTCCAGTCCGTTTTAACGGTTTAACAGTACCTCGCGTTCTGCCCCCGAGAAATTGAAAAGGCGGCTGGAATATATCGGACGGACCTCGCGTTCTGTAGGACGCGAGGCCTGTCCAATTCCAGCCTAAAGCGCAAGCAAAAACATGCGTAAGTAGGCCTGTTCGAACCCAATTTCGAGCGTGTAAATGGTATATTTTTAGCGATCATCGGGTTTGGGGTCGTAGTACTGAAAATTGTCTATCGTATGATACCAACATGATTAATTTCCGTCCATTCTACAATGGTTTAAAATGGCTTCGAAAACCCTATGCTAGCATACTTTTTTCGATTGAAGTTGTATTTCAACTAATGTCGATTTTCTGTTTTTTAATCCTATTAAATTTATTAAAAACAAAAATTAAATAAACATTATAAAGTTTAATTATAATATGCAAACAAAATTATAATTCATAAATAAAATTAGAATACGACATTATAAAATTTTAAAGTGTTTTACATAAATATTAAAAACATAAGTAGAAAACAACAAAAAAAACTAAAAATGCCTATGTCCACCTGTTCCGCAGTCGGGTGGATGACGCTCACGATCCGGATACCTCCTCTGTCCATCGTGTGGTGGTCCCTGGTCCCTATCATCCTGACCTTCGTGCACGATTTGCGGATCTGTGCTGGGCCTAGGCGGGGAGTAAAACAAACTACCTATCGGCCTATTCTCCACCATGTGAAACTCATACTGAGGTGGATAATCGATAAGTAGAAGGTCAGTCGTGGGCGTCTGGGGGCGATAGGCATCAGTGGAGCCGAACTGGGGTGGAGGCATCGTCTGCTGGAAAGTCGATGGACCGCTATGCAAAGGTGGGGCAGAAGATGATGCCCCTGGAGTGTCATATCGTGGTCTCGGACCGCGCTGCGTCGACTGCCTCTGGGTCTGGGACTGGCTCTGAGTTTGGCTCGCTCGCCCGCTCCCGCGTGGGCGGTTTTGGGGTCGCTGGGGAAGCCCGGCTTGCAGCTCCTCCTGAGTAAGGATATGTCGCATCCCATTGTCCCTATACCACTGGCCATAATTGAAAGTGACCGAAGGACCCCTTTTTATAATTGGTTGGAGAAACCGTGGGCGTCTGAGAAATCGTTGACCCCAAAGCGCTATCCAGACAGCGTGGTGCTCGGCCCAGTCAGTCTCCATCTTCCCCTGACGCGTAAGATTATGGAACTCGTCCATATTTTGCGGAGGGAGTGGAACATCTTGGATGTACCCGAACTGTCGGAGTACCCGATCCGCAGAATGCCACACGCAAATTTCGTAGTTCAGCAGCGGAACTACGGAAATCCAGAGGTCTCGCTCTTGCAGAATATCTTGTGGAGTAATGAGGCGAATCTCCTCTGAATCGTAGGGCCTCCACACGAACTAAAAAGAATGAAAAAAGTTAGTAAAATTTCTATATGAAATATTATTGAAAAAAATAGTATGAAAAAAATCAAAATAATTGTTGAATTACCTCGTCCTTCTTCAAGCCATCGAATCTATATCTGTATGCTTTCTGGGAGTCCGGTAGGCCGACGTGGGATAGGTTGGCGGTCCACCTTTAAATAATCAAATGCGATCGTTAAATAAAATAATTTAATAAAAAAATATAGTAGATTATGTAGTACCTCCGTATAAGCGGAAATGACAGAGGACTGGGAATCCTAAGCTGTGGTGCCAAAGTAGGGATCCGAAGCCAAAGCCAAGCCTGCAGGAATAAACAACATCCTCCCATCGATGCTTTGGAGGCGTCAACGTTTCTGCAGAGGTCTCTGATAAGAAACGCCAAGACAGCTGACCCCCAAGATTTTCGTCCAGACTTGGCTAAATTTGTGAGATGATGAAGCCACATAACGTGCACTTTGTTGCGAGTTTTGTCGGGCATTAATATCCCGCCAATAATGCGCAAGATGCGGGCTCGCGCATACCGCTGTGAAAATATAAATTAATAAAGGCATCTTAATTAAAAAAATTGTAAGTTCATCCTAAATAATAAAATTGTAAGTATCCTAAATATTTAATGTAGGCAACCTAAATATTTAATAAAGTATCTTAAATAATTATTGAATTCATCCTAAAAATTTATCCTACATATTTATAATTCATCCTAAATATTTATGAAAAAGATCCTAAATATTGTCCCTATTCATCATAAAAAATTCCCTAAACGCTAATAATGTGCAAATAAATAATTTTAATTTAATAATAAATGTAATAAAAGCATACTAAATATAATAAAAATATACCTCAAGTGTAACATCATCCGCATCGGGGGGAGGGGTTCCAAAGTTGTCCTCCAAGTACGGTAGAGAAATTTTCCCTCCGTCCCACGCTCTATCAGGGGGCATGACGCCAATTTGTTCAGCAAATAGGAGTGGCCAATGTCCCATCGCTACACCAGTAATAACGCTGCCATTTATAGGCAACCCGAGAATGTAGGCAACATCCTGCAGCGTAATTGTTGCCTCGCCGAATGGAAGATGGAATGTGTGCGTCTCGGGTCTCCACCGTTCTATCAGCGCGCTGATCAACGACGGTCTAACCTTCACCCCCCTATATAGCGAGCTATGTGCCCAAAACCAGCCTGCTCAATCAATTGTGCAACAGCAGGAATGGGTGCGACTGTGATTCGGTTAACGTAACATTGTAAGATACGTTCGTATTCCTGAAAAAAATAATATAAAATAGTTAGTAAAAATAAAACAATAAAATTTAATTAAATAATTATTTTTAGAAATTAATAGGGAAAAAAATAATACCTCTGGAGTGCTTCGCCAATATTCACTGCAGTGACTGGCTCGGTTGCGTAGCAAGGGCTCCATGTGATCAAACGGTATATAAAAATTGATGACAAATTTTTCTGAAACTTCTATAGAAATCGCGTTCTGTGGAGGTTTTTAGGAAAAAAACCTCCAATTTATTGAAGACCTCGCGACGCTTGGGATGCGAGGTTAATGAACCTCGCGTTCTATAGAACGCGATATTCATGTACCTCGCGTCCTATAGAACGCGAGGTTCACTGAAAAGGCGCGTCAGTGATCAGACGCGTGAACTGAACGGTCAGAAAGAAACCTCGCGTTCTATATAACGCGAGGTTCTAAAGACATCGCGTTCTACAGAACGCGAGGTCGTGGGGTTTTTTAAATTTGAGATTTTAAAGCGGGAAACTCATTTAATATACAATAATAACAAAATTTATTTACAATTACAATAAAAATAATAACAATAAAAATAAAAAGAAAAAATATAATAATAATAATAATAATAACAACAATAATAATAAATGATACTAACAATAAAAATTATTAGTATGATAGTAATTATAATAACAATAATAATAAGAACAATAATAATAATAACAACAATGAATCATACTAAATACGCGTTATATTTTCAGTAGTAACTAAAAATAACGACATAGCGCAATATTTTGGAAGTTAAATTAAAACAAAACTTCCAAAATATGCGCTATGTTGCCATTAGTAGCTTCAAGCGAAAACTGCGTACGTGAATATGATGAAAAATTTATCTCGGTGCTCCTTGCCACTCCAGTTTGCTATTTATAGAGGTGAATGACGTGGCAACCTCGCGTTCTGTAGGACGCGAGGTCACCCTTACCTCGCGTTGTACAGAACGCGAGGTCTATGTGTGTGTATATATATATATATATATATATATATATATATATATGCAGGGAGATGGATTTTTGTAAGCAGTTAAGTTTAGTTTAGGTCAGTTGAATATGAGTTCGTGTAATGCTGAGTTTTTTTCCGTTGCAATTTTTATGTCCGAAATATTGTTCCTTTATGATAGTTGGATTTCACTTAAAGATTTGTGTTCATCAGGGGTACATACCTTAATATTTACCGACATAATGCAATATTTTGGAGGTTGTATGCTGCAGTAGTGGCTTCAATGGCTGCTTCTGTAGCCGCCGTCGAGAGGATCCCCGGCTACAGTTTTGAAAAGAAAGGAGTTTTAGGAAGCGGGGGCAGATTCAGATCGACATTTTCAGATGCGGCGGAGTGCCGATTACATTTGTTAATGTGAATCAAAGCTGCTACCATTTACTCATTTCAGATGTGGCGTGGCAGTCAACATTTACATTGGATTTCGCTCTCTGCTTCTTTTAGTCGGGACCTCCGATCAAATTTGCCCGCCGGAGCTACTGAATTTATTGTTTCGAATTTTATAGATAATTTATGTAGTTGTCTCAAGTTACTTATTAAAGAATACATGTTGAAAGTTTTGTTAAATGAAATTCGACTTAAATTTATTTATGTGGTGTTTTTCCTTTCCTATAAATACCCACGAATTCCACCATCATTTACTCATTCCAAATTCTCTCTAAACACCCAATCCTTGCTCACCTTATGGCAAAATTTAAGGCAACATTTTATTTTCTCGATACTTATTTTGAGTCAACAATCACCGGCAAAATGTCACTGAAAGATTTAATACAGTTGACAACAATCGAGGTTAGTAAACACATCGACAAAGAAATTGCGGCCATGGAATGTCGAATCCCATCACCGTCAGCTAATGAAACGCACTACGTTATGAAGCTTACGAACGAAACAGACGTTCGTAACATGTATGACCGGCTCAATGCCGTCGGAGCTAGAGACGTCGATTTCAATGTTAAGTTTGTCAACGCCGGCGAAGGTAGTACGTCTGCACCCGTAGAACCTGCTCCGAACACTGAACACGCACCGTCTTCACCGGATGTTGATGCGGCTGTGGAGGAGCTGCAACTTTTTATGTACAGGCGTAGACAAAGAAAACAACAGATGATCGAAGAACTAAACCTTAGTTCAGACGTGTCCACTGACTACGATGATTCAGATTAAACATTAACTTATGAAATGATCTTCCAATTATGTTATATGACGTCTTATTTCATCCTTTATGAATGTTAAACGGACTTCAAATTATGTAAAATTAGTAGTACTCAATTACATACATTATAAGCACCAGTAGTAGTTGACAACAATACTACAATTGTCTCAAATTCTCGAACATGTTCTCAATTACAGAAACAAACAAATAGTGAATAGTACGGTTATTATAACTTCTGACGGAATGAATGTCTGAAACAAAGCATTTAAAGTGACATCGCGCTCTATAGAACGCGATGTCTTTATAACATCGCGTTCTATAGAACGCGAGGTACAAATATCGCGTTCTATAGAACGCGAGGTACTGGTGTACCCTGCCTCCCATCAAATTTATCCCTTACTTGTCGAAAGTAAGGGGACTGCCTCCCAGGCACACACACGCCATTCCTGCCTCCCATCAAATCTATCCCTTACCTGCTTATCGGTTTTAGGTAATGGACAAGCAAAGTAATGTCTCTGAACCATTATTTGCCTTACACAACCAGATTCTCCTGGATTGCAAGGGCAAATAATTTTGCCTATATATGAACCCTAACCATAAAACAAAAATATAAGTTTCAATTGGTAATCAATTCCTAGAATTTTCTAAGTATCAAAATTTCAAAAGTCTTTCAAAATATTCAAATGGCCGGACGAGGCGTTACTACGAAAGTTTACTACGATGGTCAGATATTCGAGGGTACTGAACAGGGGGTCCTTTTTTACTGCGAAGATCCGGTAAAGATAAAGCTTCCGAGGAGATTATCGTTCAAGAAGTTGGTCAAGGAACTGGAGGCAAAAGTTCCTCATTTCAATAATCATCGTTTGTCCGACGTGAAGTATCGGGTGCCAATATCTATAGACCCTTTACGGTACACTGTATGCCAAATTGCAACAAATGCTGATGTGCAAATGATGATGGAAGCCCACTTCGAGTATTCAATCGGGGGGCCTCTGGAGCTGTATGTATCGTTCTCCGAGTCTCATCCAGTTGTCGAAATACTAAGCTGGGGCCGGGCGAATTTCGACTTCGATCCGAATGCCAACGTTGATAGCCCGACCGCAGGTCTACAACGTGATTTTGGCCTACTCTGTCGAGACAACGAAGTTGGTGCATCGTCATCTGCTCCTCCAAGGCAGTCCTGCGTAGCTAGTATCGGGTTCGACCTCAACCAACCCCCAAACGATGAATTCGATGCACCAACAAATGCATCGTACAATCTATACGATCCATACAATCCATACAATCCTTATAGTTTGGGGGGGGAAGGAACGTCGGCTCCTTACGTTACGCACGACCATGAAGCATCATATGGTCGACACTCAATGTATGTCTCTGGCACCGACTACGGTCAACCATCTATGGGGAGACATTCTTCTTTTGGGGGTGAGGGAGCGTCGTCTTCTTACGCTATGCACGACCATGATTCATCATATGGACGACACTTAACGTATGTCCCTAGCACGGAGTACGTTCAACCATCAATGGGAATAAATTCTTCTTATGGTGATCTTGATTTTGGTCTTGGAAATGAGGTTCCTGAGCGATCTCGTGAGAGGTCTCCCGCTCCTCGACCCCAATCCTCGCCTCAAAGGGTAGTGATTCCAGAAGCTCTACTATTCCAGCTCCCGGAGGATGCTTCTGACGAAGAACCGATTAGAGAACCCGGGCCAGACGGAGACGAGCTGGGGCCATTCTATCCGGAACCAGAAGACTTGACAGAGTTACCAGAAGACGCAGAAGACACTGCCGTTCCACCACCAGATTTGGGCGAAGAACCGACTGCCACCAACTTTCCTGTAGACGCAAGACCAATTTCTATGTTCCAGCCACCATCCCACTTCACAACGGTTGATATGGATGCAATGGACGTCCCTGATTTTCCCCATGACGACACAATAGATGGCCGAGTCCACCGTTCTGATGGTGAACTAAGAATTGGTATGGCGTTCGCGAACAAGGAAATTGCGGTGGTGGCAGTTAAGCAGTAAAACCTTCGTCATAATGTTGAGACGACGGTGAAGAAAACCCAAGCCAAATACTACAAGGCTGAGTGCGTCCAAAAGGATCAAGGCTGTAAATGGAAAATCCGTATATCAGACTTGAAGAGGGCAGGCAACCGTTGGAAAATAACAAAACTTGAGGGGCCCCATACATGCACCGTTGGTAGCCTCAACCAGGATCACAAGAACCTGGATGCAAAGTTCCTCGCGGACATCTTTTCCACACTGGTGAAAACAAATCCCACTGTGTCGGTCCCCACATGTCAGGCTGCAGCTCTAGCTGTCACCGGCTTCCGTCCAGGTTATTCGAAAGCATGGTATGCAAGGAAAAAGGCCAAAGAGGAATTGTATGGCCGATGGGAGGAATCTTACATAGAGTTGCGCCTGTGGCTTAATCTCCTGCAGAAACACATCCCCAGAATGGTTGTCAAACTTGATACGGTTCTGGCATACGAAAATGATCGTGTCGTCCGAGGTGTTTGTCAATTCCACCGGTTATTTTGGACTTTCCCCCAGTGCATCCACGCATTCAAGCACTGCAAACCGATGCTCCAAATCGACGGCACATGGTTGTACGGAAAATATTCACAGATCCTACTTCTAGCTATAGCACAGGACGGCAATCGCAAATGCGTTCTTGTTGCATTCGCAATCGTCCCGAAGGAGGATTTGGAGTCTTGGACATTCTTCCTTACGAACCTACGAAAATATGTCCTTGATCCTGTAATACGAAGAAGAAGTGATGAAAAGGTGTGTGTTATTTCTGACAGAGGCACAGCGCTGCTGTGGGCGATACAAAATTTGGGTGATTATTGGAAGCCTCCATACATTCACCACCGTTTTTGCTTGCGGCACATAGCCGCAAACTACCTGCTGAAATACAAGAATCGTGATGAACGTCAAATGGTGCTCGATATGGGTACGTCATTTATGTCATTTTCATTTACTATATTACTTGTTACTCGTTTCAATTTACGACCTTTTTTCATGTGTTTTTCGACCATAACTATTCAACTGTCATCCCGTAGGCAACTCGCACTACAAACAAGAGGTGGCTGAACTGCTCGAGGAACTGAGAGCGAGAAACAAAAAGGGCGCTGAATACCTTGAAAATATCCCAAAGGAAAAATGGCTTCGATCGTATGACGAGGGTAAACGTTATGGTCACATGACAACGAACTTGGCTGAGGCAGTGAACTCATTACTGAAGGGAGTTCGGCAGTTGCCTATCACTTCCATTGTCAAAGTGACCTATTATCGTTTAGCTACCCTTTTTGCAACCTTGGGCAAGCAAGCAACTGAGTACATGGCAGGTGGACACAAAGTCCATCCAGATTTCCGCGACAGACTGCATATTCAAGTGGCCCAATCAAGACAGGTGCAAACAACCCTCTTCTCACGAGAAGGACACTTGTTTCGTGTTGCGGAATTTTCCAGGCGGTTAGAAGGCATTCAGCACAACGCTTACGTTGTAAATCTGAGGGCAAAAACCTGCGAGTGCGGAATATTCCAAACTTTCAAATACCCGTGCGCACACGCCATTGCTGCTTGCACTAACCAACGAATAGAATACATGCGTATGGTTGATCCGGTATACTTACTCAAAACGGTGCTTAAAGTTTACGAAAAAGAGTTTCCTCCAATCGGAAATGAGGTTGATCCAAATGCTGTGGACACTGAACCGATCATACGCCCAGATCCAGCACTACTACGAGCCAAAGGACGTCCACCTTCTACAAGAATATATTGTGCCGAGGATTTGGTCGAACATCGAGAGAAAACCGGACAATAGAAGCATTGTTCTATATGTCGAAATACTGGGCACACAGCTCCTAAGTGTCCTAATCGCTCAGCCCCTCGTATTAATTAATTATTTTTAATTTGTATATGCGAGTTCGCACATGACAATCTAATCAATAAAGTCAGTTTACTTCTATTTATACAGTACGCCATCTTATATTTTCAATCATTCAAAAAAATATTTTATGATAGTGTTTTCGAAGCAACGATAAGTCAGTGTACAATTGACGAAAATTGACCGTGTCAGTGTCATACGATAGAGAATTTCCAGTACTACAACCCCATACTCGATGTTACCTAAAAATTTAAAATTTATACGTATGAAATTCTGCTCGAACATGCCTATCGATATTAGTTGAAATACAACTTCAATCGAAAAAAGTATGCTAGCATAGGGTTTTCGAAGCCATTTTAAACTATTGTAGAATGGACAGAAATTAATCATGTTGGTGTTATACGATAGACAATTTTCAGTACTACGACCCCAAACTCGATGATCGCTAAAAATATACCATTTACACGCTCGAAATTAGGTTTGAACAGGCCTACTTACGCATGTTTTTGCTTGCGGTTTAGGCTGGAATTGGACAGACCTCGCGTCCTACAGAACGCGAGGTCCGTCCGATATATTCCAAGCCGCCTTTTCAATTTCTCGGGGACCTCGCGTTCTGCAAAACGCGAGGTACTGTTAAACCGTTAAAACGAACTGGAACTCCACGTCGACAGACCTCGCGTTCTGTACAACGCGATATCGTACCTCGCCTTCTACAAAACGCGAGGTCTGCCGACCTGGCAAGAAAGGGGGCCATTTTGCCAAATAAATGTTTTTGGGAGTCATTATTAAAAATAATATTTTAAAAGGGGTTTTTCACCCAAAATTGCCTAGTTTCTAGTTAGAACTAATGTAAAATTTTATAGTAAAAACTACACCGGTAGTCCCAAACTATTATCATTTTTCTATTTTGGTCCCCAAACTATGTTTTTCGGTAAAACCATCCCTTTTGTTACATAGTTCTCATGTTTTGGTCCCCCAACATTAAATAGCTAATGGTTTTGCTGACGTGACATTTTTTAAATATTTTTTAATCATTTCTCTCTCTTCCAGAAGAGATATATAAATCCATTGACTGCGAGAGACAATGACATATAGCTTTGCTTTCATTGTCAAAAGCTGCTTTATGCTTGCTTATTTGATGTATAGGCAACTTGTTTCAGGTCGGTGTAGGACTCATGGTGTTCCAGCAAATTGGAGGCCTAAGTGGTTTTGCATACTATACAAGTTTTATTTTCGAGTCAGCCGGTAAATTTTCGGAACTATATTCGTTCAATCTAACCGTGAAAACATAGATCGAAAACCGTAAACAAAGGAATTCTTGGCCTTTCACAGGTTTTCCCAGCAGGGTCGGATCTATTGCGGTAGCTGTTCTTCAGGTTAGTAAATGACATTACAATTTTGATATCAGGTTAAAACATTGAACAGGTGCATTCTACCACATAGGGAGATTTTGTTTAGCAGATCTTAATGGCTACTCTCGGAGTACTCTTCATCGATAAATCTGGTCGACGACCACTCCTGCTGGTTAGTTAGTATCAACAACAATGTTCTTCCATTCATATCGATAAAGTTTATCGCCTTATCGGTATTTAAACATACAATTTGCACCAATTTCTGCAGATATCAGCAAGTGGAACATGCTTGGGTTGTGTCATTACAGGACTTTCATTCTTCCTGCAGGTTTCAGCTTAAACTCTTGCATGGTTTTGCCATTTGCAGCCCTTTTAACGGCCTACTGGTATAATTGAAGTCTAAACTAAAATTCTGTGGCCTAAAATACTATCGACTTTTAGTTCAGTGATATAGTCGATGCTAAACTTAAAGTTCAATGGTATCGGATGTAGTTTACCTATATATAATTGTGTTTTCAGATATTTCCTATAAACATAAAGGGTTCAGGAGGAAGCCTGGTGAATTTGATGAACTGGGCAAGTTCTTGGGTTGTTTCATACACTTTCACTTTCCTGTTTGAATGGAACTCAGCTGGTAATTTTCCTTACTTGTCTCCATTTGTTTTCTTGAGATTTTGATTTGGTTTTTTAAAATGTTTTTTTTTTACTGCAGGAACAGTCTTCATTTTTGCCTTCATTGGTGGTGTCGGAATTCTGTTCACCGGAAAGCTGGTTCCGGAGACCAAGGGACGAACACTAGAGGAATTACAAACATATCAATGACTCAAAATCTAAGTATCAGACTATCAGTTGATTTAATTCATCGAAATTCATCTTAATTTACCTATTTAATATATTCGATCCATTTATTAAGTCAATTTAAGTATTGAGACATGAACAAAGGCACCAGAAACGACATAAAATTTTTGTTCGTCAAGATAAACATTTCCTTTTTAAGCTTTCAGTGGCATAACGATTTGGATTAGTCAGCCAATGAATTAAATACCGATGATTCCTTTTATGATCTCTGCAATTATTGCGGCTATTTTGCAAAGATGAATACTTTAGGGGTGTTAAGAGAGTGTTTTGGATAGGGTTTTGGGAATATATAATATCATGTATTTGTATTTTTCGTGATCTCTATGTTATAGTGAATTATTTGTTTCTATCGTCCGTTGAGGTAGGCAAGCCCGAACCATATTAAATCTCACATTTCTTACAAAGATGAATACTTTAGGGTTGTTAAGAGAGTGTTTTGGATAGGGTTTTGGGAATATATAATATCATGTATTTGTATTTTTCGTGATCTCTATGCTATAGTGAATTATTTGTTTCTATCGTCCGTTGAGGTAGGCAAGCCCGAACCACATTAAATCTCACATTTCTTACAAGCGTCGTATTTTATGTTGATATAATTTTGATTACATTTTATTGTAATACTAGTAGTCGAAGAATATTTCGTGATAGAAAGGTTTCATTGTGACTAAATATTTGACTCTATAAATATAAGCTTAGCCTTAACCTTAAACGAGTTTGGTTCATGTAGTTTCACATGATCAAAGGAGTTTGAATTACATTTGACTATTTTTTCTTTACATTTTTTAGTAGTTTATTTTACCATATTTTTTTCTTCCGTAAAACAAACTACATTATGATACGGCACAAATATTAACATAAACCCTAAACCTTAAACCATAAACTTTAAACCCTAAATGATACCCTAAACACTGAATCCTAAACCTTAAAGGCGACCATAAACCTTAAACCTTAAATGTTACCATAAATCCTAAACCATAACCATTAACCTAAACTCTAAACCCTAAGCACAAACATAACCCATAAACTATAAACCCTAAATGATACTCTAAACACTAAATCCTAAACCTTAAATGCGACCATAAACCCTAAACCCTAAATGTTACCATAAATCCTAAATCATAACCATTAACCTAAACCCTAAACCTTAAAAACTAAACACTAACACCTAAACCCTAAACACCAACCTAACCCATAAACCATAAACCCTAAATAATGCCCTAAAATTTAAACCTTAAACCCTAAACATTAACCTAAACCATAAAACTAAACCATAAACCATAAACCCTAAATGTTAAACCCTAAACACTAACAAAACCTTAAACCATAAACATTAACCCATAATCCCTAAATTCTAACCTAAACACTAAACCCTAAACCCTAAACACTAACATAAACCCTAAATCATAAACACAAAATAAAAAACCCTAAATACTAACCCTAAATCCTACCATAAATACTAAATCCTAAATCTTAAACCCTCAATGTTAACATAAATCCTAAACCTTAAACCCTAAACGCTAACCTAAACCTTAAACACTAAATGCTACCATAAACCATAAACCTTAAACACTACCCTAAACCCTAAACTATAGACCCTAACCTAAACCCTAAATGCTAACATTAAACCCTAAACCCTAAAAGCTAACCTAAATACTAAGCCATAAACCCTAAATGCTACTCTAGATCATAAACCCTAAACACTAACCTAAACCCTACACCATGTTTGTTTCACTAAATCTTAAAGCCTAAATGTTACCATAAACCCTAAATCTTAAACCATAAACCCTAACCACCAACTAAACCATAAACCTTAAACATTAACATAAACCCTAAACCATAAATGCTACCCTAAACTCTAGACTATAAACTATAAATACTAATCTAAATCATAAACCTTAAATACTAATCCCTAAATGCTACCCTAAACCCTAAATACTAATATAAACCTTAAACCCTAAATGCTATCCTAAACCTTAAACACTAACCTAAACCTTAAACCATGTTTTTGGTTAGAACTTGTTTTTAGCATTATCGATGATTGTTTGTGGACTGTTCATGAAATTTTTAGGAAACTCTACACCCTAACCCCTAAACACTAAACACTAACCTAAACCTTAAACACTAAATGCTACCATAAACCATAAACCCTAAACACTACCCTAAATCATAGACCCTAACCTAAACCTTAAATGCTACCCTAAACCCTAAATGCTAACCTAAACACTAGACCATAAACCCTAAATGCTACCCTAAACCCTAAACCATGTTTGTTTCACTAAATCTTAAAGTCTAAATGTTACCATAAACTCTAAATCCTAAACCATAAGCCCTAACCACCAACTAAACCATAAACCTTAAATATTAACATAAACCCTAAATGCTACCCTAAACCCTACACTATAAACTATAATACTAATCTAAACCCTAAACCTTAAATACTAATCCCTAAATGCTACCCTAAACCTTAAATACTAATATAAACCTTAAACCCTAAATATTATCCTAAACCCTAAACACTAGCCTAAACCTTAAACCATATTTTTGGTTAGAACTTGTTTTTAGCATTATCGATGATTGTTTGTAGACTGTTCATGAAATTTTCAGGAAACTCTACCAAACAGTGTAAAATGAATTGCACAACATCATCCAAACACCGGAAAATGGCTTATGCAATCAGTTTTCCAAAAACTGTAGTTCATTTTCTAGAATTCATTTTCCGGAAACAGTTTTCAATGAATCAAACGGACCCTGAGTTGCGTAAACAAATTCACAGTGTTTATTGTTTACGACTTCAGTTTTTACCTTAGTTTTTTGGTTTAACTATGTATTCAACCCATAATTATTTCGAATCGAATACTACAAAAACACATTATAGAACAACCTTTTTAATTTAATTTTCTTCTCGATTCTTTAATCTTATTTAAACGATCTAATGTCTTATTCCATTAGACCAACTGGTTGTCGGTTCTAACTTAGTTCTTTTAGTTACACATGTGACCACCATTGTAAGGTGAAAACGACACTAACACTATGTTTTGGTATTTTTAAAATCTCAAGTGGGCACATGTTAACTTTGCAAGATAATGGGCACATGTTAAGAAATGGGCACATGTTAGCCTCTCTGGAATCTGGATAAACACACGGCTCGAAAAAATAATATAATCAAGTGGTCTTGAAATATTCACCTATCACATGGCAAGAAAAAAAAATACCTCGTGGACTTGACTTGTAATACCGTGCATGTCCTTATGGAACAATTTATTTAGAGAATAATTCTTCAATTAATTAATTCGGTCAACTTTTTTTTTTTTGAAAACTAAGGTGATTACAAGTAGTATATGTTCTAAATATACTCTCATCACCCTGCTACAGCTGCTGGTGCTCGAACTCATGACCTCTAAAAACAACAATAATTTCCTTAACCACTGAAGCATGTTGATTCGTGCAAGACGGTCAACCTTTTAAAGTAAACTTTTAAAGATAACATTCATGATTAAGTTTTTAGCATATGCAGTATGCACCACTTTCTCCCATGGAGCAGCGAATAACAGAAGAAACTGAGTCTTTGCTTGTAAGACAAGGACATAACAACCCAGTGTACGATGAAGAAAATGATGGCGTTGGTGTCGGTGTCGGGGAAGGAGGGCCGGCGGCTGTTTCGAACGTTTCGACCGTTCTTGCTCTTAGCACCTTTGTAGCATCTTGCATTGCCTTTGGTGCTGGCTGTTCTATAAGAGTTTTTCCATTGGAAGAAGCTTCTGGAACTTTCCCAAGGTTGGATTTGTTATTTTTCTTTAATTGCATTGCAGGTAGGATATTCTTCACCTACTCAGTCTTCAATCATGGAAGACTTGGGACTTTCTGTTGCTGAGGTAAAACAACATATCCACTAATTATGTTTATATCTGCATTGCTTGCCTTGGATAGTATCACTAAATTTTATTCTCAAACTTATTTTGGTCACTAAAATTTCAAAACATTTAATTTAATTATTAAAGTTTAGACATTGAACGTTTTTTATCACTCTTTCGTTAACTTTTGACAATGTCCATCTACTGGTGAACGAAAGAACTTGTCCCAGATTCGAACAGTGAAAAACTTCGTTGGTAAGAAACGAGCTCCATCCAATGACAGAGTAGGGAGATCGACGAGACAGAAACCAAAAAGTTTTTTGTTGATTCATGAACTTCAGAGCAATTTTCGGCAAAATTGTTGTCGAATTCAGGTTCAATGGGCCGAGACAAAGTGGCTGGTGAAATTGGAGACCAAACGACCACCATCTATGACCGTTTGAGGTTTAAGAGAGACAAAATCATTCAATGCCTAAGCTTTAGAACGTTTAATGTCTAAACTCCAGTAAGTAAATTGAACATAATAGTGACCAAAATAGGTTTAAGAGTAAAGTTCAGTACGTAATTTACCCTTGGTTTTAAGGTTTTAGAATCTGATCACTGAAGCTTTCACCTGGATTCTTTTGCATTTGCTTATATTTATGGATTGGAAAGAGCTAACAAGCCTCTTGATGTTTTGAGATGAAAGAATTTTGATTGCATTTGATACAGTTTTCAATTTTACAGTCAATTCTCTGTCTCTGCAGTTTTCACTTTTTGGTTCCATACTGAGTATTGGAGCAATCCTGGGTGCTACAATAAGTGGGAAGATAACCGATTTGCTTGGTCGGAAACCGGTAAGCTTTTTCAAGAATTGTTGAATGTCCATCTGCCAAAATCTTATAAACTGTCTAATTCCATGTCTTGAATCAGACCATGTGGATTTTGAATTTGATCTACATCAGTGGCTGGCTTGCCATAGCATTTGCAAAGGTTTTAGCTCTTCTACTCATTCGTTTATCGACTTTCGTTTACGACATGCTCGATTTATGTACCGATCAATTTTCAATAGCTTGCTTCCAGTTAATAATAACATGATTTCATTCGTTTTTTAAAGGTCCCCTGGTTGCTTGACCTTGGAAGACTATCACTAGGAATTAGGATTCACAAGTGGAATTTCGAGTTATTTGGTAACTCACCTCAAGTTTTCCTTGATGCATTTTCCATTCATATGTTGTTAATTGTTGACACGTCGAATCTCGAGCAGGTGCCCGTCTACATTGCAGAAATAACTACAAAGAATGTCAGGGGAAGATTTACAGCCATAGTGCTGGTAAACTTTATCAATAATCAAACATTAAGCTGCAATGAACATATTGGCTCATGGCTCTTGTACTACTACTTGTTCTGCAGTTGATGGTTTCGTGGGGATCGTCATTCATGTATGTCGTCGGCTCCTTTGTCAATTGGCGCACCCTGGCTCTGATAGGTAACTAAAATTTCCTTAAAATGTATAGAATATTGGTTAGCCAATCTGATAGTTGTGGAATGATTGTATATGCAGCTACTATTCCCGGTCTACTTCAACTCCTACTCCTCTTCTTCATACCGGAATCTCCTCGATGGCTGGTGAGTCCGGTTCCGTTCATAGCACGTGCTCACAATTCACCAATGTAGGATCTGTAAAAGTCTGATTACTGAGAACATTTCTCCGCAGGCAAAAGTTGGCCGTGACAAAGAGATTGAAGCTGTTTTGTTGTGCCTCAGGGGAAATAAAGCTGATATTTCTGATGAAGCGGCTGAAATTAAAGTAACCCTTTGTTTTTTTTCTTCTTAAATATGTGTCAACTTTAATCATGGCACAATTTCTGTTTTTCTGAGCTTATTCTTTTACAGGATTATGTGGAATCTCTTAAAAGTTTCTCAGAGGAAGGAATTTTAGACGTATTTCAGAAGAAGTATGTTCGGCCATTGATCGTAAGACATCTAACTTGGTTAAAATTGATCAATTTCTCCATATTTTCTATATAATCCATTGATATATCTCTTGTTTTCTTTATAGATTGTTGTTGGAATGCTGGTCCTGACGAATTTGGGAGGACTCAATGCATTTGGTTATTATTCTGGTTCGATTTTTGTCTCGGCTGGTAACGTTACTTGTCTTAACAATCTCCATGAAACTTGAAGAAAAAAGTTATGAAAACTTCAACTATATAAACTTCTGTTTTATGACAATTGAAAGGATTTTCTAGCATGGTCGGACTCATCACACTGGCTGCTACTCAGGTATGCTTAACTGTCATTTCCGGAAGCAAATTTCCGGTAACTAAAGAATTGTTGTTCTATTTTGCAGACAGTAGTTGGTATTTTGGGCACAATCTTAATTGATAAATCGGGAAGGCGGCCACTTCAACTGGTTAGCAAAGGAAAAACATTTTGTAATCATCTGTTAAGTCAAATGCATTGCTAATGAACAATGATTTAACCGTGTTTATCAGGCTTCGTCGGCTGGATTATGCTTCAGTTGCTTCCTCACAGGACTATCATTCTTCTTAAAGGTACTAATGTAATGACCAGGATTCTAACATCTCCTCATCATTGCATGTTTCGACCTTTGGTCATCACCGAGGGTACTAACATCCCCTTGTGTCTTGGTGGCAAAGGTAGATGTTCGTCATCTCTTGGGACTCGAGTTTGAATACTAGTAATGCATGTTGTGTGTACCATCTTTGAAAAGATTAAAAAAAAGTTGAATAGATACTACGTTTGCATCACACCAACATATTCAAAAAAAAAAAAAGGTTAATGTCACATTTTACTCCTATACTTTAAACAAAAGTGTAATATGGTATTTCTGTACTGGTGGGTTATTGAGAATTGTATATAATTATAGGATTTACATTATATACACTAGCGGTGGAGGGTTTATAATTTATGGATAGTTGTAAGAATTTAAGGTTTAGATATTGAGGTTTTGTTTTTAAAATAATATGGTTATGATTTAGGTTTTAACTTATAAACCCTGAATTATAACCCTAAACTCTAAATTCTAAATCCCTACACCTAAACCATAAACTATACACCTTAAACCCTAAAACTAAGGCGCTCACGTGCGTGCATAGAATAATAATCCATAATTATAATTTATCACTCAAACATGCATATTGGATTATCATTCGTTGTAATTACAGGAGGATGTACACAGCTCGGGTTGAGACCCCGATTTTAAAAACTTTCAAGCCGGGTCTGAATTCGACTGGTCTAGCCCAAATTAGTGAATAACCTATTTTTAATTTAAAAATAATAAAATATTAAAAATATAATTTTATATTACCATTCATTTATATATTTATAATTAAATTTACGATAAATTACGTAAATCATCATTAAACTTTACTCTTAAACCTACTTTAGTCACTAAAGTTTCAAAACGTTCATTTTACTCACTGAAGTTTAGACATTGAATGTTTTTGGTCACTCTTAAACCTCAAACGGTCATAGATAGTGGGTGTTCGGTCTCAAATTTCAACAGTCACTTCGTAGTGCCCCCTAAGTCTAAATTCGACCTCCATTTTGCCGGAAAGTGCTCTAAAGTTCACAAATTAGTCAAAAACTTTTTGGTTTCTATCTCGTCGGTCTCCTTTCGCCGTGAGATGAAGCTCGTTTCTCAGTATGTTGCTTCTCTCGCGCCGATGAAGTTTTTCACCGTTCAGATCTTGGATAAATTTCTTCGTTCGCCAACAAATGGACGTCGTCAAAAAGTTAACGGATGAGTGACAAAAAATTTCAATGTCTAAACTTAATTGAACGTTTTGAAACTTCAGTGACCAAAATAGATTTGAGAGTAAAGTTTAGTGACAATTTACGTAATTTACCCTTAAATTTAAACACAATATATTTTTTAAATTGTTGACTTTTGTACAGGCTGGATCGGGTGGACCAACGAATTAAAACTCTCTGTCCAACTTCGGTCCAGGCCGGGCCCGCGGGCCGGTAGTACCATCAAATGGAAGATATAACAATGGTTAGAAAAGACCACACGTGGTCTTGCATTGCAAATGTATGGTTTAACCCACGACCACGATATTCATGATTGAATTGAGGTCCCAAAACTTTCTTTCCATTTTCAAAACCAAACCACCTTTTTAAGTAATGTTTAAGATACTCTTAAGTATCTGCATCACTTGTAGGTCTACGAAGTGAAAGGAGCTATGGTGCAGGTGCAGCCAACAACTGAAGTAACTGAGTCTCTGCTTTTCAGACAAGGAGGTGGCAACCTTGTTTACAACGAAGAAAATGGTGGTGGTGGGGATGAAGGGTCGGTGGCTGTTTCCAGTGTTACCGCCATTCTTGCTCTTAGCACCTTGGTCGCAGCTTGCATTGCCTTTGGTTCTGGCTGTGCTGTAAGTGCTTTTCCATTGATTCTTTTTTTCCCGGACCCAACAGTTTTGAAGTTTCTGAAACTTTCCCAAGATTGAATTTGTTGTTTTTCTTTGGTTGCATTGCAGGTAGGATATTCCTCACCTACTCAATCTTCAATAATGGAAGACTTGGGACTTTCTGTTGCAGAGGTAAAAGAAAAGAACCCATCCATTAGTTATGTTCATATTTGCATTTCTTGCCTTGAAAAATGTCTACAAGTAGAGATGTTGATTTCACTGCAGTTTTCACTTTTTGCTTCAATTCTGAGTATTGGAGCAATTCTAGGTGCTGTAATAAGTGGGAAGATAACAGATTTGCTTGGTCGGAAACTGGTAAGCTTTTTCAAGAATTGTTGAATGTTCATCTGCCAAAATCTTATAAACTGTCTAACTCCATGTCTTGAATCAGACCATGTGGATTTTGAATTTGTTCTACATCAGTGGCTGGCTTGCCATAGCATTTGCAAAGGTTTTAGGTCTTCTGCTCCTTTTATAAGCCTTTTGTTTATGACTTGCTCGATCTATGTACCGAGTCGGATATAAACTTGCATTGTTTTTCCACGATGACTCACAATGCCTAACTAGGATCCTGGATATAAGACAATGATGGATCGATTCGAGGATTTTTAGCATTGTTTAAGCTGTTATGATCTACTTGATATTGCTTTCTTTCAGGCCATAATAACATGTTTTCATTTGTTTCTGAAAGGTCCCCTGGTTGCTTGACCTTGGAAGACTATCATTAGGATTCACACATGGAATTTCCAGTTATTTGGTAACTAGTCTGAAGTTTGCTTTGAAATTATTTTATCCGTTTTGTGTTAAATGTAAGCTTATGATGGATAACCGTATTTACATTTGGATCGCCAACAGACGGCCATCTACATTGCAGAAATTACAACAAAGAACGTCAGGGGGAGATTTTCAGCCATAGTGCCGGTAAACTTTATCATAAATCAAACATTGCCTGCAATTGCCTTATTGGCTCATGGTTCTTAGTTCTTACACTACTTGTTCTGCAGTTGATGGTTTGTTGGGGAGTTTCATTCATGTATGTTGTTGGCTCCTTTGTCAACTGGCGCACATTGGCTCTCATAGGTAACTAAAGTTTCCTAAAATGAATAGGAAATTGGTTAGGCAATCTGATAGTTTTGTTACAGTTCTGGAATGATTTTGCATACAGCTACTATTCCTGGTCTACTTCAACTAATACTCCTTTTCTTCATACCGGAATCTCCTCGATGGCTGGTCAGTCCATGTTTCTACATATATATCCCAGCAGATCATTTGAATTTATCATTGCAGACTTGCAGTATTGTCTGTAATCTATGTATAGCTACTGAGAATATTTCTCTGCAGGCACAAGTTGGCCGTGACAAAGAGCTTGAAGCCGCTTTATTGTGCCTCAGGGGAGATAAAGCTGATATTTCTGATGAAGCAACTGAAATAAAAGTATCCCTTCATCTTTTTCTTAAGAAAAAGGCATCGACTTTAGTCGTGGCACAGTTTCTCCTTGTCTGAACTTATTCTGTCACAGGATTTTGTGGAATCTCTTAAAAGTTTCTCAAAGGAAGGAATTTTAGACATATTTCAGAAGAAGTATGTTCGGCCATTGCTTGTAAGACATCTAATTAACTTGGTTAAAAATTGATCATTTTTTTCTATTTTTGCTATATAATCCATTGACATATCTCTTGTTTTCCTTATAGATTGTTGTTGGAATGTTAGTCCTGATGAATTTGGGAGGAGCAAATGCGTTTGCATATTATTCTGGTGTTATTTTTGTCTCATCTGGTAATATTACTGGTCTTAACAACCTCCATTAAACTTAATGGTAAGTTCAATTATATAAAGTTCTATTTTATGGCAATTGAAAGGCATATCTAGCATTGTTGGACTCATCACATTGGCAGCTGTTCAGGTTTGCTTCACTGCCATTTCGGAAAGCGAAATTCTCCATTGATGGGATAATGTCTCGGTATCTAAAGAATTGTTGTTCTGATTTGCAGACAGTAACTGGTATTTTGGGTACAACCTTAATTGATAAATCAGGAAGGCGACCCCTCCTACTGGTTAGCAAAGAATAAAGTATAAACATTTAGTAATTATCTGTTAAGTGAAATGCATTTGTTAATGAACAATGATTTAACTGTGTTTATTAGGTTTCTTCAGCTGGATTATGCTTCAGTAGCTTCCTCACAGGACTATCATTCTTCTTAAAGGTACTAATGTAATAACCGGGGTTCGGACAACTCCAGCTCATCACTGCACAGACCGATCGCCCTCACATATGCTTACATCAAAGGTATTATCCCTTATGAGTTATGATAGTTCTATTGCCCTTGCATGTACCAATGCCCTCTCCCAAAGTTTGGATCGATGTAAGTGTAACCGAGGGTAAAAGCCAAATCTCGATCTCGTGCAATGATGCAGGAGAAACATCTGAATCCGGGTTATTATAACTAAAAATTTGCCTTTTTTGCCCCCTCCCGTTGATATTGTTACTGCATTTCACTATGTCCTGACTTCGTTGAGACAATGAGCAGGAATTTCATTGGTGGGATCAAGTTAGTCCTATTTTTGCACTCATTGGATTACTGGTAGTAATCCTTCCCCTTTCATTTTGATTTTTTTCCTTTTCTTTCTTAAGAAAATCTAAACATTGGATTATGCTTTCAGATGTATATGGGAATGTATGTACTTGGCGCAGGAATACCATTTCTGTTACTATCAGAGGTCTGCAAATTGTTTTCACCTGTGTTGCTCTAACTCTTCATTTTTCTCAAAGCAACCGTACCGATATCCATATCTAATCATATTGGAACTTGATACAATGGTATATGAAAAAACTTAAAAAAATCGAATATACCTATGTTCGACACATATCGACATCCTACACATGCTTACGTCCGATTAGCATAAGGTTTCACCTTTGTTTACTTACTCAGTCATGTATTTTTCCATCACATTGAACTTTTACTTGTGTCACAGTTATTTCCCATAAACGTAAAAGGTTCAGCTGGAAGCCTCTGTAATTTTATCAGCAATGTCACCGGTTTGTTTGTTGCATACTACTTTAACTTCCTAATCGAATGGAACTCTGCAGGTGATTCATGCCTTGTTTGTTTTTGCTACAACATTTCTCAAGCCTTTTGAGCTTGCAAATGACTGCATTTCTTTTGGGAGATTGTTTCAGGGATATTCTTCATATTTTCAGCCTTTTGCTTTGCAAATTTCATCCTAACGGCGACAATGGTACCCGAGACGAAAGGGCGAACACTGGAGGAAATACAAGCATCGACTACTCATTCTTCAGATTGAAAAAAGCAAGTTTTCCAAGTTATTTCATCATCTGCAATTTGCTTTAAATCCTGATCTGTCTTAGTATCCCATATGTCAAACTCTTTAGTGACACGGTTAAACCTTGTCGTTAATTCGCCGACTCGGAAATAAACAGTTCAATGGTATACATGCAAGGGAACAAAAGTCGGTAGTTCAACAATTCATATATAACAACTTAGCAAAAATGAACAGATGAAGCAATAAAAAGTATGAGGATCAAATTTGAACAAATTAAAGTAGAGTGACTAACTTCTCAATTTTTGTAAAGTAAAGGGATGAGCTCATAATTAGACCTTAGTTTAGTTATTGGTTAAGTCGCAACCCTTGCCACCGAACAAATATTATTTGCTCCTTTTTGATGATTGTATTCATATCTCAACATTCAAAAAAAAAGTAAACACAAAATCCTAATTTTAATTTATAAATACTAAATATTTTCAAGCTTATACAGCTTATGTGATTGGTTATCTTATATCTACATATTAATAATTAGTGTATAAGCATATATGTACTTTTCCATTAGATGAAAAGTCCTCTATAATCTATAGTTTTTCTTGAAAAAGAAAGAATATTGCAATACACTGAGTTTAAGTAAAATAAATTTATTTCACTTACACACTTTACTGCCAAGAAAAGAATAATTTTGTAAAATTAGAGCAAATAAATTAAATTATAACTTTAAATTGTGCAAGAGCCAAATTAAAAAAAAAATGAACCTTGTCTTAGGGTGGGTTCTAGGGGCCAAGCCCTTGTAGTTTCGTCTAATTTAACGTTGTTAATGAAACAAATTAAATTAAGAAACAATTGAATATTGATTTGCTAAAACCTTAAAAGCTGGCTTAACTCTGCATCTTGATTCAGACCAGGGTATATAGACTAAAGGTGTTTAAAATTGGGTACCCGAAATTTTCGGCTAGTAAAATTTTGGCCCGGCATTCAGCCCATACAAACTGGGTACCCATTAATTCGGGTAATAGAGTACCCGAAAATTATGTTTTTTTAATTTTTTTAATACCTTTGTATTTTACATGAAATAATTAAAATTATTAGTATTCTCATTCTCTTCTAAATATAACTATACGAAAAATAAGCATAAAATTTATTTATCTAAACTATAACGTATAGCCATTTTTTTATATAATAACTAAAATTAAATTATTCCAGTTTGATGGTGTCAATGTCCACTGCCATTAATTCTTGGCATACAATAAAAATGCACCATATGACACGGACCATAATAATTTGAATATCAAGTAGCCGGGTACCCTGTTAAGAAACATTTTGTGATCGGGCCCGACCCAAATACCCGACCTGAAAAATCAGGTATTTTTATTTTGAATACTCGAAAATTTTGTTTCGAGTATGCAGGTCGGCGGCAGGGGCGGAACACAAGAGGGGCGTGTGGGTGCCACGGCCCCCTCAAATTTTGAAAAATTTAAATTTTGATCCTTGCAATTTTCAAAAAATATCAATTTGGCCCCACAACTTCTTAAAAAATTTAGATTAAGCTTCAAATTTTTTGAATTTTTTTAATTAAATCTTTACCATAATTATTAAAAGTTCTCATTAAGTCTCTTAAAAATTCAAAAATTTTAGTTAGACTATAAACTTTTAGAAAAAAAGTAAATTGAATCCTTCAAAATTATTGAAAATTTTAATCTAAAGCTTTAAATTTTTTTAGAAAATTATGTTACCCCTCCCACCAAATTCTAACACCAAGTTCCGCCACTGGTCGGCGGACGGGTAATTTTGAACAGCCCTAATATAGACAATAACAAATCCATGTGTTTTGAAGGGTCGGTGCCCACCCTTGAAATCTAAATTTTTTCTGTTTGTTATTATTTTGTTGATTGTATATAGCTTAAAATCTTAATTTTCTTTTATTAATTATTTATTTTTATCGACAGTGTCCATCCTAAAAATTTTAAATCCATATTTGAGGTTTATCTTTAAATAAAATTTTGGATCCGCAACTATACACGCACAGTCCACAGACAATGACAGGCGATACTAAAGGGCGAAAAGCGGAGGATATACATTATACATGCATCAATTATTATTTTCTTCACATCCGAATCTTACTGCTCAGATGCCTTGGCTCACTTTATTCTAAAGCATGAAATTCGACAAGGATGGCTTTAAAATATTAACCCAATTTTAGTCTCAATAGAAAAAAAATGAGGTTCATAAATTGGGGAAGTCTAAAAAAAACAGTCTAAAATATGGTTGAAATACTGTCGACATAATTTTTTTATAAAAAATAGTAGGAACTTATGTAGGATAAGAGCTTGAACTACTGTCAATTACTATTTTTATAAAATATGGTTGAATTACTGTCAACATAAATTGAAATTTTTATTAATTAGATAAGGGTTATTATAACTATATAAATTTTTATTAATTAGATAAAAATTTGTGTAAATTTTTCCGTTCATAAATTGAGAAAGTCTAAAAAGACAAGATGTTTGTACAATTCACTTGCATGGATTATTCACCAATCTTCACTCGAGATATATCATTTCAAGCTAATTCATCTCCGATTAACCTCTTAGTCTTGATTAGGGGTGATAATGGAGCGGGACTGGATTATTTTTTATTTTTTATTTCGTCTCAATATTTGTAGATACGATTTTAAAAAACCCTATTAAATATTTTTAGAATTCTATTGTTTTTATATCTTCTTTATGGGGATCCTCACTTTTGAAGAATCTTCATAAGAAAATAAATTATTTTACTAGCCAAAATATATGTGTCCAATTTCAGGTTACATATCACATATTCATTGCACTTTAAAATATTTAAATTTTAATACATTAACAAATATCAAAATATCGATTAGGGTTGAGTGTTCGATCAAGTTGAGTCGAGTTAAGTCAAGTTTTTGTACAAATATAATTGTAATTATTTATATTACAATACAAATTGATTCAAATTTAAACGGCTTTCCATATCCATATACGATATACATACACACACACACATATATATATATATATATATATATATATATTCATATTTTCACGTGTAATATACATAATGTATCGGAAAGAATTGAGAGACTCGAACTTGAAAACCGATAAATTAATTACTGAAAATTTTGAGTTATTCAAGTTACCAATTATCATTTTATAACTCAAACTTTATTTTAATTTTTTTAGTCGAGTTTATGAAATTACGAGACGAATTTTTTGCATCGTATCGAGTAATTCAATTTTAGCGAGTCGAGTGCTACCCACCCCTAATATTCGGATCCTTGTCGGTATTTTTTTAGGATCTCTACGATAATTTATATGAGTACGGTTCGAGAATCTTCAGAGTGCAGATATAGCAACTCGTCCCTATCCTTATGTGAGCTTCGGTAATAAAAATTTTCCCATCTTTCTCTTTATAGGTAAAGATTTCAATTATTTCTCATTTCATCAATTCATATTGTACGATTTTCAATTATTTTCTACCCGATTATGACCCATAATGTCAATCTATCAAGTAAATTCCCAAAACCGTTGTCTTCTCCCCATTGTATCAACAGTATTGTGTGCAAAAACATCAAGACATATAGTAAGACGACTAATTTCCTCATTAGTTTTGTTACTTTAAGAATAATTAGAAATTGTAAAATTATTGAAATAACTTAATTATATTTATTATATTATTAATAAAAAAATTAGGTTTATATATTTTTGCGTAAACTAGTTTATATTAAGTAATTAAAATGATATATAATCCGAGTTGAACTTACATATCAATTAGTTCGACAGAAAATAAAATTGTCAATGTGTTGGTATTTGATTAGCGGTTAGGGATAGCAATCGAGCGAGAAATAATTGAAAATAGTAGGAATCTAAATCGATGAGTATGAGAAATAACTGGAATTTTTACTCATAGGGACGAGAAAATTTTACCACCGAAGTTCAATTGAGGATGGAGACGAAAATTGCTATATTTAAACTATTGAGATATTCAAATCATATCCGTATAAATCACTGTGGGTTCCTAAAAAAATATCCACAGGGTCCACAATATTTTACAAAGTTGGATATCCACAAGGATAGTTTACTCATTTTTCAACAAAAATTTAATATTCCGTAACTTGAGTATGGCCGACTGAAGTAAGTTTAGAAAATTTCCGTAAATTTTATAGAAATAACTAGAAAGTGGTCTATATGTCGTTGTAAACGTGATTCAGTCTAGTTTTGTTTAAAATACCCGGTGTCAATTTTGATATGTATTTTAAAAAATATGAATATTTGAATGATCATAAAATTTTGACATCAAATTTCTTATAAAACAATTTTAGCAGTGACTTGGAAAAATAACAAAAATTTCACAAGATAAATGTGAACCTTATATTTATATAACCATACGAAAGTCTAGATTTGTTTAAAGTAAATATTTATTGATTTCGAGTTATATATTAGCAGTTGTTAGTTTTTTGAGTGAGCAAAAGACAGAAGAAAAGACTGCAAGTTGTTTCCAAAAACAACAATGACAATGACTTCAATAATCCGTCATAAATCGTACGAGTAAAATTAGAAGATGTAATTTATATGGTTGTAAAGATTATCGAATCTAACTCCTTTTAGAATAAACAAATCATTATTTGAAACTGTAAATTATTAGTTACATATTTTCTTTTAAAGGTAGTGCAGACTGTCACGTTTCAATAGTTAATACTATCCTCATCCTATAAATTATGTCTTTTGTTGACTTTTCACGTAGTTTTAAGAAGAAAAAGTTTGTGTAAGAAATGTTGTAAAATAATTAAAATAATAAATTCATCCTTGAAAAAAATAAAGTTTGTTTTTTTAAAGTAAAAAGAGGGTAGAAAATGATACGTGTCTAATAAAAGTAGTTGAGTTTTTTAATGAGAAAATTTAAGTGAGACTATTTTAAAACACAAAAGAGATAAGTTTTATGGGCATAGTATTTTAATTATGTTTTATAGTTTTGAAATAGTTTGTTTGCTGTTGATAAATTAAATTTAACATTTATGTTTGTAACTTTGAAGATTTAATGTTGAATATTTATTTTAATGTATTATTTTTTGTTTATTATTTTAGTTAAGGATTAACCGAAACTTGTGGGGATCCGCAAAAAAATAGGTATGCAAAACCGTTCTTGACCCGCCTCATTGTCGCCCCTATTTGCGAATGAGTCTAGAGTAAACGTCATGTACCAATATGTATTACTAATCATTGTCACCGTGATAATATTAGTTTAAAAAATAAAAAAAATATGCCACATGTTCGTATTTCATTGGATAACAGAAAAAATAACGTCTGTCACTGAAAAATTTTAAATCGGCCATAGAAAAGATATTAGACAACTATTTAGCTCAAAATATAATTCAAGTATTTATATAAAAAAGTATAATTTAAACATTTGTTTAATAGTTAATCCTAAAAAAAATATATATCTGACATTAAATTTATGCTCATGTTGAAATTGGAACCTAAATCTTGAAGCTTTCTTCGTTGGGAGGAAAGGGCAATGGAGCCGACATAAATGATGTTTTTGAAGATGACAACTGCAGAGGGTTTCCATCAGCCACGTCTGGAAAACGGATAAAGGGATAGAGTTTGGAGGAAAAGTGGGAAACTCCGCATGGACCCTACCAATTCTACCATTTGCATTTGTTCTTCGGATTCCGGTATGGGCCAAATCCTGTCTATCTCCATGTGACCACTGACTCTTACCCTAACACATGCTTTTGTTCTTATTTTGGACCGATCTTTCTCCAGGCAAACAGGAATGGGTTTCCCCAACCAAAACCCACAACTTGGCGTGGGCTAGTGGCTACCCCTGCATTTTCCCACTACTTTCCCTTTATTCTCTTCCAAAATCTCACAACTTTGTGTTAATGAATCAAAACATCGATCTTGATTGACATTACAACCATGGGTTTACTATAAAGTTTTTGTTTTTAATGGAAAGTTGATCTCTTTTATTGAATAAAAAGACAGAATCCCAAATCCCAGAACAACACTTTCAATAAATAAACAGCATAAACTAATATAGAAAGCCAATGATAGCTTAACTGCCACTGTTATCCTCGATTGGGAAACCCCCATTCTTGTTTATTTTATCATAAAGGTGAAATCTTGATGTTGGATTGGTGCCAATCGCCAATCCAAAGCCATCTCCATGGGAATACTTTATTATAGTATTATTTTATGTTATCATGGTGGTCCCTGCTAGCTGGTCATGGTAAAGTGCTGCTAGTCTTTCAAGGCGGTTGTCGAGTTTTTTTTAGTATTTTTCTTTTTCTTTTGTGGGTTCTTTCTACAATTCTATTGGTGATGGATTCTGGGTTTCCTGGCTGAGCTTGGGATTCTTATTTCCAAGTTGCTCTTCGAAACTGCTTCTTCAACTCATCGTCAAGCTGCCCTTTCCATTTCCTCTGCTTCTTATCGACCAAAAGGTTAGTCACTTTGGCTGAATTAAAGCTACTTTTTCAGCTTTCAGGTTTAATAGTTATGGGGATTATTGTTTTACAATAGCTAGTTTGTTCTCTTTACTAGTTCTTTGTCATGTGTGATGGGTTATGTATGATGGATGGATTCCTTTTAGCTGAGCCAGTTTGGGTTGTGGGGTGGGGGGGAAAGGTGAATCATCATGTTAAGGTTATTGAATTTGAACTATGGATCATAGAAACTGAAAGTCTGAAACTTTGAGTAACTTGGTCTCCTCATAAGCTGTAGTTATTGATGGAAAGGACATAATTTTTATGTCTAGAAAGCAAAATCCTTCATAGGGTTCTTCTGTGGCTCTCTGAAGTTCAATCGTATCCTACCTTTTTCTCCTAAAAATGGAAAAGAAATCATTGTCCCCAAAATTTCTTGCTCTAATGCTATAGGGAAATCTGGATAGTCGACCTTTATGGTCTCTGGTTGCTTGACCCTTTTGAAGGCATCAACTAAAAATTAATTGATAGTTAAGGGAAACTAGAAAAAAACATCAACTAAATGGAGTGTAAGTTTTCTCATCTCAAATTGGTTATAGGGGATGTAAGAATTTTTTTTGGCATTTCAAGGCTCTGCTACAACTTTTCTGGATAAAATTGTCTGCAACCATGTCAAATTGTCAATACTTGTTTTTGCTTCCATAGTATAGATTTCTTTTCTGGTGTTTGTTATTCATAGAGATATTCATTCTTTGCTTTTTGTTGAGTATCAGGAGAAAATGTCTACATCAAGGCAAAGCCACTCATCTAATAACTCTGGGAGATCAAGGCACAGTGCTCGAGTTATTGCTCAGACCACTGTAGATGCAAAACTCCATGCAGAATTTGAGGAGTCCAGTAGCTCCTTTGACTATTCAAGTTCTGTGCGCGTAAGTGGAGATCAGCAACCTAGGTCGGACAAGGTTACCACAGCATATCTCCATAACATACAGAAAGGCAAGTTTATCCAACCCTTCGGGTGCTTGCTAGCCTTAGATGAGAAAACTTACAAGGTCATAGCATACAGTGAGAATGCCCCTGAAATGTTGACCATGGTTAGTCATGCAGTCCCGAGCGTTGGGGACTACCCAGTTCTTGGCATTGGAACCGACATAAAAACTATTTTTACTGCCCCCAGTTCATCTGCTTTGCTGAAAGCCCTAGGAATTGGGGAGGTTTCTCTTTTGAATCCAATCTTGGTCCATTGCAAGACTTCTGGGAAGCCCTTTTATGCAATAGTCCATCGGGTAACAGGGAGCTTGGTCATTGATTTTGAACCTGTGAAGCCCTATGAAGTTCCCATGACTGCCGCGGGAGCCTTGCAGTCGTACAAGCTAGCAGCAAAGGCAATTACTCGCTTGCAGTCTCTTCCTAGTGGAAGCATGGAAAGGCTCTGTGATACGATGGTGCAGGAGGTTTTTGAGCTCACTGGTTATGACAGGGTGATGGCCTATAAATTCCATGATGATGACCATGGGGAAGTGGTTTCTGAGATAACAAAGCCTGGCCTAGAGCCATATTTAGGTTTGCATTATCCAGCCACTGATATCCCTCAGGCTGCTCGATTTTTGTTTATGAAGAATAAAGTCCGTATGATTGTTGATTGTCGAGCGAAACATGTAAAAGTATATCAAGATGATAAGCTTCCTTTTGACCTAACATTTTGTGGTTCAACCCTAAGGGCTCCACACAGCTGCCATTTACAGTATATGGAGAACATGAATTCCATTGCTTCCCTGGTTATGGCTGTTATCTCCAATGATGGAGATGATGAGGGTGACAACACTGATTCCCCGCAGTCACAGCAAAAGAGAAAGAGATTGTGGGGTTTGGTAGTATGCCATAACACTACTCCAAGGTTTGTTCCATTCCCTCTCAGGTATGCCTGTGAGTTTCTTGCTCAAGTATTTGCCATCCATGTCAACAAGGAATTAGAGTTGGAAAGTCAAATGATTGAGAAGAATATCCTTCGTACCCAGACCCTTTTGTGTGATATGCTTATGCGTGATGCACCCGTCGGTATTGTATCACAGAGCCCAAATATAATGGATTTGGTGAAATGCGATGGGGCTGCCTTATTATACAAGGACAAAATATGGAAACTAGGAGTAACTCCAAGCGATCCCCAACTGTATGAGATAGCGTTGTGGCTTTCTGAGTATCATATGGATTCCACGGGTCTGAGTACCGATAGCTTGTGTGATGCTGGGTTCCCGGGGGCTTTGAGACTTGGTGATGTAGTTTGTGGGATGGCAGCGGTGAGGATAACCCCCAAGGACATGCTTTTCTGGTTCCGGTCTCATACTGCTGCTGAAATTAGATGGGGTGGTGCAAAGCATGAACTTGGTGAGAAAGATGATGATAGGAAGATGCACCCAAGGTCATCATTCAAGGCTTTCCTCGAAGTTGTCAAGACTAGGAGTTTGCCGTGGAAGGACTATGAAATGGATGCAATCCATTCTTTGCAGCTTATCCTACGGAATGCGTTCAAAGATGTGGAGACCACAAATACAAACACCAGTATCATATACTCGAAGCTCACTGACCTCAAAATAGAGGGGATGCAAGAGCTGGAGGCAGTGACAAGTGAGATGGTTCGTTTAATTGAAACAGCTACCGTGCCAATTTTGGCAGTCGATGTTGATGGCTTGGTTAATGGTTGGAATATGAAAATTGCCGAGTTGACTGGTCTTTCAGTTGATAAGGCAATTGGAAGGCATTTACTCACACTTCTTGAAGATTCTTCAATTGAAATAGTCAAGAAAATGTTGTTCTTGGCATTGCAGGGTATGTAATATTCTCTACCTTGGTTTCTTTCTTCCAGTTTCTTTTCTCTTCTCCTTTCCTGTTACCATTTAGTTTTCTTTTAAATCATCAACAATTTTGTGACACAATTATTCCTTATCAGGCAAGGAAGAAAAAAACATCCAATTCGAGATCAAAACTTATGGGTTGAGGTCTGAAGCTGGTCCAATCAGTTTAGTTGTCAATGCTTGTGCGAACCGGGATCTCCATGAAAATGTTGTGGGGGTTTGTTTTGTTGCACAAGATATAACTGGTCAGAAAATTGTCATGGACAAATTTACCCGGATTGAAGGTGATTACAAAGCAATTGTACAAAATCCGAATCCACTGATTCCACCAATATTTGGTTTGGATGAATTTGGCTGGTGCTCTGAGTGGAATCCAGCAATGACTAAGTTAACTGGGTGGAAGCGAAATCAAGTGATAGATAAAATGCTGTTGGGGGAGATTTTTGGGACACACAATGCATGCTGCCGTCTCAAGAATAATGAATCTTATGTCAATCTTGGTGTTGTACTTAATAATGCTGTGACTGGTCATGATCCTGAAAAGGTTCCTTTTGGTTTCTTTGCTCGTAATGGGAAGTATGTGGAATGCTTGTTATGTGTGAATAAGAAATTGGACAGAGAGGGTTCTGTCACCGGAGTCTTTTGTTTCTTGCAGCTTGCAAGCCATGAGCTGCAACAAGCACTTCATGTGCAGCGATTAACAGAGCAAACTGCCATGAAGAGATTGAAAGCATTGGCTTATCTGAAAAAGCAGATCCATAATCCTCTCTCTGGTATTACTTTTTCTAGTGAATTGATGGAGGGCACAGAGTTGGGACCGGAACAAAAACGCCTTCTGCTGACTAGTACCCTGTGCCAGCGCCAGCTCATGAAGATACTTGACGATTCAGACCTGCATACCATCATCGACGGGTATGATAATACCCTGCTAAATATGGCATTACTTCTCTTTTTGTTCTGCATTAAAAAGATTTATGTGAAACATTAACTTGAACCATGCATTTTATTAGCCTGAATTTTGTGCTTCTGATATGCTCATGCTTATAGTTATCGCTTACTTACCGGGTGTCCAACCAGTAGAAGTTTCATAATCCAATATGTTCGCTAGCCACACGGACAGCTTTTCTTATATTCTAGATTTGCTCTTTGTTAATGCAGAATTTCTCTACATCATTTCCTTGTTTCCTAGAGAACAAAGATTCCTTCTAGCATAATGACATCACTTTCCTTTAACCTCTGAGCTACAGTTTCCCTTATCTTTCTCTTACCCCGAATTGAAACTTAACCATGAGGGAATTTGGTTGTTTATCCCCTCGGTACTTTTGGTTTGTGATATCTTCATTTTGGTGCTTAACTTCTTTCCTTTTCTCTGTTTTCTCTAAATTTTAACAGTTACATGGATCTTGAAATGATGGAATTCACACTGCATGAGGTATTGATTGCTTCCATTAGTCAAGTGATGGTAAAGAGCAATGGGAAACGTATCCGAATAGTCAATGATACAGCAGAAGAGATCATGTCCGAGACCTTATATGGAGATAGTGTCAGACTTCAACAGGTCTTGGCCGACTTCTTGTTGGTATCAGTTAATTTTACACCACAGGGAGGCCAACTTCTTGTTGTAGCTAACTTGACCAAAGATCAACTAGGACGGTCTGTTCACCTTGCACATTTGGAGCTCAGGTACTGCTTTGTTTCTGTAACATGATATGGGTAGTATCTATATGGAACTGGTATATATATTCCTTAGTTTTATGAACAAATGAACTTTACCTGTATATGAAGTCAAGCCGAAAGTAAAAGGCAATTTTGTATTTATTTTGGGTCAGGATAACGCACGCTGGTGGCGGAGTACCTGAAGAATTGCTGAACCAAATGTTTGGAAGTGATGAAGACGCATCGGAGGAGGGTATCAGTTTGCTAATCAGCCGAAAGTTGGTAAAACACATGAATGGAGATATCCAGTATTTAAGGGAAGCTGGCAGGTCAACTTTCATCGTGACGGTTGAACTCGCTGCCGCTAAAGGTCCGGATTCCCGAGCCTATAACTGATTTAGTTGGATATGATTTGACAAAGGTGCTTGTACAGTTTAAGGGGGAGCTCTTTGAAGTTTGACAATGTATTTTGGCAAAGCCTGTGGCTTGTATTTGTTGAATGAGTTGCACTTTCAAAAGATGTCTGTTCTTCCAAGGCTGCAAATAAAAGGTGTTTCAATAAGTTCTGATATAACTTATTGTTGACAGTTGCAAAGCAAACTGGTACTTGGAAATTGTAACATGTAATTGTTTCAGTTATAATATCTGATATGTTATTCCGCTTTCTGAAGTATTTTTTTTATGGGTTTGATCCGACTCGACTCTGAATAATTGGTGCATGTAGGTAAAAAACTGTAAGTGAACATTACAAAGTCAACAAAGTAATATTAGTCCCCTTAGGAAAGAAAGCTTAAAAGACAACTTCTCTGTCTAAAAGAGCTCTGAATTTTGTTTTTGCTACATTTAAAAATCTTCAGCTTAGTTAAAAAAAAAGAACAAAATTTTCAGCTTCAAAATGCTTTTGGTTTTTTTCTAACCTTATGATTGAAATGGAATAGAATAACAAGGAAAAAGAGGGAAAAAAAGTAAAAGTGAAGAACTTTCACATTGATTGGACTAAGAAAAAGAGAGTGAAGAACCTTCCCAAGTACAGAGAGTTGCTCACCTTTCTTATCTCAATTAGTTTTATTTCACGTACGCGAAGAACAATACAAAAATCATTAAACTCGAGTCAGGGTTATAAAGTAATATTTATTTATAGATATTTTTAACTTACATTTAAAATCTCTAGCTTAGTTAAAAAAAAACAAAATTTTCAGCTTCAAAATGCTTTTGGTTCTTTTCTAACCTTATGATTGAAATGGAATAGAATAACTAAGGAAAAAGAGAAAAAAAAAGTAAAAGTGAATTTTTCACACTGATTGGACTAAGAAAAAGAGAGTGAATAATCTTCCCAAGTACATAGAGTTGCTGGCCTTTCTTATCTCAATTGGTTTTTATTCCACGTACGCGTGAAGAACAATACAAAAGTCATTAAACTCGAGTCAGGATTATAAGGTAATATTTATTTATATACATTTTTAATTTACATTTAAAAATCTTCAGCTTAGTTAAAAAAAACAAAATTTTCAGCTTCAAAATGCTTTTGGTTCTTTTCTAACCTTATGATTGAAATGGAATAAAATAACAAGGAAAAAGAGAAAAAAAAAATAAAAGTGAAGAACATTCACAATGATTGGACTAAGAAAAAGAGAGTGAAGAACCTTCTCAAGTATATAGAGTTGTTCACCTTTCTTATCTCAATTAGTTTTATTCTACGTACGCGCAAAAAACAATACAAAAGTTATTAAACTCGAGTTAAGATTATAAGGTAATATTCATTTATAGATATTTTTAATCTATATTTAAAAAATTTCAGCTTAGTTAAAAAAAACAAAATTTTCAGCTTCAAAATGCTTTTGGTTCCTTTCTAACCTTATGATTGAAATGGAATAGAATAACAAGGAAAAATAGAGAAAAAAAGAGAGTAAAAGTTGGACTAAGAAAAGTGAAGAACCTTCCCAAGTACATAGAGTTGCTCACCTTTCTTATCTCAATTAGTTTTATTTCATGTACACGTGAAGAACAATAAAAAAAGTCATTGAACTCAAGTCAGGATTACAATGTAATATTTATTTATAGATATTTTTAATGTATTGACAATGCAGACACACTTTACAGACAAAGTAATTGAACACGAGTCTCATAACATAATCATTCGTTTTTATACTAGGACAACTTGTTGGGTTCAAATATATAATTAATAGTAAAATTGTTTTAAGAAAATAAAATAGTAGTTTATATAATTTTATGAACTTTTGAACTACTTCGTATTAAAATAATTCTTCTTATTTTTAAAAAGTAAAAATGCTATTATTTCATAAAATAAAAGATATAGAATAACAGAGTTATATTTTGATATACAAGCTGTGTAAAAAAATTTACACAACCTTTTTATAAAATTTAAAATTTAATTCTCAAACCATAACAGCCTAAAACCTAAACATTAAATTCTAAACACTAAACTCTAAATTTAACAATAAACCATAAATTCTATTTAAAACCTTAAACCCTGAAATTGATATAATAATAATAGGATAATTGTTCTATACACAAGCGCTTGTGGAAACTTTTTTACACAAACGCCTTAGTTTTAGGGGTTAGGGACTTCGTTTAGGGTTTAAAATTTAGGGGTATAAGTGGAGTAGTTTTGAATTTAGGGATTGTTGATAGAATTTTGGGTTTAGGGTTAAAATTTAGGGTTTATAGGTTAAAACCTAAATCCCCACCCATATTACCCTAAAACTAAACCCTAACCCTAAACCCTAAATTCTAACCCTAATTCCTAAATTCTAAACATGAACCCTAAATTCTAAACCTTTACACTAAAACCCCTAAACTCTAAACCATAAACACTAACCCTAAACCCTATAATTGAGGCGCTTGTGAAAATAAAAACTTTCCGCCGCCAGTGTATAGGATATTAATCCATAATAATAATGCATGTAAATATAATAATTTAAATGATATATAAGATTCATTTGTAATTTATTAACTAATTAAAATAATTAATTATAAATAGTAATGTGTAAACGTCACTCCACTTAATTGTAGGAATATATAATTTGGTAATAAATAAATAAAAATCTTACAAAAAGTTTTAAGTTAATTATAAATATAAGGCCCTTCTACACTTCTCTTACATTGGTTTTTAAACTTTTTTCGTCCAGGTTAGCATCTAAATTTGTATTTTTCTAGACATATTGGCAACATTAAGGGGTGATGGAAGTGGATAAATTATATCGTTATTTTTACCGGATCAATCATGGTCCTAACTAATATATATCATATATCTTGTTATTTTTCCTTTGTCGTCAACCAACACAAATGGTAATGTTTAAAAATTATTTTTAAAGCTCATCCCCTTGTGTCCTGGTGGCAAAGGTAGATGTTTATCATCCCTTGGGACCCGGGTTCGAGCACCAGATATGCCATGCTGTGTGTGCCGTCTTAGAAAAGACTAAGAAAGTTGAACAGATGCTACCCTTGCATCGCACCAGCATATTCAAAAAAAAAAAAAAAAAAAAAATTATTTTTAAAAATTAATATAAAATAAATATGAATGAAGATTCAACTGATAAAAAATACATAAAAAAAATAAAGTAAGTAGTTTTAATTGATTGTGACAATGACTAATATGGTAAAAAAGACTCATAATATAATTTTACGATGAATTGACACTTTGAGATTATATCACGTCAAAACACACACACACACACACACACATATATATATATATATATATATATATATATATATATATATATATATATAATCGTTGGATGAGTGAAATGGATGAATGAGATTAACAGTAAAATATGTGAAAATTATCACTTGAAAAAAAGAGTAAAGAGTTAATCTTATACATTAATTTCCTCCATCCAACGATCCAAAAAAACATGTAAAACTTAAAGAGTTTTACATTATGTAAGTTAATCCTTACCCTATATATATATATATATATTCACCTGGTAAAAATGAAATGAAAAAAATAAAATCAGTAAAGTGAGTAATTTTAAGGATAGATATTCTATACACAGGCGGTGGAAACTGAAAATTTCCACAAGCGCCTTAATTTTAGGGTAGTATAAGATTTATGGGTTTAGGGGTTAAAATTTAGGGATAATTGTTTCAGTTTAAGGTTTAGGGTTATAATTTAAGGTTTATAGGTTAAAACCTAAATCCTCACCATATTACTTAAAAATTAAACCCTAACCCAGAGTGAAATTATTTAAAAATTAATTTAAGGTATAAGGTTTATAGGTTATAATTTAGGGTTTATAGGCATGTGAAATTATTTTTATATTGGGGTTGGGTCGGTTTTGGGTTTAGTAAAGGTAATGTCCGAATGGGGCACCCAAAAATCCAACCCATTCCGTTGTCATCCCTAACAACAACTCTCAAAATATCCGATCAGCAGCTTCGACCTCTTTTAAGGGACTCGATTTTAATGGTTCCTGTTGTTGGTCTAGTATTGATGCTACTGCAAAAAGATTGATGCTGCAGCAACTGACCTGATATTTCACTAAAACAATAACAAGCATCATTCTGTTTACCAAGCAATGGTCGCGGAACAGACCACCACGACACTCAGCTCAAACCAGAAACAAAAAAGCGAGTCAGCAAGCATTGTTTCAACATCAGACCACCATGACACAAGACTTAAAACCAGTTCTCGAGGGTGAATTATTGAAACCAGACGGCCACCGGACTGCTTGGGCACCTGGATGGAAGAAGAAGACATGTTCAATTGTTTCTTCGGCCTCCCCACTACAAACTGAAAGATCCATACAGTTTCAAAATAGTAAAGAAAGAATCGATAAAAATAAAGCAAGGAAAGTAGGTCGAATTGGTAAACTTAACAAAGGATTTTTATAGCAGAATTCCATACAAGATAAGACCAGACATGAAGGGGGAAATCTCAAACCATATCTTTCCAGCATTGATAATCTTTATACCAACTGCACAACATTTTAAATCGAGATTGACTTATCAGATCATAAGAGTAGATCCACATACCTTGGTGGCAGGGCAAAAATCTGCAGAAAAACCCTTATCGATCATTTCCGCAAGAAGTTCAGTTGCCTTTGAGGTAGAGCTGTTTCGGAAGAACCCCTGGATCATTCATTATAAGAGATACTATCATGCAAACAATCATTCTCTCCCATGGTCCGAAACAATCATTATATTATATGTGTAAACATCGGGTTTTAAACAATTGAGGGACAGTTCATGAAACAATTCCTTTGCAACTTCAATATGCCCAGATTTGTATGCGCCATCAATTAAGATGCTATAAAAGATAATATTGAGTTTCAACCCACTATTCTTCATTGACCGAAAAACTTCCAATGCCTGATTAAGTTGACCACTTTTGCAAAAACCATTAAGCAAAATCGAATAGGTGAATAGACTTGGAACATGTCCAGAAGCAAGCATCTCCTTCAAAAGTTCACATGCAGAAACTCTCTTTAATTGACACATACCTTGCATTAGAATGTTATATGTGATGGTATTCGGGTTTGGTACTGTTCAAGATATTTCATGAAACAGTCCCATTGCTTCGTCTAACCTTTTAGCTTTGCAATATCCATTGATCATAATGTTGTAACTACGTATATCAGGTGCACAACCGTTCTGAATCATCAACTGAAATACTCTTCTAACTTTATCCATTTCGTTTTGCAAGCAATGGCCGTCTATCAATGCATTATAGGTAACAACATCAAGCTCAATGGACTGCTTTCTCATCGTGTCAACAATATCTTCAGCTTTGGAAACCATTCCCTCCTTGCAATACGTATCAACCAATATATTATAGGACAACATCAGGCTCAATGCCTTGCTTCGTCATTGTGTTAACGATATCTATAGCTTCAGAAAACATACCCTTCTTGCAGTACGCGTCGATCAATATACTATAGGTGAAAATATCAAGTGAAATATCGTTCTCTCCATTTCATTCAAAAGCCTCGTTACCTCCTTTTGCTGGCCCAAATTACACATAGCATAAATTAAGCAATTGTAGATGACAATATCGGGTTTGTTTCCCTTAACCTTTGATTCGGAGAAGAGAACAAGAGCCTCCTTCAGCAACCCGTTCTTACAAAGACAGTCAATGACAGTGCCATATGCTACAATATCAGGTTCGAAACCTCTTTCTTCCATCATCCTTAAAAACCTAACAACTCTATCGGTATTGCCGATCTTACACAACCCATGAAGTATTGTGTTGTAAACAAACTCACAGCCTGAGCAAACTTACTCTGTTTGCAAAATCCATTAATCAAAGTGGAAAAGGTTACCACATCGGGTTCAACCCCAAACTTCAGCATCTTCCCCAAAGCAGACAACCCAAAATCGATTCGACCTAATTGACAAAAGCAGTTAACCAAGATGTTGAAAGAATAAACATTATGAGGAACTCCAAATAATTCCATTTGGCTACACATAGAAACAACAATAGCATAATGTTTCATCCTAACTAACAATGGCTGCTAATAGTTTAGTGAATTCCACTATTGAAGGCTTTGGGCACTTCTCAATCATCTTATCGAACAAAGCAAAAGCATAATCAATATTATCAAAAAGGTCGTGCTTTTTTGGGTTTCCCTTTACAGGCACTGAATTCTTACTTAAAACTTTACTATGGGTAGCAATGGTGTTGAAAGAAGAGTGCAAAATACAAAGATTCCTACCGCCATTAACAATATAACGAAGAATTAATGAAGAATTAAGCTTACCCATATCCTGAAACTACGCAGAATCGAAGAAAAGGGCTGAACTTGAAATTAGCAGAGCAGTGCACCAAAGGCGAGAAAATGAGTTTTGCCCTTTCGAAGTAAACTCCCAAGTTACCAATTATAAGTTGGTATTTAGATATTTCATCCCTCTTTTTTAAATTAAAAATAAAAATTAATTAATATTTGGGTAAACTATATAAATGAACCTCAGACTATGACCCAATTCTTTTTTGAGTCTTTTGAATATGAAAAGTTATAAATAGGTCCCCGACTAATTGCGACTAATAAATCAATCCAATTTCATTAAAGAATAAACGACCGATGACGTGATAGTTAATAAAATTTGTATGATAACAAATTTAAACCTTAACCTTAACCTTAACGACTGATTCGATATGCAAACTCAGGTCACTGCTCCAGCTTTCGCAATAGACTTGGCCGGAATACCATAGATTATAATGTCAAAGGTACGTGTCGATTCCGAGGTCGAAAGCTTCATCATTGCTCACATTCACATAGCAAGCTTGCTTCGGTATCCGGAGACAAAGTATTCATTAGACTAAAACATGGTCCGAATTTTTGGTCAGATATTTTCTGTAAATGTTAAGGCTCAAGCTGGAAGCCTGGTGAATTTAGTCCATTGGTTCACTACTTAGACCACTACTTACTGTTTCAATTTCATGAAGGAATGGAGCTCAACAGGTCATCCTCCATTTCTTCTTTAACTGAGCAATTTCTGAACTAAAATGTATCAACAAACATCATTGCAGGAATAGTTTTCGTTTTCGCCGAAATTGCAGGCTTAACTATTGTATTCGTGGCCAAGTCGGTTTCGGAGACAAATGGGAGAACATTGGAGAAAATACAAGCATCCATCGCTCATTTTATGTAATATAAGATTTGTTATTGGCATGACCGTGGACGCACCAGTATCCTCGGTCATGCCAATAATAAATTTTAAAGATAATTATATTTTTAGTACCTCACCTTTATCCATTTTTTTATTTTGGTATCTTACCTTTTTTTTTGGCAAAACAGAATTTAACGTTACGTTTTTTTTTTATATTTTGGTACTCCGCTGTTAGAAAATTAACAGAAGGTTGACTAGGAGAGAGAAAATCACACATGGCATGCTGCCACGTCATTTCTCTCTCATAGTCAGCATGCCACGTATGCTTTTTTCATGATTTTTGTTGACGTGGCATGCTGACTAGGAGAGAGAAAATGATGTGGCAGCATGCAACATGTGATTTTCTCTCTCCTAGTCAACCTTCCGTTAACAACGATGTACTAAAATAGAAATAAAACGTAACGTTAGGTACTATTTTACCAAAAAAATAGGTTGAGTACCAAAATAAGAAAACGAGTAAAAGTGGGTACTAAAAATATAATTATCCCTAAATTTTATAACCATCGTTACTCCTTTGAATTAAACCAAGTGAAACCTATAACTCTTGGCTGTGATTCCCAAAAACCGGATGAATTGGATTCTTTGGCCGACATTATTTTTCTGTTTCTTGGTATGAATTAGTGTAGATTGGAGAAGTTAATCGTCCGTGTTTACAGACTTTAAGGGTTAAGATAAAAAAAGAATAAACTACACGAAATACCACTCAACTTTACTTTTTGACTCGAACATACCACTGAACTACAATTTGATACTATATACCACTAAACTTAGTTTTTGGCTTTAATGTAAGCATTCGAACCGTTAACTTATAATGGGTCGTTAAATCCAAAACGGCGTCATTTTGGTTTCGTTGTTTTAAAGCCTAAAAGAGGCTAAAATGACGTCGTTTTGTTAGTAAAGATAATAAAAAAAAACATTGCATTTTAGGAAGCTTGAACCCAAGACTTTTAAGATGAAAGACTTATACCAAACCACCAAGCCAACTTAAATATTTGATATCATTCTAACCAAAAATAATACTGTAGTTGAACTTAATTTCATTTATCTCATGATATAATTTTATAATATTTATAATGTAGTCTTATAAATATATTAACTTTATAAATAAATATTATTTATAATTTATATATATTTTTAATAGATATAATATATATAATTTAACCTAAATCCTAAATCAAATATTAATTAAAACACTAAACCCGAAATTCTAAAAACTACAAACCCTAAACCATATATTAAATAAAAACTCAAACCATAAACCATATATTAACTAAAACCCTAAACCATGTATATAAATAAACAATAAACCCTAAACATAATTAAATCATAAATCCCAAACCCAAAATCATAAAATTAAAGTATTATTTACAATATATATTAGGTTTTGTAATATATGGTTTAGGTTTAGGGTTTAGTTACATATATTGTTTAGGGGGTTAAGGTTTATGATTTATTTATGTATATGGTTTAAGGTTTGGGTTTGGGGGTTTAGGGTTTAATTATATATATTATATCTATTCATATATATATATAATATAAATAATGTTTATTTATAAGTTTAATAGGTTTATATATATGGTTTAGGATTTAGGATTTATTTATATATATGATTTAGGGTTTGTGATTTTAATTAATATATGGTTTAGAGTTTGGGGTTTAAGGACTAATTATATATATTATATCTATTAATATATATATATTATAAATAATATTTATTTATAAATTTAATATTTATTTATAAAATTATATTATAAATATTATAAAATTATATCATGAGATAAATGAAATTAAGTTCAACTGCAGTATTATTTATATATTATTTTTGTTACAATGATATTAAGTATTTAAGTTGGCTTTGTGGTTTGGTATAATTTTTTTATCTTAAAGGTCTTGGGTTCAAGCTTCCCAAAATGCAATGTTTTCTTATTTTCTTTACTAACAAAACGACGCTGTTTTGGCCTATATTAGGCTTCAAAACAACGAAACCAAAACGACGCCGTTTTAGATTTAACGGCCCGTTATAAGTTAACGGTCGAGTGCTTACATTGAAGCCAAAAGTTAAGTTTAGTGGTATAATAGTATCAAATTATAATTCAGTGATATGTTCGAGTCAAATGGTAAAGTTAAATAATATTCTGTGTAGTTTACCCTAAAAAAATTGTGAGAATACAAGAGTAAAAACATTATTTTGCCTTTCTTTATAGTTATTAGGTGACCTAATAAAGGTAAAACTGAATATAAAATTTAATGGAGGAATCAGGATTCTTAAATGAAAAACAGTACAAGTACTTATTATTGCAAAATTAAAGTATATGACTAAATTTCAAAGAGTACAAAGATATTTGACATATTTGGATTAATTTTTTATTTATTCACAATTTTATGTTCTAACATCAAATTTTTAGCTTCGCATAGGATACAAACCCCCTAAGAAAAATCATATATATATATATATTAACATAGATTTAAATATGTCAAAGGTTCATATATTATTTTAAAATTTTATCTCTATACTATATTTTCACGAATTTATCATTGTACCTTTTTTTTATCTCAAAATCTTGATCATTTCTCTATTATTTTTTAATGTTGTCATTAATTACTGACCTGACAAATATAAAGAAAGGCAAAACAACTTTTAGGCCATGTTTGACAATTAGCGAATAGTTGATAGCGGATTGCATTAGCTGATAGCTGATAGTATTAGCTGATTTGACTAGCGAATTGTATTAGCTGATTGTATAAAACTATTTGGTAAAATTAACTGATAGCTGATAACTGTTAGATTATTTAAACAAGCAAAATGACATATAAGGACATGATTATATTCAATACTTGTTTAAATAGTTTATTAGTTATCAATATTTTTTATCTAATTATTATTAATTAGATCTATAAAATTATTTTTAATATAACTTTTCTAAACATATTCAAATGATTTATATATTAATTTATTATTTATATAATTTAATTAATTAATAAATTTAAATACACATATAAATATGTAATAATAAAAAAAGTAAATAGGATTAGCTTATAAATAGAATGAGAAAATATTTAATTTAGGTTTTTTGAATTTTTTTGTAACTGGTAAGGGTAAAAGAGTCTTTACAACTCTAATATCAAACCTCTAATCTCAAAAAGTTTCTATTATGAGCTTTTTCAAAATTAGCGGTTTCACCCCAATCCGTTCTTTCAATCCGCTATTTACCAAACAACAATATTAGCGGATTTGACTGGTCAAACCTCTAATTATATGCTTCAAACTTCTAATTTTTGCCCAAACCTCTCTTTACCAAACAATGCCTTAGTCTTTTACATTTATAATTTTTAAGTTTAAGGGTGTTTGAAGCTCTTAAATTTTTGAAAAAAAACTCAATTGAGCCTTTAAATTTTTTCATCCAATTAAATTCCTCGAACCAATAAATTGAATCAACTTACTACTTTAACTAATTTTGGCCACCAATTTTTGACATATTTTTCTTCAGATATTATTATCATGTGATACACTACAGTTCTTTCATGTGATATTAATAATTTTTTTATAATTTTTTTTTATATTACTTATAAAAATATAGTATAGAGATTAAATTTTAAAATAGTACACAATCATTTTATATTTAAACCTTTAGTAAATATCAAGGATTGGATTAGGTGGTTTTATTTTGAATCATCTTGATTCGTTATAAAAAAATCAATTAAAAAATTAACTAATTTTTGACCAAATCCAAAATTTTCAAATCAGTTAAGTAGAGACCCAAGAAAATGGATTTATTTTACTATTGTTGGTCCAAAGTTGATTTGATGAACCCTTAGATAAACCTACCTAATATACCATTTTTTTGTTTGTCTAGCTTTTCTTCATTCCGGATAAAAATCGTCTGTCCTTTTTCGGTATTATTTTTTATATCCAATATTAAAAAATAAAACTTTAAAGCTTAACCCTAACTTCTAAACTATACACCATAAAAAATAGCATACCCTAATTTTTTTAAACCCTAACTATAAACCCTAACCTTAAACTCTAAAAATTAAATTTTACACTTAATTTTAAATGTGGGACATAAATAAAACACAGAAAAAAAAAACAGATGTTTTCTATTCTTTTCTTCCATCGTAACAGTGATTACAGTTGACAATGTTTTTTATTATTTATTTTCATATCGTTTTTCTCGTTGAAATATTTAGAAGATTTAAATATTATATAAAAATTACTATTCAAATCTAAAAGCGTCTAAATCTCACTTACAAAAGAAAAAAAAAAGTAATACCTAATAAAATACTCAACATATATAAGTAAATCTAGAGTTACTTGTATAGGTTGTTCCAAATTATAACTTCCATTCTAAAAGATCCCCTAAACTTTAAAACATTCTAATTTAGTATCATAACTCTCATCTTAAGTTGGTCTTTAAACTTTAAAACATTTTATATCATTTCCTAAACTATCAGTATTAATTCATTTTTATCCTTTTATTAACGCGTCGTTAATTTTAGTAGTTAAAAAATAATTTAGTTTTGAAGGACCTAGAAATTAGACCCATGACTTTTTGAAAAATTTAATCTGTTTTTGTAGGTCATGGAAACTTTTAGAATGTTGTGAGTTCAATTTTTAGGACCTTCAAAAACAAATTAATTTTTAACCAGTAAAGCTTGAAAGGATCAAAATGACATTGGTAGTGTGAGTATTGACATAAAATATTTTAAAGTTTAGGATCAGTTTAGAATAAGAATCAGTTTGGAGACTGTTATAAAAAATTTTAAAGTTTTAGGGACAAATTTAGAATGAGATCATAGTTTGAGGACAACATGTTCAATCATCTTGTAAATTTACATTGATTTTAGCATCTTCTCTTTGACATTTGTTAAAGTAGCCTCTAACTTCGTTAGGTTCCTTGAGCGCGGTCAAATATCGAATTCTGACGTTATGAATGAAAAAAATTAGGTTAGGAAGGTCACTCTTATATTGGACCTTTGCAAAACTCAATTCAAATTAGTCAGCCAATAAGTCAAATATCGATGATTAAACAAAAAAAAATAACTCAACATTAAAAAAAAATCATAAATTATCATCACCACATCATCCATAATCTATCAAGTAGAACCTTCCTTTGGTCTTTTATTTTCTCATGCCATTATTTTTATTAGTAATTTTTTGTTTTTTTTGTCATCTTTTTTTCAAGGATGATTATTTGAAAGTTATAATCTACTTGTACTTACAATATAGAGAAAAGAAAAGAAAATAAATAATTTTAATTCATGAAAACTTTAAATGATGTGATGAAAAAAATTAAGAATTATTAAATAAGGGTTTTTTTTTACAAATGGTCACTGAAATTTTATTAAATAAGGGATTTTAAGTCAAAAGATTCTTTTTAAAACACTAATTTGTTTTAATATTTTATTATTTCAATAATTAGCATTGGGGTAGTTTGGACACAGAATTAGATCTTGAAAAGATTTTGTGAATAATTAATCCAAAAATGTTATAAAAAATCATGGGGTTGGTCCCATCTCATAATTATTCATTAGCACTATGCCTACATATATATACATCTGTTATATCGAAGCAAACTATTTAAAGCCAAAATTTCTTCCTCAAGCAACAAATAAAATATATGCACGTTTTACTAGAGGATTGGTCCTTGGAGTAACAGTTGATATCGTTCAAGCAGGTTCTGAGTTTAAGACCTTGTTTATGCATAAAATCTTTATTGAAAAATTCACCCACCAAAATTATACGAACAACACGAATCAATTTAAATTAATCAGAATAAAACCAGGAACAGAATGGACAAAAAAAAAACTATATGCATGTTTTTTTAGCAGAACAGAACAAATACGCATTATATGTAATTATGGTCACTTTTGCCAATGAATGGTACATAAAATATTGCTAAAAGAAAATGGGTAGGTTTTTTTTATTATGGGTAAACTACAACAAAGGTCACTCAATTATGGGTAATGTTATATTTGGGTCACTCAATTATGAGTAAGGTTATATTTGGGTCACTCAATTATTAAAGGTTACGTTCGGGTCACTCAATTATGGGTAAGGTTACATTTGGGTCACCCAATTATTAAAGGTTACATTTAGATCACTCAATATTGGGCAAGGTTACATTTGGGTCACCCTTCATATTTAAAAAAAGTATATTAATTTGTGTATTAGATTAATTAGTGATTTCAAATGAAGTATTCTAATGTTAACAAGGGTATACAAGTGATTTGGAAGAAAAAATGACTAAATTAATGTACTTTTTTAAATATGAAGGGTGACCCAAACGTAAACTTACCCATAATTGAGTGACCCAAATGTAATCTTTAATAATTGGGTAACCCAAATATAACTTTTAATAATTAAGTGACCCAAATGTAACTTTTAATAATTAAGTGACCCAAATGTAACCTTACCCATAATTGAGTGATCTCTATTGTAGTTTACCCATTTATTATTTATACAGATAAGCTTGAAGTTTTAAGTTTTAACATGGAAAACAAAAGGCAGAGATATATTCAACGTTTGATTTGGCCCTTCAAACAATTTCAAAAGTAGGTAAAATGGAGAGGGAAAGCATGGAAGAAGGGTTTTTAACAGGCAGGTTTGGACCGCCAAATGAAACAAAACCAAGCAGCAATGGTCACGGCGGTGTCAGTCCTACCGACAACCTTAACACGGCGCCATCACCGCCGGCAGCTTCCTCCTTGACACCTGTTCTCGTCTTCAGTACATTTGTTGCTGTTTGTGGTTCTTTCTGCTATGGCTGTTCTGTAAGTTCTTCTTCTTCTTCTTCATATTTTCAACATGAAAATGTTCAATTTTTTTAACAAAAAGAACCTTAAATTTATGTTAATATGTAAGTATATGATATAATGATCTAATTTTGATTGAATTGATTGAAATAATGAACTAACTTTGGAAATGAACCCAGATAGGCTATTCATCACCTGCGGAGAATGGGATCATGGAAGACTTGGGCCTCTCTGTGTCAGCAGTTAGTAATCTTTTCTACTTTTTTCCACTCAATTTCCATGTTCTTTAGAAACAGAAAAAGCTCATGTATTGAATAAGTTTCCACTTACTTAAAGCTCAAGAAAACTGTAGGTGAGTTTATTTAATTGTCTTACTCGGATTATGGTGAGAGATAAACACAGGTGTACTTAATTTTTCCTATATTGGAGAATTTTTTTTGACCAAAGATATGTATTGGACATGGATATAGATATAGTGGAGAAACGAAGAATCCGAGTAATATAGATTTGTAATCTTTGCCACCAATTTGCAGTATTCTGTTTTCGGTTCAATAATGACAGTCGGGGGAATGGTGGGAGCAATCTTAAGTGGGAAGATAGCAGATCTTATAGGTAGAAAAAGGGTAAGCCTTTACATCTTCCAAAGATCCAATAATCCTGTAAGGTTTGAAGTTAAATTCCATTGCATAATGGTTTATTCTTCTAAATTAATGTGTTCATATACTCTGAGAAACAGACAATGTGGTTCTCTGATGTCTTCTGCACTGCTGGGTGGCTATCGATAGCATTCGCAAAGGTTAACTTCCACTTTGAATTATTTCCTTTTCGGTGAAGCTAAGCTTAGATTTGAATTCGATAATGGAACGGTTTGTAAGAAAGATCTGCTTTTTGTTGGAAGAATGCTTTATGGCTGGATATTGGAAGGCTGTTGATCGGAATTGGGGTCGCCGTGATTTGTTATGTGGTAATGTACTGAAGTTTGCAGTTCATACATATTTCATTAACTTAAAACAGTTTTGAAGTAACTTATTAATGAGATATATACAAGGATAGCTGAACTTTCCATATGAAACAGGTACCTGTTTACATAGCTGAAATTACACCTAAAAGTCACCGGGGTTCATTTGCATCTGCAAATCAGGTAAACTATACTAAACCTATAATCGAAAATGTGATTTCTCAACTTATCACTAATTATATTTGAGTTCCCTAATGGTGCAGTTGATGGTTACTTCTGGGTTTGTACTTATATTTCTCACTGGAACCATCATTCCATGGCGCTCACTGGCTATGATCGGTATATACATCAATTTTCTTATTAACTAAAGCTAAAGGTAGTGTTAGTTTACTTTAGTTTTTTTATCCATTCTGTTTCCTTCAGGTGCAATCTCCTGTGTAGTACAGATAATAGGCTTGTTTTTTATTCCGGAGTCCCCCAGATGGCTGGTAAGCCTAACATAGTAGTCTGCCAATCTTTGGATGTTTTTTGGGTACATTCTGTTTCTTTTTAACTCAAGCTAACGTAAGCGCAAAATGTGACCGCCTTCTGCAGGCAAAATATGGTCGAGAGAAAGAATTTGAAGCTTCCTTGAAGCATCTAAGGGGAAAGGACTCGGATATTTCTGAAGAAGCTTCTGATATCAGAGTAGCATATTAGCTTGATATCTTGTTACTTTTGTGAACACTTAGTTTTCTCATGATAACAAGAAATGTTATGTGCTTACATATTAGCTTGATATCTTGTTACTTTTGTGAACACTTAGTTTTCTCATGATAACAAGAAATGTTATGTGCTTACAATCTCTTGTAGGATTATATGGAAACTCTTGAGCAACAGACAGAAGCAAGTTTCCTTGAATTGTTCCAAAGGAGATATGCTAATGCACTCATTGTGAGCTGCGAATAACCTTAAATTAATGTGCTAATTTCTTTCAAAGACTTTCCTGATCATTTCGCATATCGATTCTTGGACTTTGCAGATTGGTGTCGGTCTAATGTTATTGCAAGAACTAGGAGGAAATAGTGCTTTGGCATATTATACTGGTAGCATATTCAAAGAAGCCGGTAAATTTACATAGTCTATGTTGTTTCCTATATAATTTTTGCAGCAGAAATTATTTTTGTTGTCAATGCAAGTTGAAGACGCAAAGTTTTGTTTGCAACAGGTATATCAGGCAACCTTGGCCTTCAAGCTTTAGCTATTGTACAGGTACCTTCATGGCTTCTTTTCCAACTTGGAGCTAATGTAAAATTATGTTCCAAACATTTCTGAGACATGTCAATTACATTGGTTTTTTCAGATTCCAGTATCTATTTCAAGTTTATTTTTAATGGATAGATCCGGTAGACGACCGCTTCTATTGGTTAGTTTCATAAACAAATCATTTTAAGATAGTAAAATTGTTGAACAAACAGGTAAAAAAATGTAGTATTTCAATCCAATTTTATGCAGGTTTCTGCAAGTGGACTGTGTTTCGCTACCTTTCTCCAGGGACTGGCATTCTGCTTTAAGGTTTAACAAAGTTTAGTTATTTTCTTCAAGAGATTGTCCTTTCCTGTTTAAAGCTTTCCAATTCTTTCTATTTTACAACCAGGAGCTCCCTAATCTGAAGGCACTTACTCCATCTCTAGTACTTACCGGCGCTATGGTATTTCAGTTTCTCTTACATTCTTTTACTTATTTTTCCAATGGCGTAATCATGACCAGAATCGGGCTTCTCAAGAACACTATACATGATTCTTTGTAGAACCTGCATGCATCTACATAACTGTAACTACATATTAAGCCAAACTATGTGTAAACTGATCAATACTGCAAACACAGATCGTTTCTGTAGCTTTCACAATAGGCTTGGGAGGAATACCATGGATTATAATGTCAGAGGTATGTGCCAATTCCGAGATCGAAATATTCATCGTTGCTTCCATACCAAGCATGCCCCTATAGCTGTAGACAAGAGATTCATTTGACTAAAACATGGTCCATATTATTTGTCAGATATTTCCTATTAATGTTAAAGCTCAAGCCGGAAGCCTGGCGACTCTAGTCAATTGGTCCACTGCTTGGCTCATTACTTACAGTTTCAATTTCATGATGGAATGGAGCTCAGCAGGTCACATCCTCTATTTCTCTCCCTCTCTAACAGAGTAAATTAACATGACATATCTGAACTAAAATGTATCAGCAAATACCATTGCAGGAACATTTTTCTTTTTCTCGGGAATCGCAGGCTTAACCGTTGTATTCACTGCCATGTTGGTCCCGGAGACAAAGGGGAGAACGTTGGAGGAAATAGCTCGATTTTCTGTAAAATAAGATTTAATCTTGGCATGGACATGAATGCACCGATGTGTATAAACAATACGCGTACAGCTTACTTCCATTCTTGTATTTACAAGCGATCATTCCCAGGGATGAACAATGCTGGTGAACCCTTTTCCATTTCCACATATTGGTCTTAAAAGACCCTACAGACATATTCATTTGTATATGTGTATTGTATTGATACATTCAGTTCTTTTATGCATCTAAAGTTCAACCCCAAACTTCAGCATTTTTCCCAAAGCAGACAACCCAAAATCGATTCGACCTAATTGACAAAAGCAGTTAACCAAGATGTTGAAAGAATAAACATTATGAGAAACTCCAAATAATTCCATTTGGCTACACATAGAAACAACGGCATAATGTTTCATCCTAACTAACAATGGCTGCTAATAGTTTAGTGAATTCCACTATTGAAGGCTTTGGGCACTTCTCAATCATCTTATCGAACAAAGCCAAAGCATCATCAACATTATCAAAAAGGTCGTGCTTTTGTCACAGCTCAGCTGTGCTTACAGGAAATAAGAAGAAATGTAGTAGGGTTTTAGAAGAGAGATAACAGAATGAAGAAGATGACTGTTTCATTAATTCATCAATATGTAAATTCGGTACATTCATTCTTGTAAATACCAACTCGGACACAGTATTATTTAAGGACAGGTGTCAACATAAGCGCAATCCTCTCTAACGGACTTCATCTAAATTCATCATGTGTGGGCTTCATTCTATTTCTGGGCTCTCGACCGATGTAGGCCCTTTTTCGGTTTCCAGCTCATCTTTGCCCGGGATGCTGTCGTTTAGGGTAGCTTTTTTAACAATTGAAACGATGTCGTTCGGTCCCATACCTTTAATCCCCTTTCGATTGCCTGAGCCCCAATTCATCTCTTTCGCGAACCCTAATTTTCGATTCCCCTTCTCACCCTCTGCCATAACAATACTCCCCTCTGCAATCGATCCTTGTCCCCAAGGATCAAAATCCGAAAATTGGGACTGCAGCACCGTGAAGCCCTCCCAGGTGGCATTCTCCGTTCCCATATTAACCCATTGCACCAGAAGCTGAGTCATTGCGCGATTGTTCCGTTTCACCATACGTTTGTCCAAGACTTTCAGAGGATACACTTTCGGCTGAAGCTCCGGAGAAGTACAAACTCTATCGCCAATCTTTTTCTTTAACAAGCTGATGTGAAAAACATGATGGATTTTTGCTGAGGCTGGGAGTTGTAATTGATAGGCAACCTCACCAATTCTTTTGACAATTTTGTAGGGTAGAAGTGTGTCGTTAATTTCAAGTGTTTCCGAAGTGCAACCGAGGATTGTCGATAAGGCTAGAGTTTGAGGTATACTTCATCACCCACTGAATACACCCGTTCTGTTTTTTTCTTGTCTGCATTCTGCTTCATTCTAGCCTGTGCCTTCACTAGATTATCATGTAGTTGTTTAGCTATGATAGCTCTAGAAGATAACACATCAGTGACTCCTTGGACTGGAGAGTCAGTTAGCCACTCCATTTCTTGGGGCTTGTAGCCATACAAAGTTTCAAATGGAGTGAGGCCTAAGGTAGTGTGAAAGTTGATTTTATACCACCACTCTGCTTGGGATAAAAATTTAGTCAAAGCCTTAGGTTTAAAAAACAAAAGTCACGCAAATACTGTTCTAAGCACTGATTGAGCCTCTCAGTTTGACCGTCGGTCTTTGGGTGGTAAGCAGTGCTGAATAATGGGTTAGTACCCAGTTTCTTCAATAGTTCTTTCCAAAAAATGCTAGTAAAGATTTTATTTCTGTCAGAAATAGCAAGTTTTGGACTGCCATGTAGTTTGTAGATATGATCTAGGTACAGTTTGGCCACCTCAGCTGCTGTGAATGGATGTGCCAAGGGAAGGAAGTGACCATTTTAGTGTATTTATCCACAATGACCAGAATGGTATTAAATCGAGAAGAAGTAGGAAGGCCTTCAATAAAATTCATAGTAATCACTTGCCATGCTTGTATAGGAATTGGTAAAGGTTGTAGGAGGCCAGGTTTAGGTACACGTTCATCTTTAATCCTCTGACAAGTATCACACTGTTTGACATAATCATGAACCATTTTCTTCATTCCCAACCAATAAAAATAGGGCTTAAATCTCTGATAAGTACCTTGGATACCAGAATGACCTTCCAGAGGGGAATCATATAGTTGAAATAGGAGCTGTTGTCTTAGATTACCATGCTGACCAACATAGACTCTCCTTTTGTATCTCAAGATGCCCTTAGAATAAGTCCAATTGTGATTTGGAATAGCAGAGATAGTAGCTTCAGTGATCTTTTTCTGAGCATATTCATCCAGATGATAACTGTTCTCAATTTCAGTAACCCAAGCAGGAATAATTGTAGTAGCAGTGATCTGAAAGAGTTTTGAATCTTGTCTAGATAAAGCATTAGCAATCACATTATGTTTTCCCTTCCTGTAGTGAATGACATAGTCCAACCCTAATAGCTTAGTGAGCCCTTTCTTTTGGATTGAAGTTGTAAGGTTCTGTTCTAGGAGATGCTTAAGAGCCTCATGGTCAGTTTTGATGATGAAGGACCCACATTCAAAATAATGGCGCCATTTAGTCACTGCTAACAATATTGCTAAGTACTCTCTTTCATAGACCGAAGTGTTTATGTGTTTAGGACCTAAAGCTTTACTGAGAAAAGCTATAGGTCTGCCATCTTGGGAAAGAACAGCCCCAATTCCCCTTGAGCTGGCATCAGTCTCTAAACAAAAAGTTTTAGAGAAGTCAGGGAGTGCCAAAACTGGTGCTTTGCACATAGCAGTTTTTAGGTAAGTGAAAGCTGTCTCAGCTTCTGATGTCTAGAAAAAATTGTTCTTCTTGAGCATATGAGTTAAAGGCTTGCTAATACTGTCATAATTCTTTATGAATTTTTTGTAGTATCCAGTAAGCCCTAGGAATCCTCAGATATCTTTTAGAGTTCTTGGGAAGGACCAGTTGCTCATAGCTTCTACTTTTGAGTGATCAATAGCAACTCATTTAGAGGAAATAATATGGCCTAAGTATTCAACTTGATCTTGTCCAAAGAAACACTTAGATTTCTTTGCATACAACTGATTGTTCCTTAAAAGATTCAGAACTACTTTCAAATACTCACAGTAATCAGGTAGGGTCTTACTGTAGACCAAAATGTCATCAAAGAATACTAAAACAAATCTCCTTAAATAGGGCTGAAACACATTATTCATAAGTGATTGAAATGTAGCAAGGGCATTGGTCAAACCAAATGGCATGACTTTGAATTCATAATGCCCATGGTGAGTTCTAAAAGCAAACTTGTAGGTGTCTTCATCCTTAACTCTGATATGCCAATAGCCTGATATGAGATCAATCTTAGAGAAGTATGCTGCACCATGTAGTTCATCTAACAAGTCTTTCACAACTGGGACGAAAATTTGTTTTTGATAGTGAGGGAGTTTAATTACCTGTAATCCACACATAGACGCTAAGAATCATCTTTCTTCTTGATTAGCACACAAGGGGAAGCAAAGTGACTCTTGCTAGTCTTAATTATAGAGGAAGCTAACATCTCCTCAATCTGCTTTTCTACTTCCATTTTCTGATGATGAGGAATCATGTAGGGTTTGAGGTTCACTGGTTGAGAGCTAGGTTTAAGAGTGATGGCATGGTCAAAGGCTCGTTCAGGTGGCATTCCCTGTGAAGCCTAAAAAATGTCTTCAAAAGAGTCTAAAATTGTTTTAATTTCAGGGTGTTGTTCATGCTCTTCACCCTCAATACTTAGGAGATAAAGTTCTCCCATAAGATCTGCATCTTTCCCAGTTAGCTTCTGAAGTTTCTCACTAGTGATCAGTTTAATAGAAGGCTTTGTATTGCTACCCTTTAGGACAATCAATTCACCTCCTTGGAGAAAGCTTAAAGTTATTTGGTTAAAATCAAGGCTGATGGGGCTATAACGTTTCATCCAGTCAACCCCTAGAACCATATCACTGCCTCCCATCACAAGAACCCTGAAATCATGTTGGAACTGATGTCCTTGCATTTTCCAAACCAATTGCTTGGACTTTGCTTGACTGTATAATTTTTCTCCATTAGCAACAGTAATGATTAGAGGAGCAGTAGGAATAACTTCAAGTCTTTCTTTTGCCCATCCAGGATTAACAAAACTGTGGGTACTATCACTTTCAATGAGGATGCTTAAGGGTCTACCTTTGATTGTGCCCTGAATTCTCAGTGTACTGTGGCCCACATTCCCAGTTAGAGCATTAATAGAAATTTCCAATCCAGTATTTGCAGTTTTGTCCTTAGACTGATCAGGCTCAATCTCAACTTCAGTTTCAACTTCTACAGATGTTTCTTCCTCCTTCATTGAATTGAATTGTTTAAGTTTACACTGGTGCCCAGGAGAGAACTTGTCCTTACATTTGAAACAAAGGTTATTTAGTTTCCTGTAGTCTAGCAAGGCTTGTTTGGTTGTAGGTTGGGAAGGTTTTTGTTGTATGGTGGGTAGGGGAAGGTTTTTTTTAGGGGACAGTTGGTTAGGGTAAGTTGAGTAATTGAAGGTGGGTTTAAACTTCTTATTTTCGAATTCCAAGGAGAGTTCATAGAGCCTAGCTTGTCTGTAAGCTTCTGCTAGAGTCTGGGGTAGGTGAATCTTTACTCTGTGCCTGATTTCTTCCTTGATGCCACTGATGAAGCTTGACAAAAAGTATTCTTCATCTAAAGAGGGGTTATGCTGAATCATGTAAGGTCTCAGCTCATCGAATTTCTCCTGATAGTCTTCAACTGATGTTCTCTGAGTCAGCTTATTAAACTCCTCAATGATATCTATATAGGTCTTATCACAGAACCTATGACACATGTCGGCTGCAAATTCCCTCCATGTAAGTTAGTGTTTTTGAGTGACATAGCCATCAAACCAAACTTCAGCTCTACCCACAAGGTGCATAGAAGCCACATCCAGCATCTGTTCTTCAGGTATTTCAAGCAAGGTAAAATATTTCTCACATTTTTTTATCCAACTTCTAGAGTTAGTCCCATCAAACACCTGTAACTTCAGTTTAGGCCTAAAGGTTACTCCTTTAAACCCTGCAGAATGATTTGGGTGGGTGTTTCTTTCAAACAGGTAGGGCTCCTCTTTTTTTCATCTCCCATTTTTTGTTTATTTAGGTTCAGTGGGGTATGTGAGTTGTTTGTATGCTGTGAGGGTTTTTGGTTCAAAATCCCAGGTTCACCATGCTTATAAGTGTATCTTTCATGCTCATTGATGACTGTAACTGTGATAGGTTTCTTACCCGTATCCCTTTTCATGGATGGTTCAGGTGTGGAGGTTGCAGTGCTCCCAGGACTTATCTATTCGGTTTTGGCAGATAGAATATTGAAGATCTTCTCAGTATAATCCTGCGTGGTACTCATCCTGCTTTCCAAGACACTGAATCTTCCTTCCCATTCATTCCTTTGCTGGTCCCACCATTTAGGAGTAATGTTTTCATCATTCAGTTTCTTCAGTTGGTCCTGGATCTCCATAACTTGTTTTTGCATCGAAGTAAGGTCTGAACTTTCGTCCATCTGCTGACTTTTCTTTGGCTTTCCCAGATTTGTGAGGAGGGATCGATTAAGGCTCTCTGATACCAAGTTGTCACAGCTCAGCTGTGCTTACAGGAAATAAGAAAAAATGTAGTAGGGTTTTAGAAGAGAGATAACAGAATAAAGAAGATGATTGTTTCATTAATTCATCAATATGTAAATTCGGTACATTCATTCTTGTAAATACCAACTCGGACACAGTATTATTTAGGGACAGGTGTCAACATAAGTGCAATCCTCTCTAACGGACTCCATCTAAATTCATCACGTGCGGGCTTCATTCTATTTCTGGGCTCTCGACCGATGTAGGCCCTTTTTCGGTTTCCAACTCATCTTTGCTCGGGACGCTATCGTTTAGGGTAGCTTTCTTAACAATTGAAACGCCGTCGTTCGGTCCCATACCTTTAATCCCCTTTCGATTGCCTGAGCCCCAATTCATCTCTTTCGCGAACCCTAATTTCTGATTCCCCTTCTCACCCTCTGCCATAACAGCTTTTTTGGGTTTCCCTTTACATGCACTGAATTCTTACTTAAAACTTTACTATGGCTAGCAATGGTGTTGAAAGAAGAGTGCAAAATACAAAGATTCCTTCCGCCATTAACAATATAACGAAGAGTTAAAATAAGCTCCCAAGTTACCAAGTATATTATAACTTTATAAGTTGGAATTTAGATATTTCATCCCTCTTTTTTAAATTAAAAATAAAAATTAACTAATATTTGGGTAAACTATATAAATAATCTCCCGATTATGACTCAAATTTTTTAAGTTCTCTGACTATAAGAAATTACAAATAGGTCTCCTGACTAATAGCGACTAACAAATCAGTCTAATTACGTTAAAGAATAAATGGCTGATGACGTGACATACAATTAATAAAATTTGTATAACAAATTTAAACCTTAACCTTTACATTTTATTTTAATTAGGTCATAAATTTAAAATTTTAGCTCTCAACATTTAAATATTATAACATTTTAATCTCTTAAATCTTAAACTTCATATTCTTCCCTTCTAAAGACAAAATGTATGCTTTTCCGGATAAAAATCATATGCCCCTTTTCGGTGCTCCTTTCTATGTCCTAATACTAAAAAATTAAATTTCAAGCCATAACCCTAAATTTTAAATCCTAAACTCTACACCTTATACCCTAAAAATACATCCTACCCCAAATTCTTTAAACTCTAACCACAAACTCTAACTCTAAACCTTAAACTTAATTTTTAGTGTGGAACATAAATAGAGGCACCGAAAAGGGACAGATGATTTCTATTCATGCTTCTCCTGTTGTTGGTAGCTCATCGTAGATGGCTACCGTAAACATCAAAGGAAGTTTTGATTCTCCAACGATTTTTCATTGCTCATACAAATGGGGTTGTAGATGGCTACAGTTAACATCAATGTAGGTTTGTTTTTTTAAAAGAAAATAACATGAAGTTTAGGATTTAAGGGACTAAAATGTTGTAATATTTAAATATTGAGATATGAAAATTTAAATTTAGGGTATAATCTTCAAAAACTTTCTTTTCTTGTTTCAACTCTTTCCAATTCTCTTTCTGAAAACTTCATTTTCATTTTACAATCAGTAACTCCCCAATCTGAAGGCGCTTACTCTGTTTCTAGCGCTTACTGGCGTTTTGGTACTTCGGTCACCTTACTATCTTCTGCTTTGCACTTATTTTGCCAATAGGACATGACCACAATCATGACTAAGAAAAGGATCATGTTCTCAATACATGATTCTTTGTAGAATCTGCATCCATATACACCACTATATGTATATATTGAGGCAAACTACGTGTCTAAATTGCTTCGATATGCAAACTTAGGTCACTGCTCCAGCTTTCGCAATAGGCTTGGCAGGAATACTGTTAAGTGCATAAAAGTTCTATATTTTGACCTTCATTTATCCTTATTTTTGCTGCACTCAAGCATGTTAGTTGCATTTTAGGATAGATTTTGCATACACATCACAATTAGATAAAATTGCACAGATCCTGCTGATTTCGGTCACTTTTTGCAGGTATCTACCGTGGCAGCGTCTAGGGCAGCAAAGGAGTAGAGGTGAGTTGGAGAGCTGGAGCTAAAGGACGTAGAACACTGCCTGCCGTGACATCTGCTGTGGCAGAGAAGACGACAGTGAAGACACTGAGGTGGAAAAACGAAGTGGAGCTTGACTGATAGAGGATTTTAAGCCGGCATGTCGTGGACTACTCCCATATTTTTATGAGCCCTGAAGCAGAAGGAAGGTCGGGTCCAAAGTTCGAGGAAGAAAGTCAAAGGGAGAAAAGAGGGCGAATTAAAGACATCTACTCAGAAGATTTAGTCTTTAATAGAGTTGTACTTTAATTTAAACTTGTACTCTTGCCATATTAGAAAACTTGGAACCAAGGCCTATATATAAGCTTGTAATTCGGCCTAGAGGGGGATATCCGACTCCTAGCTGTCTTCCCCCTAAAAACCCTAGTTGTCTCTCTTCTCCATTATGTTCTAAATTTCCCCTAAGGCTAAGGGTTGATCTTGTAAGGTGGTTGCAAGGATTGTACTGTTTCTTAGGATTTTTCTGTTCATTCAATAAAAAGCTTCAAGTTTATTTACTCTGGTTTCAACATCTTATAAGAGTTTCGGGAGAGCATTGTGAGGTTATCCATTTACTTAATATCGGGAGAGTTGTTGGCCGCTACCACGACAACAACAGACCACTGCCGCGATAGGTGCTGCCGCGACAGGCGCGACTACAGTAGCAACATAGAAACCTTTGAGCAGTGCAATACCTGCACTACTGAGCATATCAATACCAGCCAATTCTCTCAATCTGATTCTTTCTTTTATCTTAGTTTATATTCAAGTTTTCCAAAATTACTTTATTAAACTTATTTCTTCTCTTGTGTAGGAAATTAAGGATAGAAGTATTTCCAGTCCCTGTGGAGACGATATCCGATACTTAGTATCACTTTATTACTTGCGACGTGTACACTTGCACTCAATTGTGATAGACTCTTTTACACGCAACAAGTTTTTGGCGCCGTTGCCGGGGACTGACAACATACCTATACCTTTAATTACTGCACCTTTTTATTTTTGTTTTTATTTCTTTTCTGTTTTAGTTGTTTTATTTCCCTTTGCTTTTCACAAGGTTCTCCTATTGCTTATGCGCAGATCGAGACGTGGTAAAGAACCTGAGTACGAACTAGATCCAGAAATCGATCGGACATATCAACTCGGGAACCAAGCTCGACTCTTGATAGAAAGAAACAACTATCTTGAGGAAAGAATCGAAGCAATGGTGAACGATAGGCAACGCAATGGGGTAGATAACAACAACAACAACAACAACAACAACAACAACAACAACCCCAGGGTTGAAGTTGATCCTCCAGAAGATGTCCATAACGACCGGCCAGCTCCTGCTGCCGCGGCAGCACGACAGACATGCCGGGAGTATATGGAGAACGATCACGTTAAACTGTAAACCACATTGCCAAATGTAGAAGCTGAACACTTTGAACTAAAACCTGTGATGTTCAGCATGATAAACTCTGCCGGACAATTTGGTGGTTCTGCTACAGAGGATGCACGAGAACATCTGAAAACCTTCCAGGAGATCTGCAGATCATTCAAACAACCAGGAATAAGCCCGAAAGTACTGAGACTTCTGCTATTTCCTCATTCATTGAGGGATAAAGCAAAAACCTGGTGGAACAAATTAACGCCGGGTTCAATACGAACTTGGGCGGATCTCTGTCGTGAATTCCTCTATCATTTTAATCCTTCTCTTTTATCTGAAAGATTACGTAATGAGATTGCTATTTTTCAACAAAAAGATGACGAACCAATGCATGAGGCGTGGGACCGTTTTACAACTCTTTTACGAAACTTCCCGATGCATGGATTCCCTGTATGGAATCAAGTCGTCAAATTCTACAACGCTGCCAACCCACACACTCGAATAAGGATAGATTCAGCAGCTAATGGGTTGTTATTGGACAAAGAGCCAGAAGATGCAAAGCTGGTGTTGAAAAAGTTAGCAAAGAACGATGTGCAATTCCCCACAGCTAGAAGAGGAGGAAGACGAAGAGTGTCTGTCAAGGAATACAAATATGACAACTCGGTGAAAACTCAAATAGCATACCTCACCAAGGTAGTTGAAAACCTACAGCGAAAAGAATCGAAAGCTGTATTTTCTGCCGAGGAGGTGTGTGAAACTTGCAGTGGAACCCACAGTACAGATGAGTGTCCATTACAACTGGAGACATGTATGTATGTTGGAAACTACAATAGGAACAAAGGTTATGTCTCCGACAATTACAACCCAAATTGGAGGAAGGACCCAAAATTTTACTAGAGCAATCCAAACAATGCGCTAAATCCTCCAGTCTAGAGTAATCATAACCAAGGAGGTCCTAGGATTCTGTCACGACAGCCACCACAACAGCAGCCACAACAGCAGCCGGCAACCACCACAAGCATACTGGAACAGACCCTAGCAACCTTCATGTCTCAGACGGGAGCTTATATGGCCAACATGGACCACTTTGTCAAGAAAACTGAAACCTACATAGATAAGACAGAGATGAGAATGACAAACCATGAGGCTACTTTAAAATCCCTAGAGACACAGATGGGTCAAGTTTCGTTGTTCATAAACACCAGGCAGAACGGAGGATTCCCAAGTGATACTGAGGTCACTAGAAAACCCACACATGAGCAGTGTAAGGCTATCACAACGAGGAGTGGGAAACAACTACAAAGGGTCGAAATCAAAAGAAACACCTAGTAAGGAATCGACCCTACAGCCACCTGCCAAGACCACTGCCCCGACAGAAGTGAAACATCCTGCTGTCGCCACCCCTGCCACGACAGCAGAAGAAGTAGAGGAGCAGACAAAAGAAGCTGAAGATCTTGAGCCTCCTCAAATCCAATTTCCATGTGAATGACGCATCGAAGATTACCGTCCTCCACCCTCTTTTCCACAACGGTTAAAGAAACAGAAACAAGAGTACCAACTTAAAAAGATCTATGATGTATTTAAGCAAGTACATATCAACATACCGTTGTTGGAGGCCATCAAGCAGATGCCAGGTTATGCAAAATTCCTTAAAGATGCAATGTCCAGGAGATCCAGACTAGGGGAGTTTGAAATTGTAATGATGACAGAATGATGCATGGCAATCTTACATAAGCGTCCACCCCTTAAGAAGAAGGATCCTGGGAGCTTCATCATAACATGCATAATTAGCGATAAGTTTGTGGGTAAGGCACTTTGTGATCTTGGTGCTAGTATTAATCTAATGCCTAAATCTGTATTTCAGAAGCTATGTATTGGACAAGCAAGGCCCACGACAGTCATGCTGCAACTGGCAGACCGCTCTTACGTACAGCCGGAAGGAAAGATTGAAGATATTTTGGTAAGAGTGGATAAGTTTATTTTTCCTGCTGACTTTCTTGTTTTAGACTGTGAAGCAGATGAAAATGCACCGATCATCCTAGGGCGACCCTTCCTAGCCACGAGTAGGACAGTGATCGATGTAGAAAAAGGAGAACTGACTATGAGAGTCAATGACCAGCAGATAAAGCTTAATGTTCTCCAAGCCAAGAAACAAGCTTATGCAGAGGAAGAATGCAAGGCAATTTCAGAGGTAATCCTAGACCAACCCTGCATCAGATCAAGCTGTCATGACAGACAACTTGGTCACTGCCACCGCAACCATGTCACGACAGCATCCCCTCCGACAATGACGCATCTGACACTGAAGGTCCTGAGGAGGTAAATTGGATAGGCACACGTCCAGGTAAGTACTTCGAGCCTTTGAATTATACCTCGAATGAACATGTGATTCAAAAGCCTTGTATAGATCAGCCCCCTGCCTTAGATCTCAAACCCCTGCCAGGGTAGCTTAAATACATTTTTCTTGGTTTAAATGATACTTGCCCGTAATCATCTCTTCTAAGTTGATATAGGAACAGGAACAGAAGCTGATCAGAATGCTACAACAGCATAAGAAGGCGATTGGATGGACCATTGCCGACATCCAAGGCATCACTCCGGCAATTTGCATGCATAAGATCCTCTTGAAGGATGACCATAAGCCGACGATTGATGCCCAAAGATGACTGAACGAAGCTATGCGAGAGGTGGTACGAAAAGAAATCATCAAGTGGCTTGATGTTGTGATAATTTATGCCATCTCAGATAGCAAGTGGGTGAGCCCGGTGCAATGTGTACCCAAAAAGGGAGGCATAACCGTGGTAACAAACAAGGGCAACGAGCTAATCCCAACCAGGACTGTGACTGGTTGGAGGGTTTGTATGGACTACCGGAAGCTTATTAAAGCTACCCGGAAAGACCACTTCCCCTTACCTTTTATTGATCAAATGTTAGATAGATTAGCGGGGAAGCCTTATTATTGTTTCCTTGATGGTTACTTAGGTTACAACCAAATCGCAATTGCACCGGAGGACCAAGAGAAAACAACCTTCACATACCCATACGAAACGTACGCCTTTCGAAGAATGCCATTTGGACTATGTAATGCACCGGCAACCTTTCAGCGGTGCATGATGACAATATTCTCCGACATGGTGGAAGATTTCCTAGAGATCTTCATGGATGACTTTTCCATCTTTGGAGATAGTTTCGACGATTGCCTAGGCAATTTGCAGAAGGTGCTTGAAAGATGTGAAGAGAAAAACCTTGTATTAAACTGGGAAAAATGCCACTTTATGGTGGACGAGGGCATAGTGCTGGGACACAAGGTCAGCTGCCGCGACATAGAGATCGACAGAGTCAAAATTGAAGTTATTGAAAAACTGCCGCCACCCACCACATTCAAGGGCATAAGAAGTTTCTTGGGACAAGTATGGTTTTATCGTAGATTTGTTGAAAATTTCTCTAAAATTACTAAACCCTTGTGTCTCTTGTTGGAACAGAATAAGGCCTTTGACTTCAACACTAAATGTACGGAAGCATTCAAGATGGTGAAGGAGAAGCTGGTAACAACCCCAATAGTGCAGCCACCAGACTGGAGTTTACCGTTCGAGATAATGTGTGACGCTAGTGACTATGCTGTTAGGGCAGCACTAGGGCAGCGAAAGGAGAAACTCTTCCACATTATATATTATGCTAGCAAAACTCTAAATGATGCCCAGATAAACTACACCACAATGGAAAAGGAGTTGCTAGCGGTGGTGTTTGCCTTTGACAAGTTCCAACCATACATACTTGGAACAAAAGTAGTGGTCTATACGGATCATTCAGCACTAAAGTATCTGTTCACCAAGAAGGACGCAAAACCACGGTTGATACATTGGAATATGCTACTGCAAGAATTCGATATAGATATCAAGGACAAAAAGGGAACAAAAAACCAAGTAGCCGATTACTTGTCAAGACTGGATATGGGAAAGGGTCAAGTTCAAGACAAGGTTAACATACATGAGACCTTCCCAGACGAGCAGTTATTCACTGCCGCGACAGCCATGGCGGCAGGTAAGCTTCCTAAAATCCATTGGTATGCTGACATAGTAAATTACCTTGTTAGTGGTTTATTACCTCCTAAACTTAACTACCAAGCAAGGAAAAGGTTCCAAAAAATGCAAAACATTATTATTGGGATGAACCTCTCCTATTTAAGCACTGTGCAGATCAGATCATCAGGAGATGCATACCAAAGGAAGAACAGGAAGAAGTGCTCCACCACTGCCATGCTGCTCCTTATGGAGGACACTTTGGAGGAAACAAAACTGCTGTCAAAGTTCTGCAATCTGGTTTCTTTTGGCCTACACTATTCAAGGATGCACAAGCTTTTTACAAGTGTTGTGACAAATGCCAAAGAACTGGAAACATATCTCGAAGGTATGAGATGCCCCTACAGAACATTCTTGAAGTCAAAATTTTTGATGTTTGGGGAATCGACTTCATGGGACCATTCCCAGCCTCTTGTGGGAACCTATACATACTGCTGGCAGTAGACTACGTATCCAAGAGGGTAGAAGCTATCACCACTCAAAAGAATGATGCCAAGACCGTGCAAAGATTCCTCCACAAAAATATCTTCATTAGGTTCGGCATCCCAAGGGCGATCATTAGTGATGAGGGTAGGCACTTCGACAATAGGGTAATTGCTAGTGCGTTGAAGAAATATAGAGTTAAGCACAAGATCGCTACAACATATCACCCTCAAACCAATGGGCAGGCTAAAATCTCAAACATCAAAGTGAAGAACATCCTAGAAAAGATGGTCAAACCAACTAGGAAGGATTGGTTTCTTCACCTGAACAATGCTTTATGGGCCTACAGGACTGCATTTAAAACGCCATTGGGAATGTCACCCTACCGCCTCATCTACGGAAAAACCTGCCACCTACCTGTCGAGATAGAACATTAGGCATATTGGGCTATCAAGATAGTTAATATGGACTGGGACAAAGCAGGGCAGAAAAGGCTACTGAACTTAAACGAAATTGAGGAAATTCGAACCATGGTCTACGACAACGCCAAAATTTATAAGGAGAAAATGAAGAGGTGGCACGATAGAAAACTGCATCCACGACAGTTTAGCCCAGGGCAGAAGGTGTTGTTGTTCAACTCTAGGCTGAAGCTTTTCCTAGGAAAGCTAAAATCTAGGTGGTCTGGACCATTCCAAATAGTCCAAGTTTTCCCCATGGTGCCGTTACAATAAGATCAATTAAGGACGGGCACCAATTTAAAGTCAATGGACAAAGGCTAAAGCACTATCATGGGATTGAATCCCCACGAGTGCAGGAAGTAGTTACTTTAGGAGATGCCCCTCAAGGCATCCCTAATTTAACTTAGTTTTATTTATTTTATTTTATTTTATTGTTTTAGGAAATAAGAATTTAATATTTATTTGTTTTAGTTTTCAGGTAAATAAAAGAAGCAAGGTAAAGAGAAAGAATGAACCAGCCCACCACACTGACAAACAGCCCAAGAAGCCCAAAGTTAACACGGCTGTTGTGACAGCCGGTCACCAGCTGTCGTGGCAAACACGCAATTCCAGCCTGTCACCAAGTTGTCGCGGCAGACACGCAGCAGACGCGGAAACGCGTGACAGACGCGTCAGGAAACCTCGTGACAGCCTGGCTCCGTGTTTCACGCCACCCGTTATGGCTTCAACGGGCAGAACCCCGTTCTATATAAACCCTCACTCTCATTTTCTTCTCTCTACTTTGCTTCCAAGAATTTTAGTTTTTAGATAATTTCCTTTGCTTTCATTTCTACAGTAATCTTACAATGGCAACAAGATCAACCCGACGAAGCACTGCCTTCACCTCTGCCGTGGCAGTCTCCACACCGAGCCACAGCAGAATCCAAAGGAGGTTCGCCTCAGTAGAGTCCGAGAAGAGATACTATGATTTCTTCTAGATACGGGAGATGTGGGAGGAAAGAGGCTTCACATACACCAAGAAAATTGGAGACCTAGGGCTAGAAAGGTTTATAGCCAAGAGGATCGTTGCACTAAAAAGGCAGATGTTCGTAGAACAACCGGAAGAAATGAACGACACGCTGGTCCGCGAGTTTTACGTTGCCGTCACATCTAAAGATGCCACGACAGTTATAGTTAGGGGGTAAGGAAATCACCCTTGAACTAGCATACATCAACACACTCTATGGCTTATATGTGGGCAGAAAGGAGGATGCACACGGCAGATTCGTGAGCACTCTGTCGCCGGCAGATTATGACGGCATAATGGCAGATCTAACTGAAGAGGGCACCAGCTAGAACTAAGACCCAAAACACAGATGGACGGTGCGAAGAACACAGCTCACACCTGCTGCAAAATTATGGAACCACTTTGTGAAGAAGCATCTCCATGAGTGCGCATTGAGAGATAAGGGCCCACTTTTCTTCCTCTACTTAATCACCTCTCTCTGCCGAGCCAACAATGTGCCAGAAATCGATGAAGATGTGAAGATCCAAGGCAAAGGGTGGACACAATAGAACCTCTATAGCCTGATGGAGCTGAAGGCAGCCACCCCAATGGCTTATGCTAATCCTTCTGCCGCGACAGAGCCCCAGACAGAACCAGACTCTGTCAAGCATGCCACAACAGAACCCATAGTAGAGCAGCCCAGCACAGTAGCAGGCACTTTCTCCAGCCAAGTCCTTCACTTGCTGCAACGAATGGAGGCACGCAAGATCAGATTTATGGAATACATGAGGGAGTTCCATAAAGCAACGGTAAAATTTATTAACACTGATTTAGACTTTACCAATGTACAATTCCCCTCCTTTCTAGAAGATCTGGTGGCTGCCCCATCACCTACCCCCTCGCCCAAGACGACCACACCATCTGTTGCCCCTGTCGGACCATCTGCCACGACCGCACCGGGCGACAGGCAGTCTGAATCACCCATGGCTACCCTCATATCCCCCAAGGAGAAAACTGAGAACTCTAGAGGAGCCAAGAGGAAGGAGCCGCTATCAGACATTGATCCGAAATATTTTGATGACTTCTCCTCATCTTTCATCTGGAAATTAGATTCAGACTCCGAACCTTTTGTTGTTCGTGAAATTGCCAAGGATTTCCCTTCGATGAAAAAGAAGAAGCTCGACATCGATGTAGAGGGAGTCTGCCGCAACAATGGAAACACTAGAGTCCCCGAACACAACCCCACAATCTCACCCACTAGAGTCCAGCCACCTTGAGAGGCCAAGAAGAAGGCAGCCTCCACGTCACCAACTCCTAGGGCAGCATCCACAGTTCCAACAATGAAATCCAAGGTGACTGCCCGCCGCCAACTCCTCATCCACGACAGCAGTGACGACAACGACTCGAATTAAGTTTTTTCTCTTTTATTTTCTGTCTCCTACTGTTTATCTTGTCTATTTGTGATGTTTTCTTTTTTTTTTCTTTTTTTCATTTTTATTTTGTTGTCATGCATTGAGGACAATGCAACCCTTGAGTTTGGGGTAGGCAGTCCTCCTCATTATTAATATAATATTTGCATTTTATGTTCACAGCCTGTTATATTTTTTTGTGTAATAAAAAAATTGGCTTAATTTTATTGAACTTTTCTTATCTGTCGCGGCCTTCGCTGTCGTGACAGCATCTTTAGAATGTACTAGGAAATATTTAGAGCCTTAGAATAATTCTAAAATCTTAAACACTTTGTGACTTACATGATAAAAGACTTCTTTTAGTAAACTTAGAGTAGAAAACTTAGCCACTTGAGTTAGAAAAAGACTTAAGCTCATGATACTCCTAGAGGTGCCTATCACTGGCTCTAGGAAAATAACCAGAGAAACTTCTAGAGGTGCCTATAACCGGCTCTAGAAAGTTAACTAGAGGTGCCTAAAATACCGGCTCAAGTAGAAAAAAAATATTTAGAACTAGAAGTGCCCGAAAATGGCTCTAGTAAGAATCATTTGGAAATAAAACTCTAAGTAGGCTAAGTAAATATTCTAGTTGCTAAAGAGTCTAAGTCATGTTTGTTCACAAAACTTGCACACACTTGCACGAGAACTATATTATTGCTCTAGGGAGATCCGTTAACATTTGAACAGATGCTGATCTTAATGGTGAAGGTGATGTGGGTAAGGATTGTTCACTGAGCTAAGCCAAAGCCAAAATAATAATCATGTTAGTTAGGTTGCATTTGCTTGAGGACAAGCAAAGATTCGAGTTTGAGGGTGTGTTGAGTGCATAAAGTTCTATATTCTGACCCTCATTTATCCTTATTTTTGTTGCACTCAAGCATGTTAGTTGCATTTTAGGATAAATTTTGCATACACATCACAATTAGATAAAATTACACAGATGCTGCTGATTTCGGTCACTTTTTTCAGGTATCTGCCGTGGTAGCATCCAGGGCAACAAAATAGCAGAGGTGAGTTGTAGAGCTGGAGCTAAAGGACGTAGAACACTTCCTGTCGTAACATCTGTTGTGGCAGAGAAGACGGCAGTGAAGACACTAAGGTGGAAAAATGAAGTGGAGCTCGACAGATAGAGGATTTTAAGCCGGTCTGTCATGGACTACTCCCATATTTTTCTGAGCCTTGAAGCAGAAGGAAGGTCGGGTCCAAAGTTCGAGGAAGAAAGTCAAAGCAAGAAAAGAGGGTGAATTAAAGACATCTACTCAGAAGATTTAGTCTTTAATAGAGTTGTACTTTAATTTAAACTTGTACTCTTGCCATATTAGAAAACTTAGACCCAAGGCCTATATATAAGCTTGTAATTCGACCTAGAGGGGGATATCCGACTCCTAGTCGTCTTCCCCCTAAAAATCCTAGTTGTCTCTCTTCTCCATTATGTTCTAAACTTCCCCTTAGGGCTAAGGGTTGATCTTGTAAGGTGGTTGTAAGGATTGTACTGTTTCTTAGGATTTTTCTGTTCATTCAATAAAAAGCTTCAAGTTTATTTACTCTGGTTTCAACATCTCATAAGAGTTTCGGGAGAGCATTGTGAGGTTATCCATTTACTTAATATCAAGAGAGTTAAGTATACGAAAGGAGTAAATACATGTTTTCCAGTTTATGGTTAAACCATCTTGGCCTAGGGATAGGTACGAGGTTAAGTGGCTAAAGAAGAATTCACAAACATCGGTGTTCATCCTTTGATTCACGCCGGGAGGTATCATCCAAGACGTGTTCATCGACAGAACTTGGGCCTAGGGATAAGACAAGTCACTCTAGGTATTCTTGCCAAACTTGAAGTACAGAGTTGTTGGCCGCTGCCGCGACAACAACAGACCACTGCCGCGACAGGCGCGACGACAATAGCAACAGAGAAACCTTTGAGCAGTGCAATACCTGCACTACTGAGCAAATCAATACCAGCCTATTCTCTCAATCTGATTCTTTCTTTTATCTTAGTTTATATTGAAGTTTTCCAAAATTACTTTATTAAACTTATTTCTTCTCTTGTGTAGGAAATTAAGGATATAAGTATTTATAGTCCCTGTGGAGACGATATCTGATACTTAGTATGACTTTATTACTTGCGACGTGAACACTTGCACTCAATTGCGATAGACTTTTTTACATGCAACAAATATCATGGATTATAATGTCATAGGTACGTGATGATTCCGAGGTCGAATGCTTCATTATTGCTCACATTCACATAGCAAGCTTGCTCCGGTATCCGGAGACAAAATATTCATTAGACTAAAACATGGTCCGTATTCTTGGTTAGATATTTCCTGTAAATGTTAAGGCTCAAGCTGGAAGCCTGGTGAATTTAATCCATTGGTTTACTGCTTGAACCACTACTTACTGTTTCAATTTCATGAAGGAATGGAGCTCAGCAGGTCATCCTCCATTTCTTCTCTAACAGAGCAAACTGACATTACATTTCTGAACTAAAATGTATCAGCAAACATCATTGTAGGAACAGTTTTCGTTTTTGTCAGAGTCGCAGGCTTAACTGTTGTATTCGTGGCCAAGTCGGTTCCGGAGACAAAGGGGAGAACATTGGAGGAAATACAAGCATGGGACGCTCATTTTATGTAATATAAGATTTGTTATTGGCATGACCGTGGATGCACTAGTATCCACGGTCATAGTGCGTCCACGGTCATGCCAATAATAAATTTTATAACCATTGTTACTCCTTTGAAGAAACCAAGTGAAACCTATAATTATTGGCTGTGATTTCCAAAACCCGGATGAATTGGATTCTTTGGCCGACATTATTTTTCTGTTGCTTGGTATGAATTAGTGTAGATTGGAGAAGTTAATCGTCCGTGTTTACAGATTTTAAGGGTTAAGATAAATAAATTGTGAGAATACAAGAGTAAAAACGTTATTTTGCCTTTCTTTATAGTTATTAGGTGAGCTAATAAAGGTAAAACTGAATAGAATTTAATGGAGGAATCAGGATTCTTAAATGAAAAACAGTACAAGTACTTATTGTTGTAAAATTAAAGTATGATGACTAAATTTTAAAGAGTACAAATATCTTTGGAATAAAAATCGTTTGTTCCCAAATTATGTCTCCTTTGGTACCTCTGTTTTTAAAAAAAGTATGGTTTAGAGTTTAAGGTTAGGAGTTGTGGTTAAGGTTTAGAGAATTAGGGATATAGTGTATTTTTAGAGTTTAGGGTTTAAGATGTGAAAATGAAGAGAGTTAGTTAGTAGATTAGTTATGCTGTTAATTAGTTAGCAATATTCAATTAGTTAGCTTTAGTCAATTATGTTATTATAAATATCCCATTGTAATATTATTTTGAGATATATGAAAAAGAGAATTTTTTTTAATTCTTTCACTCTTACCATGGTATCAGACGCTTAGGTTTGGGCTTCTCTCGTTTGGGCTTTCTTTTTTCCCAATTTTCTTCCAAATTTTTCCTCGTTTCTTCTATTTTTCTTTTTCCCCAATTTTTTCTATCGTGCTTCTTCTCCGTTTCTACGATGGATTCCATTGACTTTAATCATCCACTGTATCTTCATTCTTCTGATACTCCGGGTGCTCTCCTTGTTTCTCATCAACTCACTGGTGTTGAGAATTACAGTGTGTGGAGTAGTTCGCTTCGCCTTTCTTTGCTCGCGAAAAACAAATTAGGGTTTGTGGATGGCACCTGTAAACGCAATTCTTATGAGGAGTCCTTGCGCGCTCAGTGGGAGCGGTGCAACGCTATCGTTCTCAGCTGGATTCTGAACACCGTCAGTCCTGATCTCTCCGACGGCATCGTTTTTGCTTCTGATGCTTCGCTTGTATGGATCGATTTGAAGGAGCGCTTCGAAAAGGTTGACGACGCTCGGATTTTTTCCTTCATCGTCAGATTGCCACTCATGTTCAGGGAGACTCTTCAATTTCCGTCCATTTTACGAAATTGAAATTACTCTGGGATGAATATAGTGTATTGGTTCCTTTTTCTTGTGAGTGTGCTAACTCCGATAGGAATCAAAAGCATATTTTGCAGCAGCGATTGTTCCAGTTTCTGATGGGCCTGAATAAAATCTACTCTGCCGTTCGTAGCCAGCTTCTCCTAATGCAACCTTTTTACACCGTCAATCAGGCATATTCTATGCTCATTCAGGAAGAATCTCAATGGATTCTTCTTCATGACGTCTCTCCTGTTTTGGAGTCTACGGTTTTGTATTCCAACTCTTCCAGTGCTCGACGACACTTCAACGACATTTTAGATCACTGTAAGGTTCGTGGTCACAAAAAGGAGAATTGCTATCGGTTGATTGGCTACCCCTGATTTCAAGTTTACCAAGAAGAGAGATACTTCCACTGCCCTAGTTGCTCACTCTGAGTCTTCTGATTTGCCCTCGGAGTGCTTGGTTTTTGGTCCTGTCAATTCGCCCTCCGCTCTTGTCTTTACTCATGCTCAATATAATCAAATCTTGGAGCTTTTAACCAAGTCTTCCCCTGTCGAATCTGCTGCTAATTTTGTAGGTAAAGTTACTTGTAATTCACTTGTTTTTTCTGGCTTGACTAGGATTTTGGATACTGGTGTATCTAACCATATTTCCTGTGATTTCAATAGCTTGATTTCTCCTATTGCTTGTGCTCCTAATTCTCGCTTTGTCCATCTTTCTAATGGTAAAAGAGTTTCTATCACCCACACTGGCTCTGTTTCTTTAAGTTCTGACTTTGTTATACATGATGTGCTCTATGTTCCTGATTTTTCTCATAACTTGCTCTTTGTCTCCAAGTTAACTCAGGAACTTAACTTGTTAGCACTTTTTTATCCTAATTTTTTTCTTTTACAGGATCTCTTCACTGGAAAGATGAAACAGATTGGTAGGGAACATGGGGGCTTATACTTTCTCGAGTCTTCTACTACTTCTAGTATGTCTTTTCCATTTGTTCTTCATTCGCATCTTCAGTCTTCTACTTGTATGTCTTCTGTGGTTGATGTTACTAATATCTGGCATGCTCATTTAGGACATGCTCCTATCAATAAAATACATATATTACCTTGCTTAAATTCTATAAAATTTGATTATGTTTGTATTCGTCAGTGTTCCATTTGTCCACTTGCTAAACAGACTAGGCTACCTTTTCCTTTAAGTACTTCTAGAGCTTCAAGTCCTTTTCACCTTATACATATTGACCTTTGGGGCCCATATTGAGTCTCCACTCATGCTGGTTATAGATACTTTCTTACTATTGTTGATGATTACAGTAGGATGAGTTGGGTGTACCTGTTAAGACTAAAAAATGATGTTCTTCTCCATCTTAAGAATTTTTTCACTCTTGTTCAAACTCAATTTGGTGTCCCTGTTAAGATTGTCCGCAGTGACAATGGCACTGAATTCTTTAATTCTGCATGCTCTTTTTTTTCAATCTCTTGGCATCATTCACCAGAGCAGTTGCGTCCATACTTCTTAGCAAAATGGAATTGCTGAGAGAAAACATCGTCATCTTCTTGAAGTGGCCAGAACCTTTCGATTTCATTCCAAAGTTCCCATCAAATTCTGGGGTGAGTGTATTCTCATTGCTTTTTATCTCATTAACAGGCTTCCCTCCTCTATTCTCTTTGTCTCACTTAAAGGTCTTTGGTTGTTTGTGTTTTGCCACTACACCTAACCATAAAGATAAATTTTCTCCAAAATATATTCCTTCTATTTTTCTGGGTTACTCTTCAACTCAGAAAGGCTATTTGTTATTCAATTTGGAAACTCATTCTTTCTTCATCAACAAAGATGTTATTTTTTCATGAAACTATTTTCCCCTTTCACATGGCTAAAGGTTCTTCTCCTGCTTTCTTCCCTTCTCATCCTTTTATTCCTAATGAGGAATTTTTAATTTTGACTCATTCACCACATACTTCACCTTCACCAATTACTTCTCTTGTTCCTCCTTCACCAACTACTTCACCTTCTTCCCCTACTTCTATTGTTCCTAATCAACCTTCACCACCTATTTTACCTCCAGATTTATCCTCTCCTACTTTTCAACCCAATTCAGGTACACCTGACTTGTCTCACCTGCATCCTCCCTCACCTTCTGTCCCATTAAATGTTCTTCCTCTCAAATCTACTCGTGTCACTAAGCCCCTTAATTGGCTTGTTGATTACACTTGTTCCTACCACTCTACTTCCTCTTCTCCAGGTTTGCTTCCTTTTTCTTCTTATTTTTCTTATTCTCATTTACCTTTTCCCACTCAAATTTTTCTTATTCTCATTCAAGCCTTGGAGTCTAATGAAACGTGGACTGTTGTGCCTTTACCAAAAGACAAGATTTCCATTGGCTGCAAGTGGGTCTATCGTGTTAAGTACAGAGCCTCTGATGAAGTGGAACGGTTCAAAGCCCGTCTTGTTGCAAAGGGTTACAGCCAACAGGAAGGAGTTGACTATGATGAGACTTTCTTTCTCGTTGTTAAGTTGGTCATTGTTCGCATTGTTCTGGCTCTTGCAGCTATGTTTAATTGGCCATTGTTTCAGATGGATATGCACAATGCCTTTCTTCAAGGAGACTTATTTGAAGAGGTTTATATGTCCTTGTCTGAGGGTTTCAACAGCCAGGGGGAGAATATAGTGTGTAGGCTGCAGAAATCCCTCTATGGTCTCAAACATGCATCAAGGCAATGGAATATGAAGTTAACAGAGGCATTGGTTACTGCTGGATACAAGCAAAGTAAGCATGATTATTCATTATTCACAAAGAAGCAAGGAAACAAAATGGTAATCATACTTATCTATGTTGATGACTGGAAATGACATTGGACTGATTGATGAGTTAAAAGAGATTTTGAACAAAAACTTCAAGATGAAAGACTTAGGTAACTTGAAGTACTTTTTTGGGTTGGAGGTTTTGAGGTCTAAAGAGAGAATTCTGCTGAATCAAAAGAAATACGCCCTGGAACTTATTGAGAGTACAAGTTTAGGGGGAGCCATGCCTGCACCTACTCCTTTGGAGCAGAATTTGAAGCTCACCTCAGTACAATTTGATGATAATTTGGAGCAACAACAACATGAGGATCTGGTGTTTGAAGACAAAACAATCTTTCAAAGGTTAATTGAAAGGTTGATTTATCTTACACACACTTGACCAGATATTACATATATTGTTCACCATCTTAGTCAATTCATGCAATTGCGTAAGAAATTAGACATGGAAGCAGCACTCAGAATTGTGAGATATATAAAAGGGAGCCCATGTCAGGGATTGTTGCTAAGCAGTACAAGTCAATGTCAAATAAAGGCCTATTGTGATTCTGATTGGGCTTCTTGTCTAATGTCAAGAAAGTCAGTGTCAGATTTTTGTATCAAACTAGGTGATTCCTTAATCTCTTGAAAGTCCAAGAAGAAAAGTACCATTGCAAGGTCGTCAGCTGAAGCAGAGTATAAAAATATAGCTGCAACCACTGTTGAAATTGTTTGGTTGGATGGTCTGCTAAAAGAACTGAAAGCAAATGTTCTCAGGCCAACATCACTCTATTGTGATAATAAAGTTCTGTTACAAATAGCTGCAAATCTAGTGTATCACGAGAGAATGAAGCACATTGATATCAATTGTCATTTCATAAGGGAAAAAATTCAGAAAGGTCTCATACACACAGAGCACGTGACTTCAGCAGAGCAGCTTGCAGACATCTTGACTAAAACTCTGAGCATTCATCAACATAACCATCTTCTCTTCAAGTTGGGAGTTAAAAATGTCTTTCAACTACCAACTTGAAGGGGAGTAAAGAGAGTTAGTTAGCAGATTAGTTATGTTATTAATTAGTTAGCAATATTTAGTTAGTTAGCTTTAGTCAATTATGTTATTATAAATATCCCATTATAATCTTATTTTGAGATATATGAAAAAGAGAAATTTTTTAATTCTTTCACTCTTGGTCCAAAGTTGATTTGATTAGCCCTTAGATAAACCTACCTAATATATCATTTTTTGGATAAATATTCTATGTTCCTTTTCGGTGTTTTTTTATGCTCACAATACTAAAAAATTAAATTTTAAACTCTAACCTTAAATTTTAAATCCTAAACACCATGCCCTAAAAATACACACTACTTTAAACCCTAACCTTAAACCCTAAACTCTAAATATAATTTTTACTGTAAACATAAATAAAGACACCAAAAAGAGAAAAAGAATTTCTATTCCTTTCTTCCATCGTAACAGTGGTTACAGTTGACAACGTTTTTTATTATCTATTTTCATTTCGTTTTTCTCGTTGAAATATTTAGAAGATTTAAATATTATATAAAAATTAATATTCAAACCTAAAAGCGTCTAAATCTCACTTACAAAAGAAAAAAAAGTAATACCTAATAAAATACTCAACATATGTAAGCAAATCTAGAGTTACTTGTATAGGTTGTTCCAACTTATAACTTCCTGTTGAGAAATATAAAAACCCAACACTTCCGTTCTAAAAGGACCCCAAACTTTAAAACATTCTAATTCGATATTATAACTTTCATCTTAAACTGGTCTTTAAACTTTAAAACGTTTTATATCAATTCTCAAACTATTAATATTATTTCATTTTTATCCTTTTATTATCGCGTCGTTAATTTTAGTAGTTAAAAAACAATTTAGTTTTGAAGGACCTAGAAATTAGACCCATGACTTTCTGAAAAATTTAATCTGCTTTTGTAGGTCATGGAATTTTTTAGAATGTTGTGAGTTCAATTTTAGGACCTTCAAAAACAAATTATTATTTTTTCATCAGTAAAGTTAACGACATGTTGACGAAAGGATCAAAATGACATTGATAATGCGAGTATTGATATAAAATATTTTAAAGTTTAGGGATTAATTTAAAATAAGAATAAGTTTGGGGATTGTTATAGAATATTTTAAAGTTTTAGGGATAAATTTAGAAATCATAGTTTGAGGACAACATGTATAATCATCTTGTAAATTTATATTGATTTTAGCATCTTCTCCATGACATTTGTTAAAGTAGCCTCTAACTTCGCTAAGTCCCTTGAGCGCTGTCAAATATCGAATTCTGACGTTGTGAATGAAAAAAATTAGGTTAGGAAGATCACTCTTATATTGAACTTTTGCAAAACTCAATTCAAATTAATCGGCCAATGAGTCAGATATCGATGATTAAACAAAAAAAATAGCTCAACCTTAAGAAACATTTCATAAATTATCCTTACCACATCATCCATAACCTATCAAGTAGAACATTCCTTTGGTCTTTTTTTTCATGCCATTATTTTTATAAGTAGGGACGGAACTACATGGGGTTCAGGAGGGACAATCCCCCCCCACCCCGAAGATTTTTTTTTCTACCTTTGTCTCCCTATTTAAATTTCTTTAAAAATAAATTTATTTATAAATTTTTTCTACTTTTAAACATTTATAGTTTCTCCTAACTCCAAATCCTGACTCTGTCCCTGTTTATAAGTGATTTTTTTTTGTCATCAGAATGATTATTTGAAAGTTATAATTTACTTGTACTTATAACATGGAGAAAAGAAGAGAAAATAAATAATTTTAATTCATGAGAACTTTAAATGATGTGATGAAAAAAGATTAAGAATTATTAAATAAGTAAGGGTTTTTAAGTCAAAAGATTCTTTTTAAAACACTAATTTGTTTTAATATTTTATTATTTCAATAATTAGCATTGGGGTAGTTTTGATAAAGAATTAGATCTTGGAAAAGATTTTGTGAATAATTAATCCAAAAATGTATTCATCAACTTATTATAAAAAAGACTTGAAGTTACAAAAATCATGGGGTTGGTCCCACCTCATAATTATTCATTAGCACATGCCTACATATATACATCTATTATATCGAAGCAAACTATTTAAAGGGCCAAAATTTGTTCCTCAAGCAACAAATAAAATATATGCACGTTTTACTAGAGTATTGGTCATTGGAGTAACATTTTGATATCGTTCAAGCAGGTTTCGAGTTCGAGGTTTTATTTATGCAAAAATGAATTATTGAAAAATATACTCATTAAAATTATGTGTGCAACACGAGTCGATTTAGATTAATCAGAATAAAACCCGAGGACCGAATGGACAAAAAAAACTATATGCATGTTTTTTTAGCAGAACAGAACAAATACGCATTATAAGAAATTATGGTCACTTTTGCCAATGAACGATACATAAAATATTGCTAAAAGAAAATGGGTAGGTCTTTTTTATTATTATTATTTATAGTATAAATTTTATACAGAGAAGCTTAAAGTTTTAACATGGAAAACAAAAGGCAGAGATATATTCAACGTTTGATTTGGCCCTTCAAACAATTTCAAAAGTAGGTAAAATGGAGAGGGAAAGCATGGAAGAAGGGTTTTTAACAGGCAGGTTTGGACCGCCAAATGAAACAAAACCAAGCAGCAATGGTCACGGCGGTGACAGTCCTACCGACAACCTTAACACGGCGCCATCACCGCCGGCAGCTTCCTCCTTGACATCTGTTCTCGTCTTCAGTACATTTGTTGCTGTTTGTGGTTCTTTCTGCTATGGCTGTTCTGTAAGTTCTTCTTCTTCTTCTTTTCAACATGAAAATGTTCAATTTTTAACAAAAAGAACCTTAAATTTATGTTAATATATAAGTATATGATATAATTTTGATTGAATTGATTGAAATAATGAACTAACTTTGGAAATGAACCCAGATGGGCTATTCATCACCTGCGGAGAATGGGATCATGGAAGACTTGGGCCTCTCTGTGTCAGCAGTTAGTACTTTTTTCCACTCAATTATGTTCTTTAGAAACAGAAAAAGCTCATGTATTGAATAAGTTTCCACTTACTTAAAGCACAAGAAAACTGTAGGTGAGTTTATTTAATTGTCTTAACTCGGATTATGGTGAGAGATAAACACAGGTGTACTTAATTTTTCCTATATTGGAGATTTTTTTTGGACCAAAGATATGTATTGGACATGGATATAGATATAGTGGAGAAACGAAGAATCCGAGTAACATAGATTTGTAATATTTGCCACCAATTTGCAGTATTCTGTTTTCGGTTCAATAATGACATTCGGAGGAATGGTGGGAGCAATCTTAAGTGGGAAGATAGCAGATCTTATAGGTAGAAAAAGGGTAAGCCTTTACATCTTCCAAAGATCCAATAATCTTGTAAGGTTTGAAGTTAAATTCCATTGCATAATGGTTTATTCTTCTAAATTAATGTGTTCATATACTCTGAGAAACAGACAATGTGGTTCTCTGATGTCTTCTGCACTGCTGGGTGGCTATCGATAGCATTCGCAAAGGTTAACTTCCACTTTGAATTATTCCTTTTCGGTGAAGCTAAGCTTAGATTTAAATTCGATAATGGACCGATTTGTAAGAAAGATCTGTTTTTTGTTGGAAGAATGCTTTATGGCTGGATATTGGAAGGCTGTTGATCGGAATTGGGGTCGCCGTGATTTGTTATGTGGTAATGTACTAAAGCTTGCAGTTCATACACATTTCATTAACTTAAAACAGTTTTGAAGTAACTTATTAATGAGATATATACTAGGATAGCTGAACTTTCCATATGAAACAGGTACCTGTTTACATAGCTGAAATTACACCTAAAAGTCACCGGGGTTCATTTGCATCTGCAAATCAGGTAAACTATACTAAACGTATAATCGAAAATGTGATTTCTCAACTTATCACTAATTAGATTTGAGTTCCCTAATGGTGCAGTTGATGGTTACTTCTGGGTTTGTACTTATATTTTTCACTGGAACCATCATTCCATGGCGCACACTGGCTATGATCGGTATATACATCAATTTTCTTATTAACTCATGCTAAAGGTAGTGTTAGTTTACTTTAGTTTTTTTATCCATTCTGTTTCCTTCAGGTGCAATCTCCTGTGTAGTACAGATAATAGGCTTGTTTTTTATTCCGGAGTCCCCCAGATGGCTGGTAAGCCTAACATAGTTGTCTGCCAATGTTTGGATGTTTTTTTTAGTACATTCTGTTTCTTTTTAACTCAAGCGTAACGTAAGCGCAAAATGTGACCGCCTTCTGCAGGCAAAATACGGTCGAGAGAAAGATTTTGAAGCTTCCTTGAAGCATCTAAGGGGAAAGGACTCGGATATTTCTGAAGAAGCTTCTGATATCAGAGTAGCATATTAGCTTGATATCTTGTTACTTTTGTGAACACTTAGTTTTCTCATGATAACAAGAAATGTTATGTGCTTACAATCTCTTGTAGGATTATATGGAAACTCTTGAGCAACAGACAGAAGCAAGTTTCCTTGAATTGTTCCAAAGGAGATATGCTAATGCACTCATTGTAAGCTGTGAATAACCTTAAATTAATGTGCTAATTTCTTTCAAAGACTTTCCTGATCATTTCGCATATCGATTCTTGGACTTTGCAGATTGGCGTCGGTCTAATGTTATTGCAACAACTAGGAGGAAATAGTGCTTTGGCATATTATACTGGTAGCATATTCAAAGAAGCCGGTAAATTTACGTAGTCTATGTTGTTTCCTATATAATTTTTGCAGCAGAACTTTTTTTTTTTTTTTTTTGTCAATGCTAGTTGAAGACGCAAAGTTTTGTTTGCAACAGGTATATCAGGCAACCTTGGCCTTCAAGCTTTAGCTATTGTACAGGTACCTTCATGGCTTCTTTTCCAACTTGGAGCTAATGTAAAATTATGTTCCAAACATTTCTGAGACATGTCAATTACATTGGTTTTTTCAGATTCCAGTATCTATTTCAAGTTTATGTTTAATGGATAGATCCGGTAGACGACCGCTTCTATTGGTTAGTTTCGTAAACAAATCATTTTAAGATAGTAAAATTGTTGAACAAACAGGTAAAAAAATGTAGTATTTCAATCCAATTTTATGCAGGTTTCTGCAAGTGGACTGTGTTTCGCTGCCTTTCTCCAGGGACTGGCATTCTGCTTTAAGGTTTAACAAAGTTTAGTTATTTTCTTCAAGAGATAGTCCTTTCCTGTTTAAAGCTTTCCAATTCTTTCTATTTTACAACCAGGAGCTCCCCAATCTGAAGGCACTTACTCCGTCTCTAGTACTTACCGGCACTATGGTATTTCAGTTTTTCTTACATTCTTTTACTTATTTCGCCAATGCCCTAATCATGACCGGGATCGGGCTTCTCAAGAACACAATACATGATTCTTTGTAGAACCTGCATGCATCTACACAACTGTAAGTACATATTAAGCCATACTATGTGTAAACTGATCAATACTGCAAACACAGATCGGTTCTGTAGCTTACACAATAGGCTTGGGAGGAATACCATGGATTATAATGTCAGAGGTATGTGCCAATTCCGAGATCGAAATATTCACCGCTGCTTCCATATCAAGCATGCCCCTATAGTTGTAGACAAGAGATTCATTTGACTAAAACATGGTCCATATTATTTGTCAGATATTTCCTATTAATGTTAAAGCTCAAGCCGGAAGCCTGGTGACTCTAGTCAATTGGTCCACTGCTTGGCTCATTACTTACAGTTTCAATTTCATGATGGAATGGAGCTCAGCAGGTCACATCCTCTATTTCTCTCCCTCTAGAACAGAGTAAATTAACGTTACATATCTGAACTAAAATGTATCAGCAAATACCATTGCAGGAACATTTTTCTTTTTCTCGGGAATCGCAGGCTTGACCGTTGTATTCGTGGCCATGTTGGTCCCGGAGACAAAGGGGAGAACGTTGGAGGAAATACAAGCATCGATCGCTCATTTTCTGTAATATAAGATTTAATCTTGGCATGGACATGAATGCACCGATGTGTATAAACAATGCTGGTGAACCCTTTTCCATTTCCACAAATTGGTCTTAAAAGACCCTACAGATATATACATTTGTATATGTGTATTGTATTGATACATTCAGTTCTTTTATGCATCTAAAGTTGGAATTTTATTCGGTTCATTTGCGTTCAAACTCATTTGAGTAATTGTACTTCATTTGCCTCCGAATGGACATTTGCAGTACTTGATCCGGATTAATCAGTCAATAGATTGGATACATGTGGTTATACCAAAACAAATAAATGAGTTTAGTAGGGTGAAACAATCCAGCAACCTTGTATTACAAAATAAGGAAACAAATAAGTCCCTCCAATTAAAATGTAGCAATCACTAAAGTTTATTTATACAGCAAACTGTATACTTGTATGATATTGAGACATTCAATATTTTAGATATCTGAAAATGGAATTTGAGTTCATTCTGGGCAATGGCAACTGAATTTGGCATTTTCTTTTGCAGGCAGCTCAGTCATTCAAGTAATTGTACTTCATTTGGAAAGACTTTTATAAATATCCAAATATCATAGGTTTTTGCTTTTTGAACATTTAAGCCACAAATTCATATGAACAAATGAAAACCATTTACTCACTGCCAACAAAACCTGAGAAAACACATACAAATTTCTGAGAATATGACTCAGTTTGATTAAAGAAAAGGAAACTGATAGGAATCCAAGAAGATCTTGTTTACAAAGATAAAGACAAACAACTGCATGTGTCAAGATGCATGAAATATTCAAACAATCCAACAAATATCTCATTTCATGTGGGGACCCCTCAGGTCCAATTGATAACTCTTACCATTTCTTCAAACTAAAATTAATTTCTTGTCCTTTTGTTCTTTACACCACTTCCAATCTCACTGCTTTACTCTGTTGCATGAATTTTTGAGATATGAATAGAGAAATATCAGAAGAGGGAGGACTTTCAAGTTCTTTGATAGTTAAAGAGAAGCCTCATGATGGAGCTGGACATGGTAGTCCTGGTGAAGAACAAGGTGGAATCAGAACTACTTCTTCTCCAACAACTATGGTTGTTCTTAGCACCTTTGTTGCTGTTTGTGGATCTTATGTTTTTGGGACTGCTGTAAGTATATTGTTTTCAGCAATGAAATGATTAGTTTTACTTATAATCTTAATCTGCAAAGTAAAGTGTTTCCCTTCTCCTGCTTGACCATGAATTTTGATTACAATGATTGTTGAAAAGCAACAAGGCTTAAGAAATTTGGGTTTTACTCCGATTCGCTAATGGTAATCATACTTACAAAAGATGAACTAATATATATACTAGGATTGATTTACCAGGTTGGATATTCATCACCTGCTCAAACTGGAATCATAACTGATCTGGGACTCTCTGTGGCTGAGGTAAAGTAAAAATAGAACTGTTTCCTTTGTGGTAACTACTTGATTTTGTTTGTAGGCAAAAAGAGTACTATTTATACAATATTTTTTACCTTGGAATTTTATTTCAAATTCCTTTATGCCAACTTTGTTACTGAGCTGCAGGATCATGTTAGCTCAAAAGCTGGCATATTTGTTATGTAATCTAGCATGGTATTCATATTCTTTAGAAGGAAAATGAATAACATATATAAGTTTCATCTTTATTTAATCTGATATGGTTGAATTTTTCTCCTTTTTTTCCTGCTTTGACCTTTGCAGTATTCTCTTTTTGGTTCGATATTGACTATTGGAGCAATGATAGGCGCGGTAATGAGTGGGAGAATAGCAGATTACATTGGTCGAAAATGTGTAAGATTTTCAAGGACATATTTTGCCATACGTATAATTCTAAATCGAAACAGCTTTTCATGTCTTGGACTTTCTTCAATGTTGGTTGACGTTTGACGCAGACGATGGGTTTCGCGGAGATATTCTGCGTTGCAGGATGGCTTGCTATACTATTCTCCAAGGTGTTTTCCTGCTTCATTTGACTACACTCTGCCTTTTCTCTAGAAGAAATGTTGTTTTTGCAAACATCTTTAGATAGAAATATAAACTATTGTTAGGTGATGTTGGGATCAAAATCATTCTTCTAAGAAAAAACAACATTTTAGTACCTTATATGGCTTCAAATTCATATTAACTGCATGAGAAAAGGCTGCTTTTTGGCTTGACTTCGGACGGCTGCTGGTGGGATATGGGATGGGCCTCCTTTCCTATGTGGTAAGCTATGAACATATTGCGCTCGCCGCTCATACTTGACTAGCCATTCATCTGTTTGAAGAAAATTTATCTAATCTTATCCACCATAGGTTCCTGTATATATTGCTGAAGTTACACCCAAGGAGATTCGAGGGGGATTTACATCAGTCCATCAGGTAAATGCTAAGCACCATTGATGGAGTTCAATATGTTCTTGTGCTTATGTACCTAGTGACCATCAATTCTGCAGCTGATGATCTGTTGTGGTGTGTCATTGTCTTACCTCATAGGCGCTTTTGCCACCTGGCGGACTTTGGCTCTAATCGGTAAGTGTCACATTTTATGGTGCTAAATTGAACTTCAAATGATTCTCTAACAGTTTCTCCCCTATATGATATGATTTCAGGAATTATACCATGTCTGATGCAGCTTTTGGGTCTATTCTTCATCCCTGAATCGCCTAGATGGAAGGTAACTTTAAACCAGTAGTTCATACAAAAATTCATAAATATGTGGTTTATGGCACTAAATAATTAGATTTCTTCTGAAATTATGCATCGAAGTAAATCCAAGCATCTATAAATGCATTGAATTAGTGAACACAAATCATTGCAGGCAAAGATAGGTAAATGGAAAGAGTGTGAAGCTTCCCTGCAGCGCCTAAGGGGAGACGATGCTGATATTTCTGATGAAGCAAATGAGATTAAAGTGGGTTATTAGCTTTCAGTGCGTGCAAGTTTCGGTTTCAGTCCCTTGGTTTTGTACGGCATGTGGCGGAATAACGGAAGGTTTATACTTTTTTTTTTCTTTTGCAGGATTATACAGAACAACTTCAACAGCTTTCAGAATCTAGTGTGTCTGACTTGTTCCAGAAGGAATATGCTTGGTCCCTCACCGTAAGAATTAAAGTCAATCCTAGGCACATAATCGATCTTTTCTACGAGTTGTTCTTTAATGTGTAACTAAACTGGTTAAGGTTGGAGTTGGCCTAATGGTTCTGCAACAATTTGGAGGAGTCAATGGCATTGCATTTTATGCTAGTTCAATATTTATTTCAGCTGGTATGTTACAAATACTTTTATGTTTATGAAACAATAGAAGAATCATATAGGAAGTTCAAACTGGATAATCTCTTTATCTTAAATTCTTTGTGGTAGGATTTTCGGGTAGCGTTGGAATGATAGCAATGGTTGTTGTTCAGGTCAGCTCATCATGACTTGCACTATCATCAGAGTTCATATCATTTTGATTAATATGCTTTTTTTAATGACTGGAATAATCTTCTGCAGGTTCCTATGACAGCTTTGGGAGTAGTCTTGCTCGATAAATCCGGACGAAGGCCACTTTTATTGGTACAAAAGCCTAGAAATTCATCTTCTATATATATATATATATATGTTGTGTAAATGCTCCTGCTGCAATCTATGATATCTACAGGTATCTGCAGCTGGAACATGCTTGGGTTGCTTCCTCGTCGGATTGTCGTATTTCTTGCAGGTTCGACGAGATTTATCGATCTCAAGTTTCAAAATGCTTTCCATGTTCTATATCCTTTTGCAGAAAATATTAAGCTCGACCGCATACAGGACCTTCAACAACTGAAGGAAGCCACTCCTATTTTATCACTTATTGGTGTACTGGTAAACCCAATGAACCATTGTTCTAGGCAGTAGTTTTCATGAACGAAATCATCTTCGTGTTGATACGTTCGACTCGATGTAGGTGTACACGGGATCGTTTTCATTAGGCATGGGAGGAATACCTTGGGTTATAATGTCCGAGGTAAGTTAACCCTGATCTAGATTCTGCAGCCTTAAGTATTATATGAACTGAAAAAAGGGTTACAATTTCAGATATTTCCCATAAACATGAAAGGCTCAGCTGGAAGCCTGGTGACATTGGTTAGCTGGTTAGGCTCTTGGATTATTTCCTTTGCATTTAACTTCCTCATGAAATGGAGCTCAACAGGTAAACTAATAACATCTGATTTGTCCACCTTATTTTCATTTTAGCTACAAACCCTAACCTTTCTTTCCCATGTTACACTGTCTTCCATCCCTATTCCAGGAACATTCTTCATTTTTGCCACCATATGTGGCTTAACTGTTCTGTTCGTGGCGAAGCTGGTGCCGGAGACCAAGGGACGGACGCTGGAAGAAATACAAGCATCGATGAATCCGGTTTCCTAACTTCAATGCCATGTTTTGGAACATAGGTTTCCACCTGATTATTGGATCCAATTCTTCTGCCTCAGTAGTCTCAATCCACTGAGTTATTATGCCTATCATGGAAGAGGCAATGTTTAGCAGAGTGGAATTTTATCTGTCACACTTCACTTCCGTTAAATGAAAGGAACTCTACATATTAAGGGCATAAATTAACTTGATTTTCAAAGGATCCTCTCAAGCAGTATTAAATTGCATATTGGAATAAGCAAGTGTGACATATCATTTGATGTTTCTAATGGAAAACAGAGGATTCCATGGTAAATTAAGCGGATAAAAATACTCTGTCCCTTTTCGGTGTTCCTACTTACATCCTAACACTAAAAAATACTACAAAATTAAATTCCAAGCTCTAACCTTAAATTCTAAATCTTAAACCCTACATCCAATACCCTAAAAATACATCCTACCCTAAATTCACTAAACCTTAACATAAAACCCTAAACCATAAACCTAACTTTGAGTGTAGGGCATAAACATGGACATCAAAAAGTGGTAAAGGATTTCCATGCAAATCAAGCCAAACCAAACTCTTTAGTACTCTTCACGCTTCACACACATAACAAAGGGAAATAAAAAAAATGCCTATTACTTTATCCAATGGCAGAACTTGGATTAAGAATTTGAGGTTCAACTTAATTTTTTTAAAAAAAAATTAAAAGTTTAAACTAAAAATTTTTTAAAAAAATTGATGGTTTAACTAAAACTTTTAATAATTTTTAGATATTTAATGAGAACTTTTAAAAATTATGAGTGGATTTAATTGACCCCTTTTCCTCCTGTAAGTTGTGGGTTCTAGACGCATTAGGAGCAAAATTCACATTCTCCTCTCCTAGGTAGAAATTGTTTTAAAAATATGAGAGTGAATTTAATTGAAAATTGTAACCCCTAGACCCACCTATGCGTTACAGCGGATCCTTGAGATACGTTAGTTTCAATGGTTTTGGAGCCTTGAAAAACTTTTGAAAATCTTAAATATTGTAAATCGTCATTTTATCATTATTGAGCTAAATTACAAAATCACCTTTGATAGTTAAATGGCCAAAACGCCCTCATTGGCCAAAGTAATCAAAATAGCCCTGAATGTATCCGATATCGCGAAAGATCTTATTATAGATATCTCTAAATGCCTGGCTGGAAAACTGATGAGCAAATAGAATTTTCTGATGGACTGTTTATGCCTTGTTGGTATAAATTACCTAACGCATAGGCGGGTCTAGGGGTTACAAAAATATTTAAAACTGTAACACCCCTAAAATATTTGCATAAAAAAATAATAATAAAAAGGGTGAGGGTGTGGAGGTTCGAACCTGAGACCTCAGCCCTCACCACCCTACAAACTAACCATTTGAGCTAAATGCTCTCTTCTGTTAAGTATTACCAAGGGTAATATTTGTTTGATAATTAAGGAGTAATCTAGCAACAGATTATATTTGATTCGAACGTTTCAGCTACCAAGAAGAAAAAAAACAATATACCATTCTCTTCCAAATTCAAAACACCACACCCAACGCTCCTACCTACCCCGACCAGCCACCGTCTCAGCTCCGTCACCGCCGCTCCGTGGCGTTCACCGCCACTACCGATGGCTTCCTCGTCGAACCCCGACCAAAAGCCCCTTAACCACGCGCCGGCTACCCTCCCCGATCACCGTGAATCGCCATTCAAAGTTTCGTCGGAACCTTAGGGTTCCAGCTTTGATTCCGGCCGTTCCTGGTGTCCGACCGTCGCGCCGATCTCGCCAGCATGCTCGGCGTGATGTGGAGACCAAAACCCAACCGGTGGATCGTCCGTTCGACACCGGTAGCAGCTTCGTCAGAGAAGCCAAACGCCATCTGTTTTATGCGTTTTCCGGCCGCCTCCGGAGTCCCATGGTCGTACAACCACCAGATCTGGGCTCCTCACACCACGGCAAGCAAAACCCTACCATCCGATCATCCGTCTGACGCCGGGGCGAGCCTCATCGGATTTTGGTCTTCCGACCGTTTCCCGTTCTGTTTTGGTTAAAATCGGTGAGTTTTCCAGCATATCTTGTATTGTGGATGTTTGGGTAAAGTTTTCGAGCTTATGAGCTCTATGTTTATCGACAGAAACGACGACTTTGAGGGCTACCGGCAACTTTTCCGGCGATCGGCCGGCAAGCTTAATTTCTTGGTAAGTGAACCGGGTTCAACCCGGTCTGAACCGATCCGACCCGTCCGACCCGACCCGACCCGTCAACCCGAGTCAGCCGAGTCAACTCGTCCGAGTCAGTCGAGTCAACTCGTCTGAGTCAGCCCGAGTCAACTCAGTTGACCCCTGTTGATTGTTGACGTCATGATGATATCAGCATTGACTTTGACCAGTTGACTCTGACTTCGTTGACCGTTGACCTGCTGACGTCAGCATTGACATGTTGACGTCAGCGTTGACTTTGACCGTTGACCAAAAGTCAACTTTTTCCGAAAACTCATATTTTATGTTTTTTGACGTCCTGAGTCCGTTTTTGAAGCCGGTTTCGCAAAATTTCGATCCGAAAACCTTCGTATCTGACCTTGAACCCGAACTTGTTTATGTACTTAATTATTGGTTAAGAGCTTGTGAGTAAGGTCTGATATTGGAATTTGTGTAATTGAAGGTATTCTCGGTTCCTTGGATGCAATGTTGAGGAATGTCGAATTCGGGTTCGAGGGTATTCGAATGTCGTATCACGAATCGACTGATGTAGCTCGGAGTTAAGGTAATACATTACTACCCCTTGTATGCTTTATGTACATGTTGATATTCGGTTAACGCATGCATGCTCATGATGACGTATACTGTAGATTATGCTTAAATTGAATCAGATTCGAGCAATAAGTATGGATATTAATAAGACCAAATTATCTAAATAAGATTACTAATGGGCTAACGGTATCAAAAGCTCTAATAATTAAATTCAGTTAACCCGCAACTCAATCATCAGTGCGCAAGAATCGAGGCCCAGGATATGGAGTGAGAGATATTGATTATGAAATTACGAAAATGCCCTTGGAGCATAAGTATGACTAAACTACCCCTCTGATAAAGGAAATGACCTAAAATCCGCATTCGACCTGATTATGTAATTTACACTACCCAAGATGTATGTTTTAATGAAAAGACTTCGACATTAAAATGCAATTCGTGTGATACAAACTCGGATAATCCCTCAAACTCTGTATAACACTTGAATGAGAATTCTCTGGAAACATTGTTGAAATTATAAGTCAATCCTTACGACAGTAATGCGTGAATTAAATGAGAATGATCGTAATGACCAAAAAGACGCTAACGCCCTCGAGCACCTAAATGTCTGATTAATTTGAACGACGTTATACCCTCAAGTTCTGTAATGAATGAATCATCTATAAAGGGGCGGAGAGTTAAGACGACTTAATACCGTTTGAGTACGTGAATGATGGAGGTACTAAATGGTAATTCAGAAAGAAATGGTGGATTTATCCCAATTTTCAAAATGACTGAAAAGCCCTCTTGAGTCAAATATGCAGTTATGCATTTGAAGAAATTCTGAGATTTCTGATAAGACTTTAAGGGCTAAAGCGCCCTAAGTGTTAGGAAACACACTCATGTATGATAACCACTCCTGATATTATAATAAGGTTGAAAGTTTTTCCGCACAGAATATAAGTTCGTCTACTCCGCGGTAGATCTGGTGGTGAAATACGAAAGCAACCGTTCAGATATACTATACAGACAGATACATTAGAAGGGTTGGTTAGAAATGCAAGATTGAGGTAAGTTAGTTCGAATGGTTTTGGAGGCTCGATAAACTTCTGGAAACATTAAATATTGTGAATCGTCATATCATCATTAATGGGCTAAATTACGAAAATCACCCCTGATAGTTAAATGACCAAGATGCCCTCGTTGGCCCAAGTAATCAAAATAGCCCTGAATGTATCCGATACTGTGAAGGATCTTGACATAGAAATCTCTGAATGCCTGGTTGGAAATTTGATGAGCAAACAGAATTCCCGAGCCACTGTTTATGCCTTGTTGGTATAAATTATCAAAATGTCTGTGTATGATAAAATGACTATAATGCCCTTGTAAGCTTAAATGGCTGAATCACTCAGGATATGCCAAAACTCTCAAAGGTCTTGATACTTCCTAAATATCTGGGTTAAGCAGTTAGTATGAACCCCTTCTAATAGGGGCCACGTTTCAGAAATCCGTTCAAATCGTCACAAGTTCAATATGTCTCATTCTGTATATGCCAAGCATCTCTGAGAAGTAATCTATCTCATCTAGTGTGTTCCGTGTGTGTACTATATTCTGTTGAATGAACTGCATGACATTCTCTGCCTACTTGATAGTATTATATGTTAGCTTGATATATGATGGAACAATTTGTTTGCATAATGTATACTGAAATGTCTACTCTGCTCAATAGTATGCCCATTTATCTGTCAAAAGTATGAATTCTTCCGTTTCTGATGTTATAAATAAAATATCGGTTATATATATTCTGTTAACCATGTCTGGAATCTGAACACTAAATTCTGTCTGGGGTATACTGTTGGGTTATGATATGAAGTCTCTGTCGGTACAGCCCTGATCAAGCTGGTAAATCCTTATGGACTCAAGGTCTCCCCTTGAGTGGCACCTACGCCCATCGGGCCTAGGGTAAGTCCTTATGGACTCAAGGTCTCCCCTTGAGTGGCACCTATGTCCATCGGGCTTAGGGTAAGTCCTTATGGACCTAAGGCACCCCCTTAGGTGGCACCTACGCCCATCGGGCCTAGGGTAAGTCCTTATGGATGCAGTTCTGGGGGACTGCATATTGGTGTAAGGTTGGAGGGTATTTCTTGTAAACTTCAGTATGAACATTGGACATTTGCATTTAATCTGTTATGTGCTCATGTGATATAATGTTAGGTACTTATGTATGTTGATCTATACTTATGTATGTTGATCTGTACTTATGCATGTTGATCTGTACTTATGTATGTTGATATGTACTTATTGGAACACACTAGACGCCAAACTCTCTGATTCCTACCTCGTATGTTACCAGCCTATATAATTTCCGTTTAATTCTTAAGGTCTGATTAAAGAACACACTAGGCGTTAAACTCCTTGTTTTCATCTTCTCAAACTATCAGATTGTAATATTCTCATCTGTTACTCGATGAGTGAATAAAGAACAAGTGTCGTTTTTCTCAAGTATAATGTTACCCTGAAATAAAGGAAAGGGAAAAGAAAACTGTCACTTCTTGGATCATCATGAAAATGTTATGCTTACCCTATGTCTACATGAACGTATAGCATCTTTTAATAGTTCTGTATTACTGAGCTTTCCCAAGCTCATGTTGTTTTTACCATTTCAGGATAAAAGATCAGGCAAGTTGCACCTATCAACGTCGGTATGGGAGTTTCTTCGGCTCGTCAAGGAGTATGGTATCTGTGTAACTAGGGGGCATGTGTGTCGTGTTTGTATTATACAAATGAGTCTGAAACTATTTTCCGCAACTGGTATTATGATTGTTTTATCATTTTGAACGATTTCTGAAATTGTATTTTAAATCAGATATTTATTTTATGGTTTTAAAGGTTTAACCATATGTTTATTTGAAATTTTCAGTGGGTCGCTCTTGTGACCCTAATGTGACTTCCTAGGATCCCTGAAACGCATAGGCGGGTCTAGGGGGTTACATTTAGTGGTATCAGAGCTTAGAGTTGCGTCATTCTGGGTAGATCGGCCGATCGTCTGTCATAGAGTGTCTGGTATGTGCATGCCCCTAGATCATAACCGTACTCTTCCGAGCTGAAACTCTGATGTCGAATTCTTCCTCCTAAAATAACCTAATCTGAGTATTCTTCCTTTCATAGCTCAATATCTGCTTACAGAAAATGTCTATAACGTTCGTCTGTGTCTTGAATTAAAAGGTTGAATTTGAATCTGGATAAGGGACTTGAGATGGTTTATGCTTGTGAATCAGATTAATAATAAATGTTTGATCATGCGGGATAACCGATGTAAGATTTCATGAAAGACAATTCGGTGATAACGATCGTGTTTGGAAATACCCTAACGGAAATATGAAAAAAAAAACTCTATGAACTTTAGAGAGAAGTGTTTGCGATTGTGCCGAAAGTGTATATTTTGTGGTGCCTCTGTTAAGCACGAAAGAAATAGTTATCTGAATATTACGTTGAAAGTAAGTGATACCCATTAAAGACCTTAGTTATGTTCGATCAGTATAAAAAAAAGGCATCTCCTCCAAGGTGTGGCTTGATATATCGTTAAATATCATCCTTGATTGAAATTTGATGTTTACATCCTGATTATGGGAGTAGCTGTTGGACTCCTAGAGTGCTTGTCTGAATTGTAGTTGTAGTCTTTCATCTGAAAATTGATGGCCAACCTAGAATAGTAATTCAGATTCTGAAAGATATACCTTTGGGTGGTATGATTAACTTATCTGGTAGATCGAAATGTCTCTTACCCTTGTCTGAGACCGTTTTTAATAAAAGTTATGAGATAAGTGTTCGCTTAGCACCATATAAAGTTCGATAAGAATCTAATTATTTTATTCTGATTAATTGTCAGAGATGTGTAATGAGATGACTGTGGGTCCAAGGGACTACCCGAGTGGCTGAGAACATTGCTAGATTGATCTGTAACTGTCTGGGAGTCCCGAGATATAAGGATACCCTCATGGAATAGTTTAAGTACATGAATGATGAAAAAGCAATTTTTGCATCTCATCGAATCTGGTAAATTTCGAGGACGAAATTTAAAGGTTACAAAAACTTTAAAGGTTAATATGAATATTTAAAAATTTTGAGATGGCCAAATAAATTTTTCTTAGAAATTTAGAGACCAAATTCTTATTTCTCAAAAATTTAAGGAGTCATAGCCCTTTAAGCCCAACGACTTTATCATTTCATTTTACATTCTCATCTTAAGAATAAAAATATTTTGGTCTAGGATTTTTTTATGTCCAACACTAAAAAAATTAAATCTCAAACTCTAATTTTATTTTAAATTCTAAACTTTAAACCCTAAAAATACAGCATACATCCTAAACTCTAACTTTAATCCTAAACTATAAACTTAATATTTTTATATGAAGACATAAATAGAAACACCAAAAAAATAGACGATTTTTATTACTCGTATGTATAAATTGATAACTGAATTTAGATTTTATTTTTCAAATTTGTATCTGAAATTTTTATTGTCTCAATTTAGTAATAATTAGAAGAAAAAAGTAATTCAAATTGATTCATATATCGGCTCGACATGATCTTTTTTCCTATGAAATGAATACAAAGGAGGAATATTCCATAGAATAATAAAATTTATTATTTATCTCTAAGAAATAAAGTGGATAGCCATCATAAAGTTAAAACTTTGTCCTCAACATTGCATGAAAAAGACATTATTGTAAATCCAAAGACAAAATGGAAGGGTTTTATTTATATCCAATAAATCTTTTGTATACCTTTTTGCAAGAAATAAATAAAATAGATACAATAAAAAAGAGGAAAAATTCAAGGGAGTTGGAGAATAATATATTCTAGAAAAGGACTTGATCGATTGCCACAAGGAGAAAGCCAAATCATTCAAGTGTGCTCTTGCTTTTGCCACGTGCGTCACTACTCCATGTGGTCAACTAATTACTTAATAATTAATTAATGAGAAAAAACTTCAATACACACAAGTATTTTTATTTTAGGGATTAAGAATTTAGTTAAAGGGTTTGTGGTTTAAAATTTTAAATTTAGAGTTTAGAGTTTGGAGTTTAATTTTTTGAAGTTTAGATTTAGTAATTTAAGATTTGTGTTTATAGTATAAATATACAAATTTATATAAAATAAATTTTATACAGTATGTATATTAAAATTAAACTTTTAATTAATTAATTAATTAAGATTGTAAAACTTATCTTGCCAGTGTGCTCTACTGTCAACTGGCAGCCTTGCATGAAAAGGACTGATGACGACAACTTGATATATACATATATATTAAATATAGGATGATTATCAGTAGGGGTGGCAACGGGGCGGATCGGGGGTTTTGAATTCCCCATTTCGTCCCCAACACTTGCGGGTACAGTTTTGGGAATCCTCATTAAACATTTCGGGGATTTTTTCGTCCCCATACTCATCCCTTACGGATCCCCGCAGTTTTCGGTTAATTCTCATACTCAAAAAAAAAATAAATTAATTTATAAAACAAATACTTAACATTAGATCTCCAAAATTACAAACATAAAAGATAATTTTAGTTTTATTAAACAACAAACAAATAATTTCAAAACTATAAAACATGACTTAAATATTAACTGTTTGAAACATGGCATCTTGAACTACCTTTAAAAGAAAATATGTGATTAATAATCTATGGTTTCAAATAATGGTATGTTTGTTCTAAAAGAAAATAGATTCGATAATTTTTCCAATTATATAAATTACTTCTTCTAATTTTACTCGTACGATTTATGGTGAATTTTCGAAGTCACTGTTATTGTTGTTTTTAGAAACAATCTGTTGTCTTTTCTTTTAACATTTGCTCAGTCAAAAATTAATAATTCCTAATATGTAACTCGAAATCAATAACTATTTGTTTTAAACAAATCTAGACTATCGTGTGATTATATAAATATAAGGCTCATTTCCTAATTTAACTTGTAAAATTTTTGGTGATTTTTCAAAGTCATTACTAAAACGTTTTTAAGAAATATGCTGCCAAATTTTTATGACCTTTCAACATTTAAATATTCATATAATTTAGAATACATATCTAAATCAATCACCGTGTATTTTAAACAAAACTAGACTAAATCATGTTTACAACAATGTATAGATAACTTTCTAATTATTTGTATAGAATTTACAAAGAATTTTCAAACTTACTCTAACCGGCCATGTTCAGGTGAGAATAGATTTTTGATGAAACATAGGTAAATTACCCTTATGGCCATCAAACTTCGTAAAATATCAGGATCCCTACGAATATTTTTGGGGATTCTTGTGGATATTTTTGGGATCCCCACGGTGATTTATACGGGTACGGTTCGGTTATCCCTACGGTTCGGATATAGCATTCCCCGTTCCCATCTCCATTTGAGCTCCGGTTATAAAACTTCCCCCATCCCCGTCCCCATGGGTAAGGATTTCGGTTATTCTCCATGCCCATCGGTTCGGATCTCCACGGTTTTCGGTTATTCCCCACCCGATTGCCACCCCTAATTATCAGGTATATTGTTTTTTGAAAATAATTATTATATGCAATGGATTTTTTTATATAAATAGGTTAAAATAACAATAAATATTTCATTTATTTATTTATAAAAATTTAAATCTACATGAAAAATACATGACATTATTAGATAATTATTTTCTTTTGAGGATAAGAATGTACAAGATATTTTCATGTTTAAATAATACTAAAGAGTGTATTAATGATAAAGAGTGATATGTTTTTTTAATAATCCGAATTTAAATAATAATATTTTAAAAAATATACATAAATTTTATTTAATTTTTTTAAAAAAACAACAAATATTACACAACAAATAGATATTTTCCCCTTAAGTTTTTGGTTTAAATTGATATGGCAAAACTAGAGACACATATATATATAACTTAATTACTAGACCACATGATTAGCTAATCATTTTGTTTTCATATTTTTGCATAATATTCAAGCAAAGATCCGCTTAGCTCGACCCTACTTCATAGACTTTTAACTACAAAAAATCATATTTTTCAACCGGGTCAATTTCCCCTAATTTGTTCTTCACTAAACATATGCTTGAAAATATCATTGTCAATTGAAAGGGATTTCCTTGCTTTTTGGATATGAATCACATATAATATAAAAGGGGCGGTCCACATTGTTTTTGAGCTTGCTTGGTTTAATAAATAAAAATATATAGATATGAAATTACTATTTTTGGTGGCACATAGAAAACCATACAATGTGTTAGAAGATCTTTTTATGGGTGCATAGCATCAGCACAAACATTTTAGGACAGAATCTTGTAAACATGTGGTTCTTTTTAGCAACATTAAATGAAAGCATTGTCTTTATGTTCAATTTATTCAAACGTACACCGATTTGTTGCTTTTGCTTACTAAATGAAATAATCACATTTTGTTTTCTTCTAAGCAAGAAAAAATTTATTAGCAATTAAAAAATAGATTTAGTTTATTAATATGAGGTGTTATATTTTTTTTCAGTTAGATTAGAATTTCGTATTCTAACATTGTAAATGAAATAAGCTAAATTGAAAAGGTCATTCTTATAATAGACTTTTACGATACTCAATCAATATTAATCTTTAAATAAATTAAATACCGATAATATAAAATATAATTCCTATAAATAATATTTTACAAACTGTTTTTATAAATTAAAGATAGAAAAATCATTCTCCTTACATATCTATCATGATCTCTTAGAATATGGTAGTATCCTTGAAATTAAAATAATATCTATTATTATAAAGTGTAATTATTTCATGCACAAGTCTTTGCGAAAATAAACTAATTTTAGGGTTTAGAAATTTTGTTTAGGGTTTAGTGTTTAAGGGTTAAAGCATACGAGTTTTGAATTTAGGGTTAAAATTTAAGGTTTATAGGTTAAAAACTAAATCTTAAGCATATTACCCAAAACCTCCAAACGCTAGTCTATTTTTCCACTAAGATCACTTGTTAGATTCTTTTTTGAATAATCTTAAGTTGATTACAAGATAATATATATTTATATTTTTTCTTAATCCTTTGATAGACCTTGTAAATAAAATTGATTGAATTTGAACTTTTTAAATGAACAACATCCTCTTTTTCACCAAAATAATTCGTTTAACTCATAAAATATTTTTTTCATTTCACATAGTAATGTATATGTACATATCAGAGTTGGACCAAAGAAATGAAAAAAAAAAATTGAGGTGAGAGGATGCCAGTTAAGAAGGGGAAGTGGAAGGGCAAGTTTCGTGAGACCCGGCACCGTTTACTCCATCACACTAGCGCTCTCACAATTCACGTTGGCACACTCTTCACCGTACCCCCACGCCTACCCTTTTCTTGTTTTTTTCCCCTATCTTTGGCTTGAGGATGTTATTCTTTCATTAATTGTAATACTTATACCCTCATCATCTCCCTTCTCCACTTTCCAATATTCTCCATTTATCATATCATAATTCATATCATCATCATCAACAACAACAACCAAATCCCAACCCTCTTCTCCCTTAGAACTTTTCATATGACCCTTTGTTTCTCCCACCTTTGTTTCCTCATCTATCTCCCAATCTTCCTCTTGGCATTGAGACTCATCATGCCTTACTGCTATCTCTACCACTATGCACAACACATGTTGAACAAGTACTACTTCTGTAAGACAAGTGTTCACTCCTTTCTAGGGCCATCAAACAAGGCTTCTCCTTCTCCTCCTCCTCCTCCTCCTCCTCATCCTGATATTGATTCAAAATGTGGGTTAGGGTTGGTTTTCAGCAACGAATACAACAATCCCAATGTTGTTGGGTCCTCCTCATTACCTTTGTTCAACACTAAACCTATGTCTCCATTGTCATTTTCACCCAAAAAGAAAGACCCTTGTGGTATGGGATTTGTAGATGATATGGGCGGTGGGGTTGATGATGGACTCATGTCATGTACAGAGAGTTTAGGGTTTGAGAGTTGTAATGATGATTCATATACTGACTTCTGTGAAGAGGAGATTAGGGATAGGTGTTGGAATAAGAAGAGGAGGGGTGAGGAGAAGAGATCGGAGAACAAAAGGAATAAGAAGTTTCCGCCGCCACTTCCTTCGTTGAACCAAAACGGTCAGCCTTGTTTTTACCTGAGGCCTGTAAGGGAGAATGGGAGGTTGGAGCTGACCGAGGTTTGGATACATAGACCAGAAGTTTTACGTGCTGTTAGGGAAAACGGTCGGTTGAGATTGCATCTTGTCAGCAGTGACGGTTGCTGTAATTTCAATGAAGATGAAGAAATAGAACATGAAGAACAAGAACAAGAAGTACATGATTTGCATGTAGAAGAAGAAGAAGAAGAAGAAGAAGAAGAAGAAGAAGAAGAAGAAGAAGAAGAAGAAGAAGGGATGGATGTTGCAGAATTATGGAACTATGGAGTGAATGGGGAAGGTTCCAGGAGATGTCATGAGATGGTTAATTATCATCGACATCATCATGGTATCAATGGCCATCATAGCTTGCATGCATGGAGGCAGCCATGTGTGTCAATAAGGTGAATAGTTAAGTTAATAAAGGGAAGAAAAAAAAGACGAGCTGGATGAATGTTGTGTGTTTTGCTTGGGGAAGGTCGATGTTTTCATTGTATGCCGGTTTACTTTGTTTTCGGCAGAGACAGAAGATAAGGATGATGCGTCTGTTCCAAATTTGGAGGTGAAAGATGGGCAATCTCCAAACGTCAGCACTGAAAAAAGAAAGATTTTTATTAAAAAAAATATTCTGAAACGTTATCTTTGATTTTTCCAATAAAAATGTTGAATACCTAAAAAAATCCTACCATTTTCTTATTATCTTTTGCCTAAACTACTCGCGTAGTCATGAGTAAAATTTTGTGTACATATATAGTAAAATAAGGCTATTTGTGTTGTATGAGTTGGAAGTTTTGGAATAAAAGTTACCATAATTTCCTCTTTTTAGAAAAAAATCAATTGGTCAATTTATGAAAATAAAAGAAATGGATGGTGACTCTATGAATTGACGTTAAAACAGAACCAAAGAAAGTATATGCCAAATCATAGCTCATGGAAACACGAAACCTATAAAATTGACATTCAAAAGTATATGGTACACTCATGTGTTTATAATCATAATTGAAAAGAAAAATGAGGCAATTATGAATTCAGACCTAATATGGATGCCTTGGATTACATGTCCGAGACGGACCAGAGGTATGCTTCTCTTTCCGTTGCTCGCTTCTCGTTCAGTTTGGTGAACATTTTCTTCTCAAATCCTACATAGATGCCGGTCAGGAAGCCAATTAGCATTTGTCAAGACAAGAATTAAATAATGATGATGAGTTTTGTTAACCAGGAATAAAAACGGCTTTACCGTTGCTACGATCAACTCCATCCCAATGTCTTCCTGGTCTTATACCATACCGATTTGGTGCGGCGTCTAGTTTTCTTATTATCCAACTGTGTGGAGGAATATCTTGAGGAACTATAAACCCTGATTCCTTCATCTTCTCAGCATCCCCTAGGTCTTTAAGAACTAGCTCAGGTTGCTTTTTCTACAATATATCATAAACACATGTCAACTTAGTATTAAACTACTTGAATTCTTATTAGCATCTAACAAGTGGTTAATTACCTTGACCAGATGTGCCATAGGATCACCCCATCTTAGTCTATCCTTCAACATATTGTCGAGCTCTGGGTCATCCCTGCAAGTAGAAGTTGCAAAATATGAAAATTGCTACATGCAGCAATATAGGAGAGGATAAATAATCTGAATTACAACTCAGAACATTCTTTAGAATCTGTTATCTTACCTGGTTCGAGCAAATGGTTTATTCTTCTCGTGTTCTAATTCTTGCAACTTGGCCTCAGCTTCCCGTTTCTGGGCTAAGCCTTTGCCCCATTCCAGCTCTTTCTCCTGATAAAGAACATTAAAGCAGGCAAAGTAAACAACAAAGTTCACATTGACTAGGAACACCGCACTATAATTGGCTACAACGATCATAACTGAGAAGAAAAAAACGAGGCAATTATGAACTCTACAGCTAACTTTTCCATGTTGTACCTTAGGCTTATCTTCTCCTCCTTTTCTTTTTGACTTAAGGTACTCTTCTTTTGATATGCGTTCCCCTGCAGGGATTCATGAGAAACGTGTGAGCTGGATGCAAATGTACACAAGTTTTCAACTAAATATTACTTAATAATGACTTGTCATTCACCTTTTATCTTATCACGATATACAGGTTCAGCACCTCGTCCGCTTTTAGATGGATCCATCTCCTTAAACCTGACACGCCATAGACCAAAGAAATTAAATGAAGTGCAGAAACTAAACCAAATTAAAGGACACTAATAAATATAAGCCAAGGACTTCCCTCACTAGAAAACAGCAGCTCTAACTATGCAAGCACACAGGATAGAATCAAACTGGAAGTTACATCAAGTTGATTTTAATGTTTTGGAATTTATAATCAGATATATGCAAGCCAACTAAAAGCACTGCCTATATCATGTTATAATCCAAAGCAAAAGAATAAAACAAGAGACTACTTTAATTCTCTCTCATTTCATCTACAGAGGTATTTTACCAATGTCCCTGTGGAATAAGCCACACGTTCCTACAGCAGATCACTACATAACGGCAGTCACATGTAATAATTACTTCAACCAAAGAATAAACAGCTTCTGCAATGTCTAAAAACAAATTTGACTGGCGTCTACAATTGAACTTAAGACTAGTTATCTATTGGTGAGTACCTATATTTATCCTACTTATATAACATTTCAAGGATGAAAAATGTAAAATGCTAACAGAACTATTTTCTGAAAACTGAATTATATCTAGATGGCTACAGAATAGGTACCTTAACCAATCATCCTTCTTTGTTTTGGAAATTTCTTCTCCGATCTCACTGCCAGAAATTAAACCAGTTTTTGGTTGCTGTTTCAAAGAAGCAGGACCAGATGATTCCCTCTTACTTTTCCTTGGAGGGGATTGGGAAAGATCTGAATCGTGAACTAACTCAGATGTTTGACGACGAGATTGTCTAGGTGGGGGCATATCAGGCTCGGGTGATTGTGTAAGTTGGTGTCTTGACCTTTGCCGTGGAGGTGACATAGCACCATCAGTACTTTCTCTCAAAGGCTTCACCCTCCATTTCGGTGAATGTGTTTCATTCCAAACTCTCCGCTTCCGGGGAGGAGATAAATCAGTACCAGCCACTATGTTCACTGAAGGTTCTGGTGATGGAGTATCATTCCGAACTCTCCGTTTCCGTGGAGGAGATAAATCAGTACCATCTGCTCTGTTTACTAATGGTTCAGGTGATGGTGAGTCATTCTGAACCCTCCGTTTTCGTGGAGGAGATAAATCAGTATCATCTCTAGATGCCTTGACTCGGGGTTCTGGTAAATCAGTCCTACCTCCCCTCCTACAAGAAGGTGATAAATCAGACCCTTCTCTTAATGTTGTCTCATCCTGAGGCCTACTTCTCCTTGGTGGTGACAAATCAGATTTCAAACCAGGGGAACGTGGTTTTCTCGGAGGTGACAAATCCTTAATTTCTAATTCAGAGTTAGAATGCCTCAACCCAGGTTCTGGAGAAGGTGTGTCATTTCGTGTCCGCTGCCTACGAGGAGGGGAAATATCAGAATTAGGATCCACTGTGTTAGCATGTTTAGGAGAAAGCGAGACCCATCCACTACCGTCTTCAGCAATAGCATTGTATCCCCTCCTCAACCTAATCTGCTCTAGCCTTTTCATTCTTTTTACTTCGATATCTTCATCTACTACAGGCGTTTCATCTAGGAAAATATCAAAGTTCATAATCAATAACTATCAACTATAAATTTATCGAACTGAATATAAATAATAATTACAATATAAAAAGAAAAAAAAACTTTTGAACTAACCAGGTGAATCATTGCCATCATCGTCTTCAACCTTAACAGGTTTTTGCCAGACCGGGTCTTCATCAACAACCAACACGCCTGAGGATTCGGGTTTGGTTTTCTTCTTTTTCTTCCTTTTCTTCTTCTGTTCCTCTTCTTCATTTTTGGTCTCGTATCGTTTTAGATATTCCTTCAAGCTTGAAGTTGCCATCACTGCACAAATTCAATAAGATTATTAGGGTTTCAAATATTGCAAGCAAAAGGCAAATTCTGTCATCTTTCACCATTTCAAGCCCTTGGATTCCTGCCATGTGCACCTCAACAAATGAAGAATTTTGCATGATGAAAGAAACTTAGAGGGCTAAGCACATTTTGTTACAAAACTATGAATAAGAAACACAATGTCAAACAGTAACTGGTCCCATAATTCTATAATTATCACCTAGTCGCCATCAATCTTCTCAATGATCTAACAATTAACCATGTTGATGCCCAGAGTTAGACGAATTTTTTTTTTTGATAAGAATAGAAGGCCTCGTTAAAAACCCCCTTCTTACCTGTCCGCACCCCAGAGATGAGGGGCAGACAAGCAGCGGAAGGAGGAAAAGAGTGCCTCAAGTTTTATTTAACTGAAAATCAGTACATGAAATTACAAGCAGTCAGCTATTATGCTCCTTACTAAAGTAGCACCCACTCTCAAATGAACCTATGCTCTCTTCACCCGATCCCTTTTTTAGCCAATTCATCAGCTTTACAATTAGCATTCCTAGCAACCAGACAACACATAACATTCCTATCTAGTACCAGGGATTGAATTTCCCTAACAATATTCTCATAACATGAAGGACAAGATCTCAGGCCTTTGATCCAATCCAACGCTACCGAGCAATCACTCTCCAAAATGAGACGGCCCAACGAGCTCCAAACAGAATCGAAAAATAATATCAGACCTGCTCTGATGGCTTTTAACTCGGCTAGAGTGGGGGGCCCGGATCCCACTGAATCATGAAAACTCAGCAGGGTTTTACTATCAGAATCCCTTAGCACCCCACCAATACCACCCTTCTTCCAACTATTGATTACAGCCCCATCTACATTCATCTTGAAGTAACCAACGGGCGGAGGAGACCAATGAATGATCTTCGGCTTGGACTTGCTGCGGAAAGGAAAGGAATCAGCCAATCGAGGGTTCCCAGTGAGCAAGTCTACAGACACCGCCACTTTTGACTCTTTAGCTAGGAACCAGGATGCAATCCTGAACCTGGTTAGAAAAGATAGTTGAAAGAAATCAAAAGCTCCATCATCAAAAACTACACTGTTCCTGATTTTCCATACAGACCACAAAACTGCCCCTGGAATAAATTTCCAAATCCTGGATTTAGGGACAAAATCATCCCAGGCAAAAATCAGTGCTTTGAGATCATTAGGCATGACGATCGATACATTCCATAATCGAAAAAATATGTTCCATAATTTCCATGTGACTTTGCAGTGGATGAAAAGGTGATTGATAGTTTCTGGACAGTGCTTGCATAAAGGACAGTTTTTCTCCATTTCAGTTAACACGCCTCTTTTTATAAGCTCAACCTTAACCGCAGCTTTCCCATGAGCCAACTGCCACAAGAAGAACTCCACCCTTGGTGGAGCCAAACCTTTCCACACCAGCGAATTCCAGTTGCTTTCAGAACTCCCTCTATTTGATAACAGTTCCCTGCAAGATCTTATCGTGAAGACTCCATCACCATCACCATTACCATCCCATACCAATCTATCCTCTTCAATGGGGTCGAGGGTGACTTTGTTCAAATCTGACATTAATAGCAGCCATAGATCAAACTCCCAGTCTGCTAAATTTCTTCTTACTCTCACATCCCAAACCCAACCTGCTGTGTCATAAGAGCCGAACTCAGCCACTTTTCCATTTTTGTTGGTTGACAGAATAAAGAGCCTTGGAAACTTCATGCTTAAAGGAACATTATGCAGCCAATTGTCATGCCAGAATGAGATAGCATCGCCTCTTCCCACCTTAAACTGTAAGTGAGAACGAAGGCAACTCCCAATTTCATCTTCCTTCGTGAAATTATTAACCACTCCTCTCCATATCCAAGAAGCTAGGGGGAATTTGGCTTTAGAAACTGACAGAGCATTCTGATCTGCATTATATCTACAACACACTACCTTCTTCCACCATGAGTCTCTTTCAACACCAAATTTCCAGACCCATTTTCCCAATAAAGATCTGTTCATGACATTAAGATTTGGTATACCCAACCCTCCTTTGTCTTTTGGCAAACACACCGTGTCCCAATTGATCCAATGAATTTTGTTTACTTTCTTCCCACCACCCCAAAGGAATCTAGCAAATAATGAATTTAGATGTCTACATACAGATGATGGCAATGGGAATATTGACATAAAATATAGAGGCAAAGCTGATAAGACTGATTTTACCAATACCAATCTGCCTGCGGCTGATAAGGAGCCGGATTTCCAGCCCGAGAGCTTGCCTTGGACTTTCTCTAACACTGGATCCCATAATGCTACCGAATTCCTTTTTGCCCCAAGAGGAAGTCCCAAATATTCTGATGGAAAGGAACCCCTTTTGCAGCCAATTGATGCAGCCCATTCTTCAAGAACCGAGACTTCTACATTGATCCCCATTAACTTACTCTTCCCACCGTTAATTTGTAGCCCCGTCATGATCTCAAAAATGCGAAGCACTCTTCTAACATTCTTTATTTGAGTACCGGTAGACGAATAACAGAAGGAAAAGAAAATTACTGACATGATTCTAAACTTTCAAATCTACAGGCTCACTAGACCTAGCAGCACGTGTGCTTAAAGCTTAGTCCAACGAACTAAAGAACCACAAGAATCAATATAAAAAAGTCTTGAAATTGGTAGATCCGACGGCACTAGTAAGTTGATCAAATGAAGCCATTTTAGGACCAAATGTCAATGAAAGAAACAGATATGAGATACCAACAATTCAAATCAAACCCACGAGTATATTGAATAAAAATAACACTTGTAATAGAGAAACCGTCTACTGAGTAAAGCCAAATCACGTGATGGTTGTCTGAGAGTAATTTAAGGAAAAAACAAACACTGGAATCAGTCATTTTGATCATATAAAATTTCAATTACCGACAAAACCAACTTAGACTATAGCGTTCATCTGTGTGCACAAGACAGGAGAGGATGGACAAAAGGGTATTGCTTCCCTTTTCGAAATGGTAAGGTTCTAAGTTCTATCCTGCGGACCGCAGACAGACGGAAAGGTTACACACCACCATCAATTGTAATATAACTACTGATTACCATATCCATATTTTACTAACAAGGGAATTTGCTGATTTCCATTCTGCAGGGGGAGAGAGCAGATAACTCAATCTCTCTCATGGATTAAGCAGAACTCAATGTTCAAGTTTAAGTTTGGGGTTCAAATAGCAGTGCATAGCAGTGGCACAGCCGCTATTTCGCAGTAGCAGCACCGTCCACCACCGGAAAAGACCTCAATATCGGTGTGAACAAATTTCAAATCGATAGCAGCGGATCGCTTCCACTAATAGCAGTGTAACGTAAAATAACGAAAAATATAGTAGAATGATGCAGAGGCAGAGAGCATACAACTAAAATATCTCTCAAGAATCAAGTAGAAATCAATGTTCAAGTTAAGTTTAGGGTTCCGAAAATTTACCTTATTTAATACCGATGCAAGAGCGGTGTTGGACCGGCGACTGAAAGAGGAGGAGGATAAAATAGGCGGAAGAGAGAGACGAGGCTGGAACAGAGCGGTGGCGAGAGACTTGTTTGGCGGTCGGAATTTCTAAAAGGAGTTCTTTTTTTTTTTCCGATGAAACTAAAATGAACTTTAGACACCAATGCCCGTAAAGCATACAATTTTTATCGAATTGGTCTTTAAAAATTTTTCGAGAATTTTAAATTTGTGACTTTAGTTGTTACCCATCGTTATTTACACTTAAAAATCATTTATCGACTAATTAGAACGCGCCACGTGTAAATGACAAACAAAAAAATTATTAAAAGGATAAATTGTATGTTAAGTTTGTCATTTTTTTGTTTTTCTTTAATTAAGTCTTAATAATCTCTATTTAACTCGAAATTGATCACAATTTTTTTTCTAAATTTTATAAATTAGTCTGATATTTTTAATATGATGATATTTTTGTTCAATTTAGTGCTCAAAATCTTTACTTAATCTGAAATTGACCCCTATTACTTTATATTTTTTTTATAATTTTGTCTAATATTTTAAATATAATTATATTTTTGTTCAATTTAATCCTAAAAATCTATATTTAACCCAAAATTGAACCCTATTTCTTCGTAACTTTTATAATTTAGTATAAATTTTAAAATAATCATATTTTTGTTCAATTTAGTCCTAAAAATCGTTACTTAAACCCAAGTTAACCCCAATTTCTTTCTAATTTTTATAATCCAGTCTAATATTTTAAATATAATTCTATTATCGTTCAATTTAGTCATAAAAAATTTTATTTAACCCGAAGTTAACCTTGATTTCTTTCTAATCTTTAATCTAGTTCAATGTTTTAAATCTAATGATATTTTTGTTCAATTTAGTCCTAAAAATATTTATTTAAACCCAAAATTAACCTCAATTTCTTTCTAGTTTTTATAATTTAGTCCAATATTTTTAATATTTTGATATTTTTTTATTTTAGTCCTAAAAATCTATATTTAACCCAAAATGTTGGACTAAATTATGAAAATTATAATGAAATAGGGGTCAATTACGGGTTAAATAAATATTTTTAGAACTAAATTGAACAAAAATATCATCTGATTTAAAATATTAGACTAAATTAAAAAAATAAGAAATAAACCTAGGTTAATTTCATGTTAAATAAAGATGTTTATGACTAAATTGAACAAAAATATAATTATATTTAAAATATTAGACTAAATTATAAAAATTAGAATGAAATTAGGGTCAATTTCAGGTTAAATAAATATTTGTAATACCCTAATTTTGTCTGGGCGTACGTATATACACATACATTTCTATAAATAAAACCAATAAATAATAAATAGTAAACCCAATAATAAAAGTCCATAAAATAGTGTCCATTTTACAATCCAAATATCCCAAAAGCCCATTTAGATATCTGAAAGCCCAGTTCTCTATATCTTTAACCAAACAAACACACATATACAGCTAAAGAAACACAAATTTAGCCCAATTTTCCACCCATATCTGCTATCAAAGGGACACGTGGCAGTCTCTGATTGGTTCATTTCCACCCTTTTTCGTCGTCCGTACTGATCATCTCCACCGCACCGTCGTGGCCACCACCGCATGTATCGACAAAATGGTTGTCGTGTCCCGAACCCACCCCCGTGCTCCACTCGTCGAGGCACCGTTCCGTTCGCCGTGGAGAACATCCCAGAAGTTTGGCTGTGACCCAAGCTTCCACCGCCTCTATTTTCCACGATTTCGGCGTCGATTGACGCCCGTTCGTCCTGCCACCGCTGCGAGCAAGCTCCTCGTCCCGAGCCGAGCAAAACCCTAGTGATCGACCGTCAGTTCGTCGCCATTAGAAGCATCGTCTGAGCTCGGGAAAACGCACAGATTCCTTCATTTCAGCCGTCCTCCGCCGTTCCAACGCTGTGGTAAGCTTCAATAGCTAATGGAATCGAATCAGCTTGGTGTTTTCTGGGTCGCGTGGTGTTTTTCGGTAGATATAGGTCACGCGTGGCTTACACGCGCCGCCCAGTGGTAATTTTCGGCCACCATAAAGTTAACCCTTAGATGAACCAGACCTAAGTTGGTTCAGCCCTGAACCGGCCCAATCTGAACCGATTTGGTCTAAGTACCGAAATTGGATTGCTTTGTTGTTTGGGCCGGCCTGCTTGGCCCAATAGCTTTGGGTTTAAACCCATTCCCGACCTGGTCAACCCAAACCCGACCCGATCAACCCGATTACCCGAGTCAACCCGTTTGACCAAGTCAACTCATTGAGTCAGCCATCGAGTCAACTTAGTTGACCCTTTACCAGTTGACTGCCGACGTTAGCGTTGACATATTGATGTCAGCGTTGACTCTGACCTGTTGACTTTTGACCTGCTGAGGTCAGCGCTGATTTTGACCGTTGACCAAAAAAGTCAAATTTTTTGAAAACTCATATTTTATGTTTTTTGACGTCCTGAGTCCGTTTTTGAAGCCCGTTTCACAAAATTCTAACCCGAACTTGTATATATATTTAATTATTCAGTTAGGAGTACCATGAATATGGACTGAAATGGGATTTGTGTAATTGAAGGTATCCACGACTCCTTGAATACGAGATGTTGAGGGATGTCAAATTCGGGTTCAAGAGTGTTCGAATATCGTTCATAGACCGACCGTTGTAGCTTGGAGCCAAGGTAATACATTACTACCATATGCATGCTTTTGTAACATGTTAGTATTCGGTTAATGTTTGCACGACAATGTTTGAGCATATAATTATTTCTACCTATGTCGATCAATTATGAAATAAAAATAATCATGGCCAAGATAAATATTCGAATACGAGTTTTGATAAATGGAAAGGACTTCCGAGTTCAGTGCATGATTAATGAGTCGGTTAATCTTTAAGTCTGATTATCCTTTTGATTAAAAAGAAATGTCAAAAATTTGATTAACGAATGACAAAAATACCCCTACCTATAAAAACAACCAAGGAAGCTATACTTGATCCGGTAAGACATCTGATGCACTTGAAAACCTCGGATTACTGAAATGTCATGATAACAAGACTTAAACCCTCGAGATTATAAAGTACTTGAGTTACTAGAATTTTGAATAATTCGAAGAAGATAAATTACGGAAAAATATTCGTATGTATGAATTGAGCAATGGGGCGGAAAAGATTGAACTGTCTAAAAAGGATTGAACATACTAATAAGGCTAAAATGGGTCAGAATGACCCTAAAGACTGATATTTTTCTTTGGGCTTTAATTGCTAATCGACCGACATATGGGATATATCCTCGAGGTCTGAAATGAATGAATAGATAGATGAATCGAGAAACTCTGAATAATTGAAACATTTTTTGAGCATCATAATGTCTGAAATACCCTTGAATACTAGAATATCGAAGAACACTTCTAAGACATGGAATTAGAAATCCCAATAAAGCCTAACAAATGTAATGGCTCCAAAAGTGGTAAAATACGACCCGTTTCAGTTGGTCGATTCAGATACTATGATGATAGTGAAAGAATACCATGTGAATGCACGTGCAATTTATTTGGAGAAAGTACTTAGTTAATTGCGAGGGGGATATGTTCTCCTAAGGCACATTCGATGTTTGGAATGAGTTCATGTACAATGCACATGTTTGAATACTTGGAAAATACCGCTCGAATATATGCTCGATTTCTGTAATAAGTTCAGTGGTCGATTGGTGAAGGCAAACTATTTTTGTTATACTCTGTAGTCAGTTCTGAGAAATGAATGGTTGAGGTGTACCTATCCGGTGAGATATTAAACATTGTGTTAATGGGTTTCGATTAGTTCAAAAGGACTAGGAAACTCGATGAACAATTAAAGTTTCTGAATTCTATACATCACCGTCTATGACCTCGTTGGTTTAGATGACCAAATTACCCCTTGAGGCTAGAATGACCATTTTACCCTCGTAAGCTTTAATGTTTGAATCACATACGATATATCCGAAATCTCGCCAATCCTGGTGTATCAAATTTTGATGTTTGGTTCGAGCTGTTATTACCGAACTTTCCTTTTTGTAGGGACCCTGTTCTACAATCAACCCAAATTTGTCAAATGTTCTCCTTCTGATAATGATCAAATGTCTTAGAGGAATGAATTGAACCATGTGAAATGTTTCTTGCACAATTATATTCTCCCCGATCTGAAACTAATCCTCTCTGATGCGAATCATGAATTATGTCTGGCTAAATTATATACATTTGTATCTGATCTGGAATGCATGCTCTTTGATTTCTGATACTCTGAAAATTTATGTACGATTACTATCCTTACCCCGCTCAGTCTGTGTTCACTAAGTTATTCTAATTGAGGTACTCCTGAGTTATGTTATTAAGTCTCTGTAGGTTCAGCGCTGGTAATTCCTTATGGACCCGAGGTCTCCCCTTGGGTAGGTTCCGATGCTTCGGTACGGGTAATTCCTTAAGGACCTAAGACAGTCCCTTAGGTGGGCTCCTATACTTATTGGGCCTAGGGTAAGTCCTTATGGATGCAGTTCGGGGGAACTACATATCGGTGTATGGTTTGAGGGTAATTATGTTGATACTTCGTAGTTCATGTTCCCTCTCTAGCTTCAGTCAAACTCTATTGTTGTCTGAAATATTCTGTCTATCATTCTTGATCTGTAACTGAAGGAACACCCTAAACTCTCTGGCTGGATTTTCATAATTTATGTCCCTTCCGATTACCTGAGTTAGACATCGTGTCTGGTTATCGAGTAATTAATCAGAAATGAATATGTTATTTTCAAGCGTAACAACTAAATGAATTGTATTCTATATCTGAAACTTGATAATGCTTGCTCCTTGTATAGCGTATGGGTGTTTAGCACGCATGAAAATTTTTAATCGGGTATTTTGATAATTTATTTTGTGATATTTTATCTATACGACCGCATTTTTGAAAAATTGAATTAATGAGAACAGACATCGTTTTTATAAATAATTTAAGTATCAAATTTTCGAAACCTAATAATCATTTTATTTGAGGGACATGTTTTCAACCTGACTTCCTAGTTTCGGCCCATAATCCTTGGGTCGGGTTTAGGGGGTTACACCTTACCTCCTTCTCTGATGCTGACTGGGGTAGCGATCCCGATGATCGTCGCTCCATATCTGGATATTGTACATTCCTTGGTCATCGTCTTTTGTCCTGGAGTTCCCGTAAGCAATGTTCTGTGTCTCGATCAACTGCCGAAGTTGAATTTCGCAGTCTTGCCGATGCTGCTTTAGAACTCATTTGGCTCCAAGCTCTTTTGACTGATTTAGGTGTTGAATCTGGTGATACACTCATTTTTTGGAGTAACAACACGAGCGCGGTTGCCATGGCCGCAAATCTTGTCATGCATTCAAAGACTAAGCATGTTGAATTGGACATGTTCTTTGTTCGAGAAAAAAATTTATCATAATCTCCGTGTCAATTATGTCCCAGCAATAAATCAAATTGTCAACAAATTTACCAAAGCCATTTTTATTGCAAAGTTTGAGGAGTTTCATTATCAACTCGATGTTCGAAATTTTGAAGAGTTGAGAACTTGAAGAAGCAAAGGAAATGTTAAGGAATTAGTTCAATTCGGTTAGATCTTAAGCTGGGCCGTTGTAACTAATTTCCAAGTTGGTTATACCTTGGGCTATAAAGCCGAATGTATTGGGTCTGTAATACACAAGTATTGTAACAATTAATCAAAAATTACATTCAGTAAAATATCCAATTCTCTCCTAAGCTTTACCAAGGTCAAAACCCTAATTACAATACTTCACAGGGTGCACCCGCATAACGTGGGCGGCACGAATGTTCATACTGGTTGGGCCCTTCGTGAACTTACGAATATTTTATCCACGTTGATTAATTTTTTTCTTGAGAATAACATATCATTTTGAGAATATTCTGAAATTTAAAGGGTATTATGGCCCTGTTTGGTAAATAGCGGTTTGGGCAAAAATTAGAGGTTTGAGGCATAATTAGAGGTTTGACTAGTCAAATCCGCTAATATTGATGTTTGGTAAATAGCGGATTGAAAGAGCGGATTGGGGTGAAAAAGCTAATTTTGAAAAAGCTCCTAATATGAGCTTTTTGAGATTAGAGGTTTGATATTAGAGTTGTAATGACTCTTTTACCCTTAACAATTACCAAAAATCTCCAAATAACTTAAATAAAATAATAATATTTTTTAATATAAATAATAACATATTAAATATTGGACTTATTTGTTGTTACTACTAATTTATATGGTGACATTTGTAAGTTAATTCTATTTTTTTATTATCACATATTTATATGTGCATATAAAAAATTTAATAATTATATAAATAATAAATTAATATATAAATATTTTAAATATGTTTAGGAAATTTAGATTAAAAAATATTTTTTACAAATCTAATTAATATTTATTAGATACAAAATATTAATAACTGATAAATTATTCAAACAAGTATTAAATATAATCATGTCCTTATATGTCATTTTGTTTGTTTAAATAATCAAACAGCTATCAGCTATCAGTTAATTTTACCAAACACTTTTATACAATCAGCTAATGCAATCCGCTAGTCAAATCAGCTAATGCAATCAGCTATCCGCTATCAGCTAATGTAATCCGCTATCAGCTATCAGCTATCCGCTAATTGCCAAACAAGACCTATATGTTTCATTAAATTCAAATATTAAAAAGGTAATGCTTGCAATTCACGGAAATATATTCGAATAAATATGGTATTAATTAAAGATTTCCGAATTGAATCGGATATAAAATTAATGGCCATTATTTTCGGAATATTTTGTTTCCTACGATTTTAACCTAATTCTCTCCTATAAATAGAATGATATTCTTTTGTTTTAAACATAACTGAGAAATCTTTTCTCTTTCAAAACTGCATTGTTTTTCGGTGATGAAGATCATCCGATTTCTAGCATCGAGGAGTGGTCGAATCTATCTTAAGGAAACTGTGTTTTTACAGGCTTTGGCCATCGGGTTTTGGTTATTTCGAATCTGTATTTTTTTAATTAAATTGTATTTCGTTTATTTTATTATTGATTAATTCGAATTAACCTACCATATTCACTTGATTCTGTCAATTACCACAGTAGAAATCTGGAGGTAATATTCATGAAAGTTGAAACAGAGTAGAAAATAATGGATTTTACTACTACAACACAATCATGGTAATCAAAGGAAAGAGTAAGTGATGAAACCGAGAAAAGAAACTAATGGACTCACCTTTCCGTCGGAGAGGCTATCTCTGAGTCGATTACTTGTGCACCGGAGATGAATGCTTTTAGTGTAGGACAACTTTCTATTCTAAGACTTGTCAACAAGGGGAATTCAAAGTAATTTCCATGGCAGAATCCCGTCAGTTTAGGAAGGTCTTTGAGCACTAGGAATTCTAGTACACGGAACAACTTCTGGTTCATCATTTCTTCTTCGGCTGATCCTTCCACAAAGATCACGTTTTCCACATTCTCACAATTCTCAATGTTCAGCTTCTTGAGTTGCACAAAACTTTTCACCATAGAGGACGAAAATAGGCAGTTCAAATTATGACAGCCCCTGATAGTCAACCATGTTAAATTCCGGGCATAAGAATGTGTGGCCAGAAGCTTGTGGCTCCATGCTCTCTGAATGTTGATTGAAGATAACTCCAAATCCTCTGAGCTCGGAAAAACCTGCATGCATTATATATATAGTCTTGAATGCATGAAGAAACGTTTCACTTTTTAATGGATGAACATCATTGATGATTCGGGCTAACGATTCATTACTGTAAAATTACTTGTATGCAAAGTGATTGATGGATTTTCACGAGGGGCCAAAAATCAGAGAAACCTATAACTATAAACTACAATGGCTCTTTATGTAACTATGACATGTTATAAGAATATTTTGGACTGATACATACCTTTTCTATAAACAGTTGCTGAATGGTGGCATTAAGGTCGCCTTCCCAGCGCCCTACGCATTTACCTTTAGTTGATTGTATTCCATGCAGCATTGGTGTCCTCAACTCTCCCATTGAGAAAAACCCCATCTTCGGACACTGTTTTATGATTACTTCTTCCAACTTAGGAAATACCAAGCCATAGTTTCCTGAGCAGAACCTTGATAGGCACGAAAGACTATCAAGTTCTAAAAACTCGAGTTGGTTGAAAACAATGACATCCGTGACTTCATCAGCTGTAGAAGCTATGATTTCTTCAATCATTTGGCAATCAGTAACACTCATTGTTTTGAGTTGCACCATACTTTTGGCTGTTGTGAATGTCACTAAATTTCTGAATCCATGGCATTTTGATACCTTTAGAGTAGTCAAATGTTTGAATGACACGGAAGTTGGCACTAGATTCTCTAATTTTCCGCATTGTATGACTTGTAGAATTTCCATGTTGTAGAGAACTTCTGCAAATGGTACTTGTTTCTTCCCGAGATGTGTCAGCTTAGGAAGTTCCATCAACGTTAATTCCTTCAAGTGAGCAAGTGTTCCTGCAGGCTTTTCTTCATCCCTTAGTCCTTCACACGAAAATAATTCTTTGAAGGCAGCCTTTCTGACAACTAGCTCTTCAAGATATGGTAATGATTGAATGAAACAACAAGGGGCAGTAACTGCTGTTTCTGGAAAGCTGATGAGACTTAAAAGTCTTAGTTTGCAGAAGTATTGGTTTGGAAGTGCTCCATGCCACATTTCCTTCATATTGTCATTCTGGAACAAATATAATTCTTCTAAATTGGGGAATGTTTCCTGAGAAATTGAGAAAAACATATGTTAAATAAAAGCAAATCTTTCGAACAGATTGATAAAGGGTGAAAATTAGTTTTGATAGACCTTTACTCAGTCTCGGTCAATTGCATAAAATGTTTTCATGCTTTTATTTAGTTTGTTTGATGAGATCTTACCTTAGTGACCCAAAACAGCGGTTGTTGAACAGAGAGTAGGGGTTGGCTCTCTCCTTGTGTTTCTCCAAAGTTGATATACTCCCTAGCCAAAGTCTCTACCTTGCAGCATTCAGTCACCTCCAACTGTTCCAAGGATGGCCATTCAGTAGTATGCACCTTGGAGTAGAAACCCTTCAATTTGGGTAGCATTTGAAGATTCAACTCTCTTATTTTAGGAAACACAAACTTGGTGCTTGATTTGAGCTCAATCGATTCGGCGGATGCCGCTGTATGTGATTCACTGCAATCGAGTCTGTGATCGTCGTCGGGTCCAATTATTTCTTCTAATGACCCACATCCCCATATTTTCAGAGTTTCTAGCTTTTCTAGTCTCTCCACCATATTGAATGGTAAAATATTCAAGAGTCTTTCACAGTCTTCCACCCAGAGGAAGCTCAGTTCATAAAAGGAATTCGTAGTGTGTTTTTCGTGCCATATCTGTCTGCACTTCCCAATGCCTTCAATGGTCAAACGGTTCAAGTTAGGGAACACAACCTGCGGAAATTGACAATTTCAGAATTAGGATAAAATATATGAAAAGTAAAATTAGTAGAAAAGAAAAGAAGAATATCACCTTTGGGTTGAAAAGGGGTGGGGCATCAGTCTCCGAGTTGTCTCCATGCCAAAATGTCCCTAGTTTTGGAAGCCTAATGAGCTCCAATACTTTTAGTTTAGTGAACAAGTAAGTCTCAGTTATCCCTCCTTCTGTTGCTGCTGCTGGTGATTCATCTGTAAAGATTACTTCTTCCATGTTCTCGCAATCGACAAGGCTAAGTTGAACGAGTCCCACAAAACTTTTGATTAAAGAGGATGGAAATAGATATTCCAAATAGCGGCAACCCTCCACAATCAAGACCCTCAAGCTGGCACACAGAACCTGCAGCCACAATCCTCATTGCTTGAATCATGTATGCTTGTGATGATAAATACATGCAGATCTATATTAATCAATGTGATTGTTAAAAGTAAGTTAAAACACTAAACGTAAGAGAAGAGAAGGGAGTGACCTTATCATTGAAAAAGGGTGTGTTTTCTCCACCACCTACCTCCCTTGTACATGCCATTGCATACATCTTTGGACAATCATCTACTCTAATTCTTACCAAAGATGGACAATGCAGAGTAATACTTCCCATGCAAAAACTTTTCAAATCTGAACACGACTCCAGTATTATCGTCTCAAGTTTTGGTAACCAAGCTGTATCCATAGCAGTTTCCTCTGCTCCTTTCTTGATAATGTACTCCATCATACGGCAGTTTTTCACTGTTATACGTTTCAGTTGCACAAGATCCAAGGCCATGGAAAAACTGAATATGTATTTCAAGCTTTTACACTCTTCAATTTCTAAGACCGTGAGGTTCTTGAAATGTAGATTTCCTTGAATATCCTCCTTCCATATTTCTATCGACTTGGCAAATTCGGAGAGGACTAGATACCTGATGCCCTGGTATCCAACCTACAAAAATCAAACAACTAAATTAAAGGAATGGAAAATAGAATTCCTAAAGCTAAATTAAAGGAATGGAAAATAGTGAGTACCTTTGTTGAATGCAAATGTTGGACAGTGCTGTCAAGGTCACCACTCCAATGTCCTTTACCTTCTCCATATTCTACACTTTGCAACAATGGCGCATTTAAAACTCCCTTGCAAAATATCTCCAACTCAGGGCAACCCCTCACTATTACTTCCTCTAAGCATGGGAAACCAAATGTGTGGTTGCCCGAACAAAAGCTCTTAAGTCGAGGTAGATTCACAAGTTCCAAACTTTTCAACCTGCTGAAAATAACTTCACAGGTTGCTTCATCTTCCTCACTTCCAACTATTTCCTGCACTGAAATGCATTCTCTTATGATCAATTTTTTGAGTTGACACAGACCCTGGACTGCTACACATGTATCCAAGTATTTCATTGCTCTACATTCCCACACTTTCAAGGTGGTGAGATTTTGAAACGATGCTGAGGATGATCCTAAGCTGATCAGATTGGCACACATGTAGACTTCAAGAGTTTCAAGGTTGGGTAGAATGTGGCCCACTTGTACGTCTTGCTTCCATAAACAATATTTTAGAACATGAAGATAACTCAATTCTAATTTTCTAATTTTTGACAATGCCGTAGCATACGTCCCCTCGTTACCAGTATCTCCTTCAGTGCAGAATAATTCTTTGATTTCACAATTATAGAGGTAAAGCTCTTCTAGATTGTAGAATTTTTCAAGGAAAGAAATTTGGAAATCTTGAACTGATTCAGCACTGTAGCGTTGCACTGTTAAACCCTTTATTTCATGAAAAAGGCTGCTTGAAAATGGACCACCACTTAGCATTGCAATGTAATCACAATCTAATGTCAGATTTTGGAGTTTAGGTAAGACCTGAAAACCAATCAAAAAAGAATTTTGGATTCAGTATGTTCATCTTCCTAGATTAAGATTTAATAATGGTCATGAGAGGATTTATACCTTTTCAACCAAGAAAAGTGGTGGGGGGGAGTCAAGTTGCGTACCAAATATCTTCATTTTGTTACATTTGTATGCTCCTAACTGTTTTAACATTGGCCACTCTGTGGTATGCCTACCCGGGTAGAACCATTTGCATCGTGGTAGAATCATAAACATAAGCAAAGACAGCTGATCAAACTTGAAAGTGACCGTGGTTTCCGAATCCGATCCTTCCTCTACTTTGGTAACAATCTCCTCCACTCCACAGTTAGCTATTACAACAAAACTTAGTTGTGGGAGGACTCTGGCTATTGAGGCTGGAAATACATTCTTTAGACTCCAACATTCCATAACAGATATTTCACATAGATTTTTAAATGAAAAAACGCCTTCGGGATCGTTTTTCCAAATATATTTCAAGTTTGGTAATTTCTTAATGTTGATTTCTCTTAGTTTGGGAAATGGAAGTGGGTTCTGCCATATCATCTTCAACTTTGTCAGGTAGGAAATACTCATTTCCTCCAAACTGGGAAATGAAACCTGCACTCATCATGCCAATATAATGAAATCAGAATCTAGCGTCTGCTCATACAATTACATCTATAAGTGCGTGTGTTTGCAATTATATATATATATATATATATATATATATATATATATATTATAATGAAATCAGAAGTTTAAGAAATGCTAAAACCAATAATTAAGTTACCTTACTGTCGAACATAACTTGACTAGAGATGCGTTGGTTGCCTTCCATTGAAGATGTGCATATGAATCCCTCCAGTACTGGACAGTTGTCTATCATCATCGACTTCATGGCCGAAAATTCAATAACTTGAGTTTTGGAGTCGGAGCAAAATCCAATCAGATGCTGAAGATCTTTTAGCTCTAAAGACTTCAACTCAGGAAATAAAGTCATAGTAGGCTGAGTTTCTTCTTCCATTTCCTCCATGAAAACTACCTCCCTTAAGCAGTGACATCCAATTATCTCAAAGTTTGTGAGATGCACTAGACATTTAGCCATAGAAAACGAGAATAGGTGTTTTAAGCTTCCACAACCCTCGATTTTCAATGTTGTCAACTTCTCGTAACTGCGGAAAGATGCAGTTGAAAGCTGGTTGTGCCACACCCTTGTAACATTAATCGATTTCAGCCACAACTTCTCCAAACAAGGACACGATACGTACAACCATACAAATGATTCATTCTACCTTCATGACAAAACTGGAATGAAAAATTAAAAAAGATATTGAATTGTAGATACCTTTTCACTAAAAAGTGGCAACTCATGTTGAGGCAATAAGCTGGTAGCACTGGTTTCATGTTGAGGGCAAAAGCTAATGAGTTGTGGTAGATTTTGCAGTGTCAGGGACTGTAATCGAGGGAACTCATTTTCATCATTAATAATGTATTCAGTATCCAAAGCATTTTGGATATGCAGATTCTTCAAATGCGATAGGCTTTCCATGTCTGTTAACTCCTGCACTGCAATCTTCACACCTTTCAGCTCATCCAAATATAAATCTTCAGTTTTCTTCAACAACTTCTTAATTCCACGATCCAAATCATCAACGTTTGTGCTTAGCCTTAGTTTTAGGGTTCTTGAATATTGGTAGTTGTCCATCCACTCCCACTCCCATTCCTTTCCTATAAAAATCTTGTATCTTTCCAACTTGTGCAACTCTTGAAAGAAGTCCTGCGGCGCGGCCAGAGCATCCGGAATTTGAACTTCTAAAGTGGACAAATAAGACAATGTATTGAGTTCAACAAGACTAGCGGTTCTGCTTTGTCCCCATTGAATACAAGTCCCACCCATGTATAATTCTTCTAATCTTGTCAATCTTGACAAGACGCCGTCTGAAATTATTTTGAGCTTAGTACAACACTCACATCTAGCAACCTTAGCTCCACCAGTTGCCCAATTTCATTGGGTAGAATTCTGATATCAGATTTCGAAAGGCTAAGGAATTCCAAGCTCTTGAGCCCTCCAATAATGCTTATATTATCTCCCAGTTTGCATTCATCTAGGCACAACGTGCTTAGGCTTGTTAGGAGAGAAATTGATGAAGGTAAAGAAGAAAATTGCATGCAAGCCAAATCTAAGACTTTAAGATTTGTTGCTTCCTTGAAGAAGTTATCCGGTAACGTCAGGGAAAGATCCTTGCTAAACAAAAGGAATAGAAAAAGCTGCGGACAATTCAACTGGTCAGGAAGCCTGTTGATACTAGGATATTGCAAACAAATCTTGTTGCAGTTTTTCATTGATTCTTCATTTGGCCAATCTTTCAGAACACCCTCATTTTTTAAGGCAAACACCCGATTGTCCTTCGAAGCGATTGATTTAGCCACAATATAAGTAAGATCATGCACATCAAAGAACTTCTCATTGGTGTTACTACCAAGCAATAAACAGGATTCTTTGAGGATATTCATCATTGTCAACAAGCTACCTCGTGCTTCTTCCAGGGTGTTGACTCCATTGATTAAATCCAAACTAATTGCAGATCTCAACAAGGATTCAAACGAAGAATCACGACGCATTATACTGCAAAGAAGGAAAATCTGCTTAAGGTCGTCACTCGGTAAATAATTGATACTCAACTCAATAGCATTATACACAGCAGCAGTTATCTCACTCGAGTCTCCGGAGTAAGGCCTCTGTAGTTTTCTTACAGCATCCTTCCAAACAAATAATTCTTTATTTCGCAACCCCTTTGCAATTGTTGCAAGGGCTAGCGGCAATCCTGCACATCTTTTGGCTACCTCAATTGCTGTAGATTTCAACTCTTTATCGCTTTCAAAACTGTCCCCGGACATCTTCTTAAAAAACTCCCAGGCTTCATCGCCACCTAAATCACCAAGCTGAAAGGTCTTGGTAGTACCCATCCCATTGCTTAGAACATTTTTATTTCTAGAGGTTAACAGTATCTTGCATCCTTTGTGTTGACTTCCAAATGGAATCCCAACTTCCTCCAGATCCAGCTTCTCCCAAATATTATCCAGAATAATAAGAACACTCTTCTCTTGATTCATCTCTTGGATTAACCTTTCACATAATCTACGGGCTCTTCCAACTCTAGTCTTTTCTTCAAGCTTCAAACCCAACGACTCTGCTATTTCGTCTTGGATTCTTTGAATGTCGGGTGTCTGAGATACAGTGACCATAACCACCGAGTTGAACAACTTAGCCTCCCGGAGTTGTCTGTCAACTTCTTTAACTAGAGATGTTTTTCCCATTCCAGGCATCCCGTACACTCCAATCATTCTCGTAGTGGGAACTTTCAAGGACTCCATGATATCATTGAAAACCTTCTCCCTTGATTTAAAGGTCTCGAAGTCTGTATAGACAATGGCTTCAGGAACACAACGGTACCCTACGCGCTCAAATTTACATCCTTTGATAAGATCATCAAAGGTGGTCGCATCTTCTTCCGCTTTCCTGCTGAGCCGGTAGCGAGACTTGATGCTGGGACACAAGCCAAAAAAACACATGTTCCTTGCTTTGTCTTGAAGAGCCTTCATCTTGTTCATCTCCTCTTCAGTTATAAGCTTGTCCACTCTGTTGCACCAATCCAGGACATCGGCTTTTATCTTCTCTGCGTTCCTTTCTGCAACATCAACATTTTGCTGCACGCTTGTTCGTTTTGCAATCAGCGTCCGGTGTTTCTCCTCGAAGGTCTCCACGTATTTCTGGTACAAAATTACATATCTGATATGACGTTTGACTTCGTGGACGATACTTTTGGCAGCTCCGGAAGAGGCATTGGCAGCAGCACCAGTAACAACAGCTTCCATTTCTTTCTTTTTGGGTTGAATGAACGCTGTTCTGTCTGCAATTTTAATTGTTCTTAATACATGCTAATTAATCATTTACCAAAAAGTCTTCCAATCAATTATCACACCCCACTTTTATTTGATATAAATTTCTCATCTTGCTTTTGTTTGGTATATAAAATATAAAATAATTTCATACATAAACTAAAATTTATGCAAAGTTTTTTAATTTTGGAATTTAAGATTTATGCTAGGATAGGATTTAAAGTTTAGGACTTAGATCGTAAAAAATTTACACGGTTTGTTAATCAAAATATAACTCATATAAAATAATTGAGTGTGCCGCAAGTAAAGTAAGGATAATAAAATAAGGATGAGATGAAAGTTGGAGATTCGGTTCAGGGTCAGTAGCAAATGGGGGTGTTCATTGTTAACTAAAACATTACAATATTAATCTGTAGGTTCAATTTTTAGTGTAATTAATACATATTATCTTTAAACATTATCATCTAATTGTACTAGCTGTTGTATTTGTTTATTTTAATTCAATAATTCTGCAATCGAAAAGTAAAAAAATGGGAAGAAGTTTATGGTGTAAGGTTAATGGGAAAAAATATAATTTTATAAGTACTTTAAAGTTACAAGTGTCTTAAAAAATACTCCATTAATTTAAGCTTTATCCCTATACCAAACAAATCCTTCAACAGTTGTTGCCAGCAAAAAACCCATGTTGCCGAGCAAAAAGAATACCCACACATGGTCTATTACTTTTTTTGTCGGTCATTTCTAGGGATGGATACAGATTGCAACACACCCGGGATTTTAATTTTAAAATTCACCTCCGATCTGACTCGGAATAAATAATTTTTTTATATATTTTAAAAATAAATCGGGATAATAGAAAAATATAAAGAGGAGTATTTCGAGTAATTATCCCTATTTTTTTATTTAATAAAATTAAGGATACAATTGAAAAAATATAAAGATATGAGCATAATAGCAATTACACCTAAATATATGAAAAAAATTATATAAAACTCTTAGGTCGGATCTATTTCTTTTCCACCCAAAATTCGAACTCGAACCTATTTTTTTTTAAAAAAACATGATCCTATAAAATCGAGTTGGATCCAAGTCCCATACCGATCCCCAGTCATTTCTAGGCCTGTAAACGAATCTATCGAATACGAACAAGGGTATGTTCATGTACGTCCGTTTAATTTTAACTGAATAAATGAACGAACACGAACAACTAAACGAATATAATTTCTTGTTCGTGTTCGTTTGTTAAGAAATGTAGCTTGTTCATGTTCGTTCGTTAAAATGATAAACGAACACAAACGAAAGAACATAAAAGGATATACATGGATAAATTTAAACGAACATAAGCGAATGAACATATGTGAATAAGTTTAATTTTTTAAAAATATAATACTTGGGTTATGAAAAATAATAAATATCCATGGATATATGTGTATAAATTTAAACATACATAAACGAACGAGCATAAATGAACGAATTATCGAACGTTCACAAACATAAATGAATGAACGAACCCTTTCTTTGTGTTCGTTCGTTTAATTAAACAAACAAAAATCTTGTTCATGTCTGTTCGATTAATAAATAAACGAACATAAACAAACTTTCGACCGAACAATTCGCTGAACGTTTAGTTTGTTTACGGTCCTAATCATTTCTAACTTTCGAATATTTTTGAACACGGTGACTTTCCTTTTTAGTCAATGAACATAATACTTCCGATTTCACATCTTGAAGATTTGTAATTACTAATCAGCTGTTCAGATCAAGCCATTAACGTACATGTTTTCATTAAAAAAAATTAAACATGCCGAACAGTACTCCCAAACCTTTTGTCAATGGATTATATTCGTTACATTGGCATAAATTTTCACAAACGTCTTAATTTTAAGATTTTAAAAATCAATTTAGAAATAAGATTTATAAATTTAAAATTTAATAAAAATAGATAAAATTTATGATTTAAATGTTAGGTTTAGTTTTTAAGGTAATATAGTGAAATATTTAGTTTTGACTTATAAACCCCAGATTTTAAATCTAAAACTTCAAGATTTGTTAATTTATATAAGCATGTGCGAACAGACTTTTTGAACGTAGGAAATCAAGACTTTTGATTTGGGAAGCTTGGAATCAGATTTGAACAAGGAATTACAACAAATGGAAGCACATGATTTCACATTGAAATTTAATTTTAAAAAACCGAATGCTTGTACCCGGAGACAGGGCCGTCCCTACGGGTGGGACATAAGGCCACGGCCTAGGACTCACGCCTATTCAAGGTCTACCGTTCATAACTATAAGTGTTTTAATTTTTTAATATTTTTATTAAAGTCTAATTTTTAATACTTGTTATTAGAGGTTATTATTATTTTTTTAATATTTATTATTAGACATAATCTTAAAATTAAAAAACAATATTTATTATTATGGGTCTATTTTTTTGCAATACTTGTTAATAGAGGTCCAATTTCTTTTCCTTCTAATACTTGTCATTAGAGTGGTCTACTACTAAAATATATATTTTTAAATATTTATTAGTACGGGTCTAATTTTTTCCACAATACTTGTTATTAGGGTTCAAATTTTTTTTTTCCAATATTGTTAATAGGTACATATTGTTAAAATTTATTTATTTTTCCATTACTTGTTATTAGAGTCTCGATTTTTTCTAATAGTCCCTCCGTCCCACAATTTTTGTCCCTTATGACTTTTTTTTGGTCAATTTTTTTTTAACTTTGACTCATAATTATTTAAAATATATCATTGATAAAATATATTAGGGACATACTCTTATACGAAATGGAGATATTTGCTTCTGAAAAGTACTAGTTTCAGTGAATCACAGAAATGGTTTTGGTGTTGTTCGCAGGATGTTCAAATCAAAATTCAGGTGGTAAGCAGATCTTCACTGGTATACTTTATCATGGCGGGGCAGTTGCTTTGTATAGAGTTGCAGAAATCGGAGATGCCCTCTTCATTTCAGCTTGAATTGCTCTCTACTCAAGCATGCTGCTGCTGCTGCTGCTGCTCAGTTCACAGCAATATTCTTGAGTACAAAGTTGTTAAGTTAGTTCACTCTCTGTTTATGTTTCTCGGATTTAGATATAAGTGTGAGATACATGCATGTTTTATTATATTTAAGATTTTTCAGGTATCTGAAAAGTCTTTTGAAAATTACATTCCCAAACATTGTCAAGATATGTTTAGGAGCAACATAGCTTTCTAATCTACCAATTTGTTATTTACGAACAGTTGCATTTTCATTTCACAACATGAAAAAGGAATTTTGAACACTTGGGCATTCAAACACTTTCTACATCAATTAATTTAAATTTTGTATTAAAAATAATAGAAGACTTTGCTTAGTCTTTCTTTATAATTGTTACAATAAAAATGTGCTACCCATCCATCAATTAATTTAAATTTTTATTCAGTTAACTAACGGGGATTGATCCAAGTGGTAAGCAACTTAGTATCACTTAAACAAGATCTTGGTTTGAGGCGTAAAATTTACATAAAAATATATTTTAAAATATTTAAATTGTACAGTATCGCTTAATAATATTTGTCTGAATCTGATCTGATCTGATCCGAACCTAACATAACCCTCAACTCATATGACAATTCTAATCCTCAAATAACTATGGCTACACCCTTTCCAATAATTCTACTCTTTTTCAAGATAGGATTATATTTGTCTAGTCAACTAATAACCAGTGTATAAATGACGTGTGTTAAACAGTTGACATTAGATTTTAGGTTTAAATTTGAACAAGTCGTTTCCTTTACCTCAATTAAAAAATATCTATTCCCTAAGCGAACTGATAATTGTTTTTCCACATAACACTACACAATTCATATTAAGATAGGATAAATATTTTATACACAGGCGGTGGAAACTTCAGTTTCTACAAGCGTCTTAGTTTTTGGGTATAGAGAGTTAGTTTAAGGTTTAGGGGTTAGGGTTTAGGTGTAGGAGGTTAGAATTTAATGATAGTTGTTTTAATTTAAGGTTTAGGGTTATGATTTAGGCTTTATAGGTTAAAACCTAAATCCTCACCATATTACCCTAAAAACTAAACCCTAAATTATAACTCTAAACCTTAAATTAAAACAACTATCCCATCCTCAAATGATGTTAATCATTTAAGTATTTTTATAACAATACACATTGGGTTATTTTTATAACCTATATTTGACTTTTGTTTTATTTGCTTATTTATTACTTGTTTATACATTTATCAAATGATGTTAGCAATGTGTTCTATTTTGTTTTACTTGTTTATTTCATCAAATGATGTTCATTTGATTGTCTAAGTGTTATCCATTAACCTTTCATTCCATTCATTCTCTGTTTTTTAGGTTAAAAAAAATGGAAGCTGTTGCTGCTGGTGCTGCTGCCAACATCTCTTCCGAAGCTGCCAAAGGTATCTTCCAGGAAGCTAAACTTCATATAAGATATGTAATTTTCTACCAGAGATACGTTAAGAATTTCGAGGACAAACTTAAGAAGCTGATTGAGAAAAGATCAAGCGTGCAGCAAGATATTGTTGTTGCGGAAAGGAACGTGGAGAAGATTAAACCCGATGTTCAGGGTTGGTGCGATAGAGTGGACAAGGTTATCGCTGAAGAGGAGGATAAAGTGAAGGATCTTCAAGTCAAAGCAAAGAACAAGTGCTTCTTTGGCGTGTTTCCCAGCATCAAGTCTCGCTACCGGCTCAACAGCAAAGCGGAAGAAGATGCCACCACCTTTGATGATCTTATCAAAGAATGTCAATTTGACCGCGTAGGGTACCGTGATGTTCCTGAAGCCACAGTCCATACAAAATTTGTGGCTTTTGACTCAAGAAAGAAGGTTTTCAATGATATCATTGAGTCACTTAAAGATTCTACTATAAACATGATTGGAGTGTACGGGATGCCTGGGGTGGGGAAAACATCCCTAGTTAAAGAAGTTGAAAGACAACTCCAAGAGGTTAAGTTGTTCAGTTCGGTGGTTACGACAATTGTATCTCGGTCCCCTAATGTTCTTAAAATCCAAGACCAAATAGCAGAGTCATTGGGCTTGAAGCTGGAAGAAATTAGTCCGGTCATAAGAGCCCGTAGATTGTGTGAAAGGTTGAAGAAAGAGAAAAATGTTCTTATCATTTTGGATGATCTTTGGAAAACACTGGACCTAGAGGAAGTCGGAATTCCATTTGGAAGTCAACAAAAAGGGTGCAAGATACTGCTGACGTCAAGAAATCAACATGTTCTATGCAACGAGATGGATGCCTTGAAGACTTTTGCAGTTGGTGATTTAGGTGACACAGAAGCCTGGGAGTTTTTTAAGAAGATGGCTGGGGACTGTGTTGAAAGTGCTGACTTGCGACCTACGGCAATTGAGGTTGCCAACAAATGTGCTAGATTGCCGCTTGCCATTGTAACAGTTGCAAGGGCGCTACGAAATAAAAGCTTATTTGCTTGGAGGGATGCTTTACGACAACTGCAGAGGCCTTACTCAGAAAACTCGAGCGAGATATCTGCTGAGGTATATTCTGCTATCGAGTTGAGTATCAATCATTTGCCGACCGATGACCTCAAACAGACATTCCTGCTATGCAATCTATTGCGTCGCAATACTAGGCCTGAAGACTTGTTAAGATATTCACTTGGTTTGGGTTTAATTAAAGGAGTCAAAACCCTGAAAGAAGGACGAGATAGGTTGCTAACAATGATGAGTACCCTCAAAGAATCTTGTATGTTGCTTGATTGTAACACTGATGATCGATTCTTGGATGTGCATGATCTTACTTATATTGTGGCCAAATCAATCGCTTCCAAGGACAATCAGGTGTTTTCCTTAAACCAAGAGGATGTTCTAACAGATTGGCCAGATGGAGAGTCAATGAAAAAGTGCAACAAGATTTGTTTGCTGTCTCCTAGTATCAACAAGCTTCCTGACCAATTGAATTGTCCGCAGCTTTTTCTATTCCTTTTGTTTAGCAACGATCTTTCCCTGACGTTGTCGGCCGACTTCTTCGAGGAAGCAACAAATCTGAAAGTCTTAGACTTGACTTACATGCAATTTTCTTCATTACCTTCATCAATTTGTCTCCTAAGAAGCCTCAGCACGCTGTGCCTAGATCAATGCAAGCTGGGAGATAATATAACCATTATTGGAGGGCTTAAGAACTTGGAAATCCTTAGCCTTTTGAAATCTGATATCAGAATTCTCCCCAGGGAAATTGAGCAACTGGTGAAGCTAAAGTTGTTAGATGTAAGTTGGTGTGCTAAGCTAACAACAATTGCAGACGGTGTCTTGTCAAGTTTGACACGATTAGAAGAATTATATATGGGTGGCACTTCTATTCAATGGGGACAAAGCTGTACTGCTAGCCTTGCTGAACTCAACACACTGTCTCATTTGTCCACTTTACAAATTCAAATCCCGGATGCCAAGGCTGTGCCACAAGACTTCTTTGTAGACCTGCAAAAGTTGGAAAGTTACAAGATTTTCATAGGAAAGGAATGGGAGGGTTTTGGCAACAACCAATATTCAAGAACCATAAATCTCAGGATAAGCACAAACATTGATGATTTGGATCGTGGATTCAAGAGGTTATTAAAGAAAACTGAAGATTTACAGATGGATGAACTGAAAGGTGTGAAAATTGCACTGCAGGATTTAACAGATGAGGAAAGACTACCGCATTTGAAGAATCTGCATGTCCAAAATGGTTTGGACACTGAATACATCATTAATGATGAAAAGGAATTTCCTCAATTACAGTCCCTGACACTGCAAAGTCTACCACACCTCATTAGCTTTTGCCCTCAACACAAAACCGGTGTTACCAGCTCATTGTCACTTTTCAATGAAGAGGTATTTACAATTCAATATCTTTTACATTTTTATTTCAATTTTTTCCTGAAGGTAGAATTAAGCATTTGTATGGTTGTAGGTATCATTCCCTTGCTTGGAGAAGTTGTGGTTGAAATCAATTAATGTTACAAGGCTATGGCAAAACCAGCTTCCTAGTACATCTTTCTGCACTTATGGGAAGTTGACGACATTGAAAATCGAGGGCTGTGGAAGCTTAAAACATCTATTCTCATTTTCTATGGCTAAATGTGTAGTGCATCTCACAGACTTTCAGATAATCGGGTGTCACTGCTTGAGAGAGATAATTTTCATGGAAGAAATAGAAGAAGAAACTCAGGGTACTATGAGTTCATCATTATTTCCGCAGTTAAAGTCCTTAGAACTAAAGGATCTTCAACATCTGATTGGATTTTGCTCTGACTCTCGAACTCAAGTTATTGAATTTCCGGCCATGAAATCATTGACGATATACAACTGTCCAGAAATGGAGGGTTTCATATGCAGATCTTCAATGGAAGGCAACCGACGCATGTTTAGTGAAGTTCTGTTCGACAATAAGGTACCTTGATTATTGGCTTTAGCATTCTTAAATTTCTGTTCTTGTATAGATCATGTTTTCATTTATATTAACCGCCATTACCTACTTCCCAAAAAAAACACATTTGATAAGATGTGCAACATTACCGCATTTGTATCCTAAGACTTCCCTTTTTCTTTCCGACGTGGGATGTCCCTCGCATCTAGGACAGGCCAATATGCATTTGCAAACACACGCAGTCATGGATGTATTTATAGGAGCAAACGCTTGCTTCTAATTTCATTATATTGGCATGATGAGTGCAGGTTGCATTTCCTAGTTTGGAGAAAATGAATATTTCCTACTTGGGAAAGATGAAGGTGATATGGGAGGACCCACTTCCACCAAATTCATTTCCCAAGCTAAGAGAAATCGGCATTATGGTATTTCCAAACTTGAAATATATTTGGAAAAATGATCCCAAAGGCATTTTCTCATTTAAAAATCTACGTGAAATATCAGTTGGGGATTGTTGGAGTCTAAAGAATGTATTCCCGGCCTCAGTAGCCAGAGACCTCCCAAAACTCAGTGATCTTAGAATAGTTGGGTGTGGAGTGGAGGAGATTGTTTCTAAAGTAGAGGACGGATCGGATTCGGAAACCACGGTCACTTTTGAGTTTGATCAGCTGTCCTCCCTTATGCTTTGGGGGATACCAGAATGCAAATGTTTCTACCCTGGTAGACATACCACAAAGTGGCCAATGTTAAAAGAGTTGCATGCATACAAGTGTGGTGAAATGAAGATATTTGGCACACAATTTGACTCCCCACCACCACTTTTCTTGGTTGAAAAGGTATAAACCCTCTCGCTCCCACTCTATATGTTCTTCTCTCTCATTTTTTGCTTCTGTTTTGCATATGTTGGGTTACAAAAACCAACAGGTGCCAACTTATCTAATATATTCGATCGGGAGTCAACACTTCATTGCATCTACTGTATTATCTAAGCGTGCAATTTTTGATTGGTTTTTAGGTCATCCCTAAACTACAACGTCTGGCAATAGGTGGTGATTACACTGCAATGGTAAGTGGTGGTCAATTTTCAAGCAGCCTTTTTCATGAAATAAAAGCTTTTAGGGTGGAAGGCAATAGTGCTATATCAATTCAAAATTTCCAAATTTCTTTCCTTAAAAGATTCAACAACCTAGAAGAGCTTTGTATCTCTTTTTGTGAAATCAAAGAGTTATTCTGTACTGAAGGAGATACTGGAAATATGGAGGTGTATGCTGCAGCTGGGGCTTTGTCAACAATCAAAACAATAAAATTGAACGGTCTTCATAATCTAAAATATTTTTTATGGAAGCAAGACGTGCAAGTGGACCGCATTCTACCCAACCTTGAAACTCTTGAAGTTGCCAATTGTGACAATCTGATGAGCTTAGGATCATCCTCCGCATCGTTTCAAAATCTCACCACCTTGAAAGTGAGGGATTGTAAAGGAATGAAATACTTGGATACATGTCTAGCAGTCCAGAATCTGGCCAAACTCAAAAAATTGATCATAAGAGAATGCATTTCAATGATGGAAATAGTTGCAAGTGAGGAAGATGAAGCAACGCCGTGCGACATTATTTTCAGCAGGTTGAAAAGTTTGGAACTTGTGAATCTGCCTCGACTTAAGAGCTTTTGTTCAGGCAACCATACATTTGGATTCCCATGTTTAGAGGAGTTAATAGTGAGTGGTTGCCCTGAGTTGGAGATATTTTGTAAGGGAGTTTTAAATGCACCATTGTTGCAAAGTGTAGAATGTGGAGAAGGGAAATTACATTGGAGTGGTGACCTTGACAGCACTGTCCAACAATTGCATTCAACAAAGGTACTCACTATTCTGCATTCCTTTCATTTAGCTTTAGGTATTATATTTTACTCCTTAATTTCTTTGTTTTATAACCATTATAAACTTTAACCCTTGTTTCTTTGTTTGATTTTGTAGGTCGGGTTCCAAGGCATCGAATATTTAGTCCTCTCCGAATATGCCAAGTCAATAGAAATATGGAAGGAGAATATCCAAGAAAGTCTAGATTTGAAGAACATCACTGTTGTAGAAGTTGAAGACTGTAATAGCTTGAAATACATATTTAGTGTTTCCATGGCTTTGGATCTTGTGCAATTGAAAGATATAAAAGTGAAAAACTGCCCTCTGATTGAGCAGATCATCAAGAAAGGTGCAGAGGAAATTACAATGGATACAGTCTGGTTACCAAAGCTTGAGAGGATAAGACTGGAGTCATGTTCAGAATTGACAAGTTTTTACATGGGAAGTATTACTCTGCAATGTCCATCCTTGAAAAGAATCGAAGTAGATGATTGTCCAAAGATGTATGCAATGGCCTCTCCAAGGGAAGTAGGTGGGGGAGAAAAGACACCCTTTTTCAATGATAAGGTCAGTCTCTTCTCTTCTCTTTAGTGCTTTCGGTTTTGTTTCCGTCGGTCCAACTTGAATTTTAAAAATCACATTAATTAATATAGACATGCGTGTATTTCTCATGTACAAGCATACATGATTCATGCAATGAGGATTGTGCCTGCAGGTTTTATGTGCCAACTTGCAGGTATTGGAATTGTCGTCGACTAACATCCAAAAATTATGGCCAGATAAACCACACAGTGCTATACAATCTAATGTTCATCTGTTGCGAATCTTAATTGTGAAGGGTTGCCACAATTTGGAATATATATTTCCATCCTATTTAATCAAGAATTTTGTGGGACTCGCTCAACTTAGCATTGGCGACTGCGAGAACATGGAAGAAGTAATCTTTACAGATGAATCAGCAGCAGCAGCAGCAGCAGAAGGGATAACCGAGACTTACTTGTTCACTAAACTAGAAATGCTGGAGCTCAGTAGGCTTCCAAAATTAGGGACATTCTGCCATGGAGACAACTCAGAGACCGAGTCCCCATCCCTCTTCAATGAAAAGGTGATTTTCTTCCTTCGTTTCTTTTTTTTTATCCTTTTCTTTCCTCTACAAATTTTAATTAAATACCATTTTTTCCTTCCTTGATGTATGGTTTTTTCTTATCCAAAAACCATTGTAACTTCATTTCCTCATTAACATTTTATATTATCCCGCAGGTTCGGTTTCCTAGCTTGAACTATTTGATGATTGAAGGCATTGGGAAGTGCAGAAAGATATGGCACGATGAAGCTAGTATGGGTTCATTTTATGAATCGACCTTCCTCGGGGTGAAAAACTGTGAGTACGTAGAACGAATAATTGGACCTGATGACGATCACGCATGCAATTCCAAAGAATCACATGAAGCAACATCCACAGAATCAATTGAGCTCAAATCGACCATCAAGTTTGTGTTTCCTAAAATAAGAGAGTTGAATCTTCAAATGCTGCCCAAATTGAAGTGTTTCTACTCCAAGGTGCACACTACAGAATGGCCATCCTTAAAACAGTTGGAGGTGAGTGATTGCGGCATGGTAGAGACTTTTGCGAGGGAGTATGTCAACTTAGGAGAAACACAAGGAGATAGCCAACCACTGTTTTGGGTCACTGAGGTAAGAGCTCATAAAACAAACTAAATAAAAGCATGAAAACATTTAGCTTTCAACTGATGACGTTTCAACCACAATCTTGTGCAGTTAACTGATGACTGAGACCGACTAAAAGTCGATCTAAACACATTTGCATCTTTTATCAATCAGTTTGGAAGATTTGTTTTTATTTAACATACATATTTCTTAATTTCTCAGGAAACATTCCCCACTTTAGAGGAATTACTTTTGATTCAGAATGCCAATATGAAGGAGATATGGCATGCAGCTCTTCCAAACAAATATTTTTTCAATCTAAGAAGATTAGGGCTAATTGGCTTTCTTGATGCATCAATTACTATCCTAAACTGCTTCGTTCCGTCGTTGCCAAATCTTGAAGAGCTTTTTGTCGGAAAGGCTGCCTTGAAAGAATTATTTCCATGTGAAGGACTAAGGGATGAAGAAAAACATGCAGGAACACTTGCTCACTTGAAGGAATTAATGTTGATGGAACTTCCTAAGCTGACACATCTCTGGAAGAAACAAGTATCATTTGCAGAAGTTCTCTACAACTTGGAAATTCTACGAGTGATGGACTGCGGAAAATTAAAGAATCTAGTGCCAACTTCTGTGTCATTCAAACATTTGACTACTCTCAAGGTATCAAAATGCCATGGACTCCGAAATTTAGTGACGTTCACTATCGCCAAAAGCATGGTGCAACTGAAAACAATGAGTGTTACTGATTGCCAAATGATTGAAGAAATCATAGCCTCTACAACTGATGAAGTCATGGATGCCATCGTTTTCAACCAGCTGAAGTATTTAGAACTTGATAGTCTTCCGTGCCTGTCAAGGTTCTGCTCGGGAAACTATACCTTGGTATTTCCTACATTGGAAGATGTAATCATAGGACAGTGTCCGAAGATGAAATTTTTCACAATGGGAGAGTTCAGCACACCAATGCTGTATGGACTACAATCAACTAATGGTGAAGAAATTGAGCTATGGGAAGGCGATTTGAATGCCACCATTCAACAATTGTTTATAGAAAAGGTATGTACCAATACAGAATATATCATTTTAGGATAATCTTCTTTGAACTATATATGTTCGAATTGCAACATTACTCGAGTGTATGACTCCCTAACTATTCATATAACAAGTCATTGTTACATAAAGAACCATTGTAGTTTATATTTATAGGTTTCTCTGGTTTTTGGTGGAAAGTCCGTCAATCACTTTGCATACAAGTAATTTTACTGTATTTTTATGAAACATATCAAATAACATCAAGCTGAATATTATGGAGTTTGTATGAATGCTCATTTTGTTTTCCTGTATAATCAGCAAAACCAGACTATTTTTAGTAAAACTTCTGTTATTTGGAGATCAAATTATAAAACAGAATTTGGAAGACATCACTGACAGTAATGAATAGTTAGGCTCAAATCATCATTGGCGTACATCAATTGAGAAGTGAAACGTTTCTTCATGCATTCAAGACTATATATATAATGCATGCAGGTTTTTCCGAGCTCAGAGGATTTGGAGTTATCTTCAATCAACATTCAGAGAGCATGGAACCACAAGCTTCTGGCCACATATTCTTATGCCTGGAATTTAACATGCTTGACAATCGAGGGCTGTCATAATTTGTACTGCCTATTTTCGTCCTCTATGGTGAAAAGTTTTGTGCAACTCAAGAAGCTAAACATTGAGAATTGTGAGAATGCGGAAAATGTGATCTTTGTGGAAGGATCAGCCGAAGAAGAAATGATGAACCGGAAGTTGTTCCGTGTACTAGAGTTCCTAGTGCTCAAAGACCTTCCTAAACTGACAACATTCTGCCATGGAAATTACTTTGAATTCCCCTTGTTGACAAGTCTTAGGATAGAAAGCTGTCCTACACTAAAAACATTCATCTCCGGTGCACAAGGAATTGACTCGGAGATGGCCTCTCCGACTCTCTTCGACGGAAAGGTGATAGTCATACTCATTAGTAAATAATAATATTCATCTCTGTTTCATGAATATTACCTCCAGATTTCTACTGTGGTTATTGACACAATCAAGCGGATTTCGTAGGTGGCATTCACTTGCTTAGAGGAGCTGACCATCATAGGTGTGGGAAACTGGAGAAAGATATGGGAGAAGAAGCCAACAAACTGCGTGAGGATTCATTTCAGAAATTACTAAGTAATCCGCAGGTGTTAGATTTTAGAAAATAAATAACAAAGATACCTTTTGAATGCTGTATTCATTTATATACGAGCCTTTAAATCTGTATTTTCCCAGACTAATTACATCCTTGTACTTTATAGGCTGTTGATGTTGAAGAGTTCCAGTTCTAGGATACACATACACACTTATGAAAGGCCGTCATTGAAGGTAAAGGGGGGATGTGGATTTGACTAAAAATTTGCTTCCGAAAAGTATTAGTTTCAAAGAATCACATAAATGATTGTGTGTTCTTTGCAGGATGTTCAAATCAAGATTCCCAATTCTTCATTGGTATACTTTATCATGGCGGCGCAGTTTGCTTTGTATAGAGTTGTATAAATCAGACATGCCCTCTTCATTTCAGCTTGAATTGCTCTACTCAAGTATGTTGCTGCTGCTCAGTCCGCAGCAATATTCTTGAGTACAAAGTTGTTAGTTCAATCTGTCTGTTATTTGGATTTAGATACTGAGTATGAGTTATTGTTGTGGTGATTTCCACTCTAAAAGTCAGTCCTTGTACTTTTTTTTTTTAATTTAAACTAGGTACCATGTTGTCTCTTTTGCATTTCTTATTATATGATATTTTTTTTGAATAACTTATGATACTTAATATGAGTTAGCTGAGTTGTAACAATGCATACATACATGCATGTCTCCACTTTGATATTTGAAGCAGCAAGAGATTGCAAAACTCCATTTGTGCTATCTTTTTATCATTGCTTTCTTTCTCTCTTTCATGAGATTTGTTGCTCATGTAGGAACCAACCAGTGTAGGAACCTGGAGAAAGGTATGGCACAACCGGTCAACTAACTGCCTGAGGATTCATTTTACAAATTGTATCTTCTTTAGGTGTTTGATTTTGGACTGAACTTTGCTTCTTGTGTAATTTATCTATAACATGGGATAAACTTCGTAATTAAAAATAGGCTTGAGGGGTGTTTTTGTCCTTGAGTTCGTATCAGATGATCAGTTTAGCCCTTCAACAAAAAGTACGCTCAATTCCGCCCTCAAACTCTCGAATTGTATCAATTTAGCCATTTGACTAACGTTGATTGTTAATGATGCTAACATGACAACCCACATACGAGTGATGATGTGGTAGAGGGATAATATTTGATTATTTTTTTTTGAAATTTGAAGGTAAAATTGATTTTTTTAGTAAGTTTGAGGACTTAATTGATTTTTTATGTAATATTTTAAAAATAAAGAAATTAAAATATTGAAAATATGCATAGGAATTAGGAGGAACATAGCTTTCTAGTCTACCAATGTGCTATATACCAAGTACAGTTGCAATTTGAGTTGAAAGTCAAACTCCCAAGGGCACACAGGTTGTGTTTGTGTTTTATTTTAAACAAATATTAGTCTTTGTTTGTAATAATTGGACAAAGCAATGCTCCCCTCTGTGTTTCAGTTTTGTTGGTTACTTCCCAATTTGGATGAGTCTAAACGTGCGATGAACATTGCTGAACACCATTGACGATGAATATTATTATTATTTTTAATTTTAAAAATGTAAAGGGCTAAAATTAAAATTATCTCTTAAAAAAATAAAAATCAAATTTAATAGTTACTTTATATAGGTTAGAATCAAATATACCCAATTCTCCTAAATCCTAACAAAATCAATCTCTTACAAAAATAGAAATCAATTCGAAATTGGGGGAAAATTAAAATAACTTGATGACGGCGGCCAACACCTGGAGATCGGCTCGACGGCGGACGGGGAAGGCAGCACGAAGCACAGCGACGGAACACGCCGATCTCGGCTGCGCGCGGCGGCGGCGATGACGTTGCAGATCGCGTCAGCACCGATTATGGATGCAAGAGAATGCTCCGATCACGGCAAACGGCCAAAAAACCGCCGGCAGACGCGCTAACGACACCGGTAATAGCGCTGACGACGGGGGGCGAAGGCGTCGGGGGGCTGAGGCGACGCCGGCTGCAAATAATATGAGGGGTTGAATTTGTTAGGGTTTAGGTTTAGGAGAGTTGGGTGTATTTGATTCTAATCTATTAAAAAATTATAAACTGATTTCTATTTTTTTTAAGAGATTGATTTTGCTAGGGTTTAGGAGAATTGAGTTTATTTGATTCTAAGTTATTTAAAAAAATATTATAAAGTAACTATTAAATTTGATTTTTATTTTTTAAGAGATAATTTTAATTATAATTTTAGTGCTTTAGATTTTTAAAATTTTAAAAAAAATAATGGTGTTCAACATTATTAATGGTTAGTATGTTCAGCAATGTTCGTACCCCGTTGTATAATTTTCCTCCCAATTATTGATTATTGATTTATGAGAAAGGGGTTTTGATTTATTTATATAATTCAAGGCTGCGACTTGCAACTATTCTTTCTTTATCAAAACCATGTTCTTATCATCCACATAATCTTTCTTCTTTTTTCATTTTAGACAAATCAAACCGCAGTGGGTTACTTACCAATTGCTGATGATTAATTTATGGGAAAGGGGTCTTGCTTTTATTTATATAAATCTAAGGCTGCAACTTGTATCAGACATTCCATTCTTTCCCTGTTTTGAAGCTTGTTTACTTCTTGCCTGCTTCATTTCAGTATTTTCTTTCTTGCCTCTCCCTTTTTGTCTCTGTTCTTAAATTTGTTTTGCTTTCCTTTTGGAGCCAAAAAAAAATGGAAACAATTGCTACTGATATTGCTACTCGTGGTGCTGCCAATATCTCTTCCGCAGCTGCTAAAGGTATCTTCCAGGAAGCTGCACGTCATATAAGATATGTAATTTTCTACCAGAGGTACGTTGAAAAGTTCGAGGACAATCTTAAGAAGTTGATTGAGAAAAGATCAAGCCTACAGCAAGATATTGTTGTTGCAGAAAGGAACGTGGAGAAGATTAAAGCCGATGTCCAGGGTTGGTGCCATAGAGTTGACAAAGTTATCCCCGAAGAGGAGAATAAAGTGAAGGCTCTTGAAGACAAAGCAAAGAACAAGTGCTTCTTTGGCTTGTGTCCCAGCATCAAGTCTCGCTATCAGCTCAGCAGGAAAGCAGAAGAAGATGCCACCACCTTTGATGATCTTACCAAAGAATGTCGATTTGATCATGTGGGGGTCCGTGATGTTCCTGAAGCCATAGTCCATACAGAATTTGTGACTTTTGAATCAAGAGAGAAGGTTTTCGATGATATCATGGAGTCCCTGAAAGATTCTACTACGAGAATGATTGGAGTGTACGGGATGCCTGGTGTGGGAAAAACATGGCTAGTTAAAGAAGTTGAAAGACAACTCCAGGAGGTTAAGTTGTTCAATTCAGTGGTTATGGCAATTGTATCTCGGTCCCCTGATGTTCTTAAAATCCAAGACCAAATAGCAGAGTCATTAGGCTTGAAGCTTGAGGAAATTAGTCCGGTCATAAGAGCGCGTAGATTGTTTGAAAGGTTAAAGAATGAGAAAAATGTTGTTATCATTTTGGATGATATTTGGAAGAAATTGGATCTAGAGGAAGTCGGAATTCCATTTGGAAGTCAACACAAAGGATGCAAGATATTGTTGACGTCAAGATCTCAAAATGTTCTATCCAACGAGATGGATGCTACTGAGACTTTTGTAGTTGGTGATTTAAATGACACAGAAGCCTGGGAGCTTTTCAAGAAGATGGCTGGGGACTGTGTTGAAAGCGCAGACATTCGACATACGGCAATCGAGGTCGCCAACAAATGTGCAAGATTGCCGCTTGCCATTGCAACAGTTGCAAGGGCATTACGAAATAAAAGGCCACATTCTTGGAGGGATGCATTACGACAATTACAGAGGCCTTACTCTGGAAGCTCGAGTGAGATATCTGCTGAGGTATATTCAGCTATTGAGTTGAGTATCAATCATTTACCAAGTGAAGACCTCAAGCAGACTCTCCTGCTTTGCAGTCTATTGCGTCGTAACACAAGAGTCGAAGACCTGTTGAGATATGCAATTGGTTTGGATTTAATTAATGGGGTCGACTCCCTGGAGGAAGGACGAGATAGGTTGTTAACAATGATGAGTGCCCTGAAAGAATCTTGTTTGTTGCGCGATAGTAACACCGATGAGCAATTCTTTGATGTGCATGATCTTACCTATATTGTCGCCAAATCAATCGCTTCCAAAGACAATAAGGTGTTTGCCTTAGAAAAAGAGGATGTTCTAACGGATTGGCCAAATGAAGAGTCAATGAAAAAGTTGAACAAAATCTGTCTGCGATATCCTAGTATCAACAAGCTTCCTGATCAGTTGAATTGTCCGCAGCTTTTTCTATTCCTTTTGTGTTGCAAGGATCTTTCCCTGACGTTGTCGGCTGAGTTCTTCAGGGAAGCAACAAATCTTAAAGTCTTAGATTTGACTTGCATGCAATTTTCTTCTTTACCTTTGTCGATTTGTCACCTAACAAGCCTCAGCACGTTGTGCCTAGATCATTGCAAATTGGGAGATGATATAACCATTATTGGAGGGCTCAAGAGCTTGGAAATCCTTAGCCTTTCGAGATCAGATATAAGAATTGTACCGGAGGAAATCAGGCAACTAGTGAAGCTAAAGTTGTTAGATGTGAGTGGTTGTGCTAAGCTCAAAACAATTTCAGAAGGCGTCCTGTCAAGTTTGACAAGATTAGAAGAATTATACATGGGTGGAACTTCTATTCAATGGGGACAAAGCAGAACCGCTAGTCTTGCTGAACTCAACACACTGTCTCAGCTGTCCACTTTAGAAGTTCAAATTCCGGATGCCCTGGCCGCGCCACAGGACTTCTTTCAAGAGTTGCAGAAGTTGGAAAGATACAAGATTTTTATAGGAAAGGAATGGGAGTGGGAGCGGTTTGGCAACTACCAGTATTCAAGAACCCTACAACTAAGGCTAAGCGAAAACGTTGCAGATTTGGATCGTGGAATTAAGAAGTTGTTGAAGAAAACCGAAGATTTATGCTTGGATGAACTGAAAGGTGTGAAGATTGCAATGCAGGAGTTAACAGATGAAGAAAGCCTATCGCATTTGAAGAATTTGCATATCCAAAATGGTTTGGATACTGAATACATTATTAATAACGAAAACGAGTTTCCTCAGTTACAGTCCCTGACATTGCAAAGTCTAACACACCTCATTAGCTTCTGCCCTCAACACAAAACCGGTGCTACCAGCTCATTGTCTCAACATGAGTTGCCACTTTTCAGTGAAAAGGTATTTACTATTCAATGTCTTTTAAAGTTTCATTTTAATTTTGTTCCTGAAGGTAGAATTAATTATATGTATGGTTGTAGATATCGTTCCCTTACTTGGAGAAGTTGCAGTTGAAATGGATTAATGTTACAATGGTATGGCACAAGCAGCTTTCAACTACATCTTTCCGCAGTTATGAGAAGTTGACAACATTGAAAATCGAGAGTTGTGGAAGCTTAAAACAGCTCTTCTCATTTTCTATGGCTAAATGTCTAGTGCATCTCACAGACTTTGATATAATTGGGTGTCACTACTTAAGAGAGATCATTTTCATGGAGGAAATAGAAGAAGAAACCCAGGCTACTATTACTTTATCATTATTTCCTCGGTTAAAGTCCTTAGAGCTAAAGGATCTTCGACGTCTGATTGGATTTTGCTCTGACTCTCGAACTCAAGTTATTGAATTTTCGGCCATAAAGTCACTGGCAATAGACAACTGTCCAGAATTAGAGGGTTTCATGTGCAGATCTTCAATGGAAGGCAACCAACAAATATCTAGTCAAGTTCTGTTTGACAATAAGGTAGCTTAATTATTGATGTTAGCATTCTTAAATTTTTTATTTTCACATTATCATATCATTACATTGGCATTATGAGTGCAGGTTGCATTTCCCAGTTTGGAGGAAATGAGACTTTCCTACTTGAGAAAGATGGAGATGATATGGCAGAACCCACTTCCAACAAATTCATTTCCCAAACTAAGAGAAATCAGACTTATGGAATTACCAAACTTGAAATGTATTTGGAAAAACGACCCCAAAGGCATTTTTTCATTTAAAAATCTACGCCAGTTATCTGTTGAAGATTGTTGGAGTCTGAAGAATGTATTTCCGGCCTCATTAGCCAGAGACCTCCCACAACTCAATGATCTTAGAGTAGTTTGCTGTGGAGTTGAGGAGATTGTTTCCAAAGTAGAGGAAGGATCGGATTCGGATCAAACCACCGTCACTTTCGAGTTTGGTCACCTGTCCTCCCTTATGCTTTGGTGGCTACCAGAATGCAAATGTTTCTACCCGGGTAGGCATACCATAGAGTGGCCAATGTTAAAAGAGTTAGTAGCATTCGATTGTGGGGAAATGAAGATATTTGGCACACAACTCATCACTCACAGCCAACATCACTCCTCACCGCCACTTTTCTTGATTGAAAAGGTATAAACAGCCTTAATTGCACATACCATATTATCTCTGCATGGATTTTTCTTCACTCCAAAAATGTTTTTTGATTGGTTTTCAGGTCATTCCTAAACTACAACTTCTGACAATAGGTGATGATTCCATTGCAATGATAAGTGGTGGTCAATTTTCAAGCAACCTTTTTGATGAAATAAAAGCTTTTTGTGTGGAAGGCAACAATGTTAAATCAGTTCATGATTTCCATATTTCTTTCCTTGAACGATTCAAAAATCTAGAAGAGCTTTGGATCACTGATTGTGAAGTCAAAGAGTTATTCTGTACTGAAGGCGATACTGGTAGTAGGAAGGGGACCTATGCTAGGACATTGCCAACTATTAGAAAATTAGAACTGATAGGTGTTTGTAATCTGAGAGATCATTTGTGGAAGCAAGATGTACAAGCGGGGCACATTCTACCCAACCTTGAAACTCTTGACGTTTACAATTGTGAGAATCTGATGAGCTTAGGATCATCCTCAGCATCGTTTCAAAACCTCACCACCTTGAAGGTGTGGAAATGCAAAGGGATGAAGTACTTAGATACATGTCTAGCAGTTCAGGGTCTGTCTCAACTCAAAAAATTGATCATAGGAGAATGCATTTCAATGAAGGAAATAGTCGCAAGTGAGGAGCATGAAGCAACGTGCCACATTATTTTCAGCAGGTTGAAAAGTTTGGAACTTGTGAATCTACCTCGACTTAAGAGCTTTTGTTCCGGAAATCACACGTTTGGATTCCCATGTTTAGAGGAAGTAATAGTGATTGGCTGCCCTCAGTTGGAGATATTTTGTAAGGGAGTTTCAAATGCGCCATTGTTGCAAAGTGTTGAATATGGAGAAAGTAAAGGACAATGGAGTGGTGACCTTGACAGCACTGTCCAACAATTGCATTCAACAAAGGTACTCACTATTTTGCATTCCTTTAATTTAATTAGCTTTAGGTATTCTATTTTATTCCTTAACTTCTTTATTTCTTTGTTTGATTTTGTAGGTTGGGTACCGAGGCATCGGGTATTTAGTCCTCTCCGAATTTGCCAAGTCAATAGAAATATGGAAGGAGAAAAGTCTAGATTTAAAGAATCTCACGGTTTTAGAAGTGGAAGAGTGTAATAGCTTGAAATACATATTTAGTGTTTCCATGGCCTTGGAACTTGTGCAATTGAAAGATCTAAAAGTGGAAAACTGCCCTACGATTGAGCAGATTATCAAAAAAGGTGAAGAGGAAACTACAATAGATACACTGCCAATCCCCAGGCTTATGATGATAAAGCTGCAGTCATGTTCCGATTTGAGAAGTTTTTGCATGGGAAGTATTACTCTGCAGTTTCCATCTTTGGTAAGAATTAGAGTAGATGATTGTCCAAAGATGTATGCAATGGCATGTACAAGACCGGAAGAAAATGGTGGAGAAAACACACCTTTTTTCAATGATAAGGTCACTCTCTTCTCTCATGTTTAGTGTTTTAACTTGACTTTTAACAATCACATTGATTAGTATAGATCTGCATGTATTTATCATCACAAGCATACATGATTCAAGCAATGAGGATTGTGGCTGCAGGTTCTGTGTGCCAGCTTGAGGATCTTGATTGTGAAGGGTTGCCGCAATTTGGAATATCTATTTCCATCCTCTTTAATCAAAAGTTTTGTGGGACTCGTTCAACTTAGCCTTGTCGATTGCGAGAACATGGAAGAAGTAATCTTTACAGATGAATCACCAGCAGCAGCAACAGAAGGAGGGATAACTGAGACTTACTTGTTCACTAAACTAAAAGTATTGGAGCTCATTAGGCTTCCAAAACTAGGGACATTTTGGCACGGAGACAACTCGGAGACTGATGCTCCACCCCTTTTCAACCGAAAGGTGATATTCTTCTTTTGTTTATTTGTACCTTTTCTTTTCTACTAATTTTACTTTTCATATATTTTATCCTAATTCTGAAATTGTCAATTTCCGCAGGTTGTGTTCCCTAACTTGAACCATTTGACCATTGAAGGCATTGGGAAGTGCAGAAAGATATGGCACGATAAACCCACTACGAATTCATTTTATGAACTGACCTTCCTCTGGGTGGAAGACTGTGATAGACTCTTGAACATTTTACCATTGAATATGGTGGAAAGACTTGAAAAGCTAGAAACTCTGAAAGTATGGGGATGTGGGTCATTAGAAGAAATAATTGGACCCGACGACGACCACATACTCGATTCCAGTGAATCACATACAGCGACATCCGCCGAATCTATTGAGCTCAAATCAACCACCAAGTTTGTGTTTCCTAAAATAAGAGAGTTGAATCTTCGAATGCTACCCAAATTGAAGAGTTTCTACTCCAAGGTGCATACTACTGAATGGCCATCCTTGGAACAGTTGGAGGTGACTGAATGCTGCAAGGTAGAGACTTTGGCTAGAGAGTATATCAACTTTGGTGAAACACAAGGAGAGAGCCAACCCCTACTCTCTGTTCAACAACCACTGTTTTGGGTCACTAAGGTAAGATCTCATAAAACAAACTAAATAAAAGCATGAAAACATTTTATGCAATTGACTGAGACTGAGTAAAGGTCTATCGGAACTAATTTTCACCCTTTATCAATCTGTTCGAAAGACTTGCTTTTATTTAACATATGTTTTTCTCAATTTGTCAGGAAACGTTCCCCAATTTAGAAGAATTATATTTGTTTCAGAATGACAATATGGGGGAGATATGGCATGGAGCACTTCCAAACCAATACTTCTGCAAACTAAGACTTTTAAGTCTCATCAGCTTTCCAGAAACAGCAGTTACTGCCCCTTGTTGTTTCATTCAATCATTACCAAATCTTGAAAAGCTAGTTGTCAGAAAGGCTGCCTTCAAAGAATTATTTTCGTGTGAAGGACTAAGGGATGAAGAAAAGCCTGCAGGAACACTTGCTCACTTGAAGGAATTAACGTTGATGGAACTTCCTAAGCTGACACATCTCGGGAAGAAACAAGTACCATTTGCAGAAGTTCTCTACAACATGGAAATTCTACAAGTCATACAATGCGGAAAATTAGAGAATCTAGTGCCAACTTCTGTGTCATTCAAACATCTGATTACTCTAAAGGTATCAAAATGCCATGTATTAAAAAATTTAGTGACATTCACAATAGCCAAAAGCATGGTGCAGCTTAAAACAATGAGTGTTACTGATTGCCAAATGATTGAAGAAATCATAGGTTCTACAGCTGATGAAGTCACGGATGCCATCGTTTTCAACCGACTGGAGTCTTTAGAACTAGATAGTCTTTCGTGCCTATCAAGGTTCTGCTCGGGAAACTATGCCTTGGTATTTCCTACGTTGGAAGATGTAATCATAAAACAGTGTCTGAAGATGGAATTTTTCACAATGGGAGAGTTGAGAACACCAATTCTGCATGGATTACAATCAACTAAAGGTAAATTCGTAGGGCACTGGGAAGGCAACCTTAATGCCACCATTCAGCAACTGTTTATAGAAAAGGTATGTATCAATCCGAAATATTCTTATAACATGTCATAGTTACAAAAAGAATCACTGTAGTTTATAATTATAAGTTTCTCTGATTTTTGGTCCTTAATGAAAGTCCATCAATCCACTTTGCATACAAGCAACTTTACGGTAAAGGTTGCAAGATAAACATACCGTATTTTTATAACATCAAGCTGAAAATTATGGTGTTTGGTGCATAATGAAGAATCATTTTATCGTTTGGGGCTTAACAAATAGTGAAATAATTAAGTTATAAAACATTTCTGTTGAGAGATCGAAAGCTCATTTTCTTTCCCTTTATTTTCTGTATAATGAAGTTATTGAATAATGAAGAATCGTCGACAGTAATGAATAGTTACTGCATAATGAACAATCATTATATATAATGCATGCAGGCTTTTCCGAGCTCGGAGGACTCGGAGTTATCTTCAATCAACATTCAGAGAGCATGGAACCACAAGCTTCCGGCAACACATTCTTATGCCCGAAATTTAACATGCTTGACTATTGAGGGCTGTCATAACCTGAACTGCCTATTTTCGTCCTCTATGGTAAAAAGTTTTGTGCAACTCAAGAAGCTAAACATTGAGAATTGTGAGAATGTGGAAAACGTGATCTTTGTGGAAGGATCAGCCGAAGAAGAAACGATGAACCGGAAGTTGTTCCGTGTACTAGAATTCCTAGTGCTCAAAGACCTTCCTAAACTGATGAGATTCTGCCATGGAAATTACTTTGAATTCCCCTTGTTGACAAGTCTTAGGATAGAAAGTTGTCCTACACTAAAAGCATTCATCTCCGGTGCACAAGTAATCAACTCAGTGATAGCCTCTCCGAATCTCTTCGACGGAAAGGTGATAGTCCATTAGTAAATATTCATCTCTCTTTCATGCATATTAGTTGCAGATTTCAACTCTGGTTATTGACACAATCAGTGAATATTGTAGGTGGCATTCCCTTGTTTAGAGGAACTGAGCATCATAGGGGTGGGAAACTGGAGAAAGATATGGGAGAATCAGCCAACTAACTGCGTGAGGATTCATTTTGGAAATTACTAAATATTCTACCTTTAAATCTGTATTTTCCCAGACTAAATTACATCCTTCTACTTCACAGGTTGTTCGTGTTGAAGAGTTCAAGTTCTAGGATCTACATACATACTAATGAAAGGCCGTCTTTGAAGGTAAAGGGGGCATGTGGATTTCACAAAAAGTGCAGATATTTTCTTCTGAAAAGTATTACTAGTTTCAAAGAATCACAGAAATGATTGTGTTGTTTGCAGGATGTTCAAATCCAAATTCAGGTGTTGAGTAGATCTTCTACAGTTGAAATATGTAGAAGGATCAGCCGAAGAAGAAACGATGAACCGGAAGTTGTTCCGTGTACTAGAATTCCTAGTGCTCAAAGAACTTCCTAACGTAGAATCGCACAATGTTATTCATACTCGTTTATTTAGCTTAATAAACGAATAGCTTACCGGACACTTTGTTCATTTAAATGCCTATGTTTAAATAATTCTTTGTTTCCAATTGGACAAAGCAATGCCCCTTTCTGTGCTTATTTTTGTTGGTTACTTAAACAATGATTGATGATTAATTTATGAGAAAGGGTTGTTAATTTATTTATATAAATCCAAGGCTGCAACTCGCAATTATTCTTTCTTTATCAAAAGCATCTTCTTATCTAAGCAGTTGTTGTTACTTAGCAATTGCTGACGATTAATTTATGAGATGATTATATAAAAAATAATTTAATTGGCTTATTGGCTAACCGCTAATGGCGTGTGATGTAAACATATATAATTATAGTTAAATTTATAAAGTTGGTAATTTTTAATTTAGGGTACATAGTCTCTGTATTTAATAACCATCTGATGAGACTAATTTTAGAGTATGGTATTTGTTTATGAAGAAAACATTTTCAATGTTAGCTGTGATTTTGGACTATGCATTAAATGAGCTTGGGAATGGCCCTCATGACCTCATCGAATCATATGATCATAGCATAAATAAGGATTACTCCAAAAGTAAATGTTCAAATTAGTAAAGAAAATGTAAATACCCTATAACCCCTTTGATTAATGCATCCAAGTAAGAAATAACAAAGGTTGTTCTTACATTCGTCATTAGAGGCGACAAACAGGTCAACCGGTTCGGATCATTTTAATTTTAGTTATTTCAGGTATGATATTATTTTATTCGGTTCCAGTTCGGTTTTATTGAATTATTATATTTTAATAGTATTTATAAAACAATCATTTTCTTATTAACTTTACACCAAATAATAATTCATAAACTTCCTCCCATTTTATCTTCTCCACTTGCGAAATTATTGAATTATCAACGACAAAAGATACCAAACAAAAACAGAAATGTAACCCCCTAGAACCCGTCTATGCGTTACAACGGATCCTAGGAAGTCACATTAGGGTCACAAGAGCGACCCACATTAAAATTTCAAATAAACAAATCGTTAACCATTTAAAATCATAAATCAAATTTTGAATTAGAATACAATTCCAGAAAATATTCAGACTACAAAATAAAAACTATGATACAAATTGCTAAAACAAGTTTTAGACTCGAATGTGAATCAAGATGTGACATGCATGCCCCCTAATTACACAGATACCATACTCCGCAAGCAAACCGAAGAAACTCCATACCGATGTTGACAGCTGTGACATGATCAATCTTCTAACATGTGATGGTAAAAATAACGTGAGCTTCGAAAAGCTCAATAATACAAACTACCAAGGGATGCTAAAAGCACAAGCAGGTAAGGCAAGCTTAACACTGTCATGAAGAACTAGGTAACAATAAGCTTAAATTACGATTCGAGATTTCAGAGGAGCATTATACTAGAAGGTAACAAAGTTGTTCTTTATTAGATCATCCGAACTCAAGATGTAAGTCTAAAGCAGAGATTCAAAAGAGATTCAGATTTCAGAAGTTGAATGAAGGAGTTCAAAGTGGTTCATTAAACGTGAATTGTAAGTTTACTGAGCGTTCAACTTTAATACATTAATTTAGTAGGGCATACGTAAGAAGAGGTCAGAAAGTTTTATTAACTTACTTAACTATCCTCCAACCGAACCCCAAAATGCAATTCCACCTGAATTGCATACAGAAGGTCTTACCCTAAGCCTGAGGCGTAGGAGCCTACCTAAGGGGATACCTTAGGTCCAGAAAGACTTACCCTAGGCCCGTGGGCGTAGGAGCTTAACAGAAAGGCTTACCCTAGGCCCATTGGGCGTAGAAGCTTAGGTACAGAAGGACTTATCAGCGCTGAGCCTACAGATCATCATTCATATCTAGATAATATACCACATATGATTTCAATTTATATTCAGAAGACAATATAGCAGAAAATAAATATTAAATCTACTTTTATACCAGAAGACATGTATCAAATTTATTTTATTATCATTATCATTATTTCGTATTCAATGTCATATATCAGATATATTTTTCATAACAGAGGTCAGAAATCATAGAATTGTTTTCCTTTCGTATTACAATATCATACTTTTAAATTTTAAGCATATTGCCTTGATTTAGAACAGAAAGTAATTACAGATACAAGGTACACGCTTTATGGCCTAATTCATTTCTTAGAGGTACTCGATAGATATCAGAAAGATGACACTTGACGAATTTAGACTGATTTCAGAACGAGGTCTCTACGAATAGGGGAGTTCAGTAAGACAGATCGAATTAACATCGAAAGTTGATGCATCAGAATCATTGGGATTTCAGATATATCGAGAGTGATTCGATCGCTAAAGCTTACGAGGGTATTGTTGGGCATTCCGGCCTTCGGAGGGTAATTTGGTAAGATGAACCAACAAGGTATAAACAGTGATGCACAGAATTTAGGAATTCTAATTGCTCATCAAGCTTTCGAGTCCCTCTAAACTAATTGAAACCGATAACACATAGTTTGAAATATAATCAGATAAGTACATCTTAAGCATTCATTTTCAGAACTGATTACAGCGTAACAACAAAGCAGATCGTCTTCACCTTACATCCACTGAACTTACCACGAGAGATCAAACATGTATCCAAACGGTAATTTTCTAAATTCCTGAACATGCATATAACCCCCGAACTCATTCCATAGCATCGAATTTATCTTTTTGAGGAAACATGTTGCTCTTACCAATAGTTGAGTACTTTCTCCAAATAACCCGAACATGCCGTCACATGGTATCTTTCCAAAATTAGGATAGTATCAGAAACGGCCAACAAACACGGACCGTGAATTACCACTTTAGAGTTGTTATATTGTCTAGCTTTATTGGTATTCCTTATTCCAGTTTTGGAGTTAGCTTCAGTCATTTCAACATTCGCATATATTTCGGATGCTTCATATATGAAGGTGTTCCAAAACAAATTCTGAGCCTTTCGGTCGTTCTAACTATTCAACCCTTTCCGATATCGAGGGCATATTTGTCATTTCAATTAATTTGACAATTGGCGCCGAGGATACATTATTCTTTTTAATCATTATGGATATTCCGACCGATTCAACTTTATCAATATTACCAAACATTTCAGTCATCTCGATCAATTCAGCAATTTACGCGACTTTGTCTAATCCAAACATACAATTGTTTTCTCGCAATTGTCTTCAGAGAATATTCAATCTCAAAAAAGGAATCTGAGCAATTTACAGACTCGAACGTGAAGCCTCGCTACCATAACTTCACAAGCAAACTTCAAGATTTTCAAAAGGTTCGGTTGTTTTACCGGATCTAGTGTAGATTCTCAGACCACACTCATTAATAGGGGTATTTTAGTCATTTTCATATATCGAGGGCTTTTTCGTAATTCATTAGCCAAAATAATCAAACTTAGAGATTAACCTTTTTTATTAATTGTTTACTGAACTCGAAAGTCCTTTCAATTTATCAAACCTATTATGCGAATATTTGCCTTGGCCATTAACATTCTTATTTCATAATTGATCGACGTAATCAGAAATAATCATATGCTCGCATGATCGTGTAAACATTAACCGAATACCAACATGTTGCAAAAGCATGCAAAAGGTAGTAATGTATTACCTTAGTTCCGAGCTACAACGGTTGATTCATGACACCTCATTCGATCGCACTCGATCCCAAGATTTGACGACTCTCAACATCTCAATTTCAAGGATACTTTGATACCTTCAACAACATAGATTCACATTTCAGTCCTTATCCAAAGAGCTCTTAACAAAATTAGACACACAAATACTTTCGGGTTCAAGGTCAGATTCGGAGGCCTTCGGGTCAGAATTTTGCAAAACGGGCTTTAAAAACGGACTCGAGTGTCAAAAAACATAAAATATGAGTTTTCGGAAAATTTGACTTTTTGGTCGACGGTCAAAGTCAACGCTGACATCAGCAGGTCAACGGTCAACGGGGTTAGAGTCAACTGGTCAAAGTCAATGCTGACGTCAGCAGTCAACAGGGGTCAACTGAGTTGACTCGGGCTGACTCAGACGAGCTGACTCGGCTGACTCGGACGAGTTGACTCGGGTTGACGGGTCGGGTCGGACTCAGGTTGACGGGTCGGGTCGGACGGGTCGGACGGGTCGGGTCGGACGTGCTTGACTGAGCTAACCGGTCCAGCTGGTTCCGACCGGGTTAGATCGGTTTGTACCTGGTTCACTTACCCAAATTTTCTGGTCGCCGGAAGCTGCCGAAAAAATTGTTGGTGACACTTTTAGCCGTGATTCTGCCGGGAAAAGTTAGATCATAAGCTCAATGTCTTAACCCATAAAAAATATACCAAAAATAAGTCTGAATATCGCCGAATTTTTACCTAAAAAGACCCACGATGGCCGGAAAAATGCGTAGCTCCGATGGAGGCCTCGCCGGCGTCGGTTGGACCCGAGGTTATAGGGGTTTTGCACGACACGAAGAGGGGAGCATGGTGGTGGCAACAACACACCGAATGGACGGCTGATGGAGGCTTAATCGACGGTTAGAATCTGACGAAGATTAGGGTAGGGTTCGTCGAACTTTCAACCCTCAAATCACGACGATGGCGGCGGAGGTAGGGCGAGTGACTACCGGGAACGAACTTAGGGAAGAACGGCGCACACGCCGGTGGCGGCAGTGTTGCACACGGAGCGGCGGTGGAGGGGGAAGCACGGTGGCCGATCGGGGTAGGTAGGAGCGTTTGGGAGATGGATGCTTCTCGAACTTAAAAAAAATAGCCTTTCATTCCCGGTAGGTGAAACATCTGAATCAGATTTAATCTAACTCAAATAACTTCTTAATTTAACGAACAAATATTACTTTTGGTAATACTTGACAGAAGAGAGCACTTGCCTCAATTGGTTAGCATGTAAGGTGGTTTGGGTTGAGGTCTCGGGTTCGAGCCTCCACCCCCTCACCTTTCTTTCTTTCTTCTTTTTTTATAGGGTGTTATAAGAAAGATGGCAAATTTATATTAAATCAATATTAGTTGTGATTCTTTTATTATGATATCATTTTCTTTTTTATTTTGGTCGTTGACTTAACGAAGATAATGACATGGTACAATAATTGTTTTAGTTTTCAAAACTTATACAATCTATCATTTTGTTAATAGATCCTCAATATTTTAAAATTCTATTAATTTAACCGGGTCAAACTGGCCCAACTCGATTTTTTCTTCTTCTACTCTTTCATCATCACCACCACTGTATCCCCACCGATCATTCGTCTTCAACACCCCATTGTCACAGTCCTTAACTCGAAAATAGTCATCCCCAAACAGCCACAAAGCCTCCATCACCCACCATTACAGTCCTCCATTGATCCACCTTAATCACCACAACCACGACTCCAAAATCAAGCCTCACATACCCTTACCACCATCAATCACTCTCCCAAAACATCACCCTGACACCCTAGTAACTCGGACTAGAGAAAAATAAAACAAAAAAAAAGTGAAGAGGAGGAGAAGAAGAAATCAGATTTTTGATGATAGAATTTTAAAATTTTGAATTATGATCAAAATATAGAATCTATAAGTTTTAGAGACTAAAACTATTATTGTACTATATCACGTCATCATCTATGTTAAATTAACAGTCAAAATTAATGGTTGGTGACCAAAATAAATAATAAAGTAATGTTAGTGACGAATATTCTATAAAAATAGTTTGATTAACAAAATAGAAAAATGATAATTATTCTGCGACTACAGGTGGAATTTACCCATGTATTTTTTTATGAAATTGATTTTTTTAGTCAAGTCTCAATTTCTAAACTTCCTCTCATCTCCACTTTTCGGTGCTCTACTTATGCTTTAACTCTAAAAAATACTACAAAAATTAAAATTTAAGATCGAACCCTAAATTATAAATCTTAAACCCTAAACACTAAAATGTACACCTTACCCTAAATTTCATAAACCTTAACATTTAAATTTTAAACCTAATTTTGAGCATCCGTAAGTAGGGCACCAAAAGGGAGGCAAAATTTCCATTCAAATTACATACCTTTCTTCATTTTATTAAAAGGAAATTTTGTTTCTTAACCTTTCTTTCGTTCATTCTCTGTTTTCAAATTCTTTTCTTCCCAGATTTGTTGCCTGCTTTTTTTCAGTATTTTCTTTTTTGGCTCTCTTTTTTGTCTCTCTTGTTCATTTTGTTTTGCTTTTCTTTTGGAGCACACACACCAAAAAAAGGAAATGGAAGCTGTTGCTGCTGGTGCTGCTGCCAACATCTCTTCCGAAGCTGCCAAAGGTATCTTCCAGGAAGCTAAACTTCATATAAGATATGTAATTTTCTACCAGAGATACGTTAAGAATTTCGAGGACAAACTTAAGAAGCTGATTGAGAAAAGATCAAGCGTGCAGCAAGATATTGTTGTTGCGGAAAGGAACGTGGAGAAGATTAAACCCGATGTTCAGGGTTGGTGCGATAGAGTGGACAAGGTTATCGCTGAAGAGGAGGATAAAGTGAAGGATCTTCAAGTCAAAGCAAAGAACAAGTGCTTCTTTGGCGTGTTTCCCAGCATCAAGTCTCGCTACCGGCTCAACAGCAAAGCGGAAGAAGATGCCACCACCTTTGATGATCTTATCAAAGAATGTCAATTTGACCGCGTAGGGTACCGTGATGTTCCTGAAGCCACAGTCCATACAAAATTTGTGGCTTTTGACTCAAGAAAGAAGGTTTTCAATGATATCATGGAGTCACTGAAAGATTCTACTATAAGCATGATTGGAGTGTATGGTATGCCTGGGGTGGGGAAAACATCCCTAGTTAAAGAAGTTGAAAGACAACTCCAAGAGGTTAAGTTGTTCAATTCGGTGGTTATGGTCACTGAAAGATTCTACTATAAGCATGATTGTATCTCGATCCCCTGAAGTTCTTAAAATCCAGGACCAAATAGCAGAGTCACTGGGTTTGAAGCTTGAAGAAAACACTCTGTCTGTAAGAGCCCGTAGATTGTGTGAAAGGTTATTGAAAGAGAAATCATAAGGTTTTTGGTTGATTTGTGAATTTTGGGCACTTTCCGATAAAATGTAGGTCGAATTCAGACTCATAGGCAAGACGAAGTGACTGGCGAAATTTGAGACTAAATGGCCACCATCTACTGCTGTATGGGGTTTAAGAGTGACAGAAAGCGTTCAATTTCTAAACTTTAGTGACAAAAAACGTTCAATATCTAAGCTTCAATGAGTAAATTGAACGTTTTGAAACTTTAGTGACCAAAATAGGTTTAAGAGTAAAGTTCAATGATGATTTACATAATTTATCCAAAAAATTAACCTGAATAAACCAACATGCGATGAGGCACTAAATCCCTGAAGCAATGTTAGGAGTTAAAATTTTGACGTTGTGAATACAGAAAATTAGGTTGAGAGGGCATAATGAGCTTCTGCTGTATTCGATCTTAGTCCCTCAATGAGTTGAATATCAATAATTAAATAAAAAGTTTAACATGAATAAAATTACGGGTTGAATTTCAAATTCGAAATGACAGTAACGAAAGTGGATGAAAATCTTCTGCCTTTTTCGGTGCCCCTACTTATGCCCCAAGCTCAAAATTAGGTTTAGAGTTTAAGGTTTTAGGTTATGACTTAAGGATTTAGGGTAAGTTGTATTTTTTAGAGTATAAGAGTAAGTTTTAAGATTTATAATTTTGGGTTAAACTTAAAATTTAATTTTATAGTGTTATTTAGTATTAGAGCATGAGTAAGTGCACAGCGGATTTTTATCCAACAAAAGTGTGGTGGCTAAAATTACATACCTATCTTCATTTTATTAAAAGAAAGTTTTGTTTCTTAACCTTTCGTTTCTCAAATTCTTTTCTTCCCAGACTTGTTGCCTGCTTCTTTTCAGTATTTTCTTTCTTGGCTCTCTTTTTTGTCTCTGTTGTTCATTTTGATTTGCTTTCCTTTTGGAGCCACACACACCAAAAAAAGGAAATGGATCCAATTGCTGCTGGTGCTGCTGCCAATATCTCTTCTGAAGCTGCCAAAGGTATCTTCCAGGAAGCTATACGTCATATCAGATATGTAATTTTCTACCAGAGATACCTTAAGAATTTCGAGGACAAACTTGAGAAGCTAATTGAGAAAAGATCAAGCGTCCAGCAAGATATTGTTGTTGCGGAAAGGAACGTGGAGAAGATTAAAGCCGATGTCCAGGGTTGGTGCCATAGGGTGGACAAGGCTATCGCCGAAGAGGAGACCAATAAAGTGAAGGTTTTTCAAGTCAAAGCTGAGGACAAGTGCTTCTTTGGGTTGTGTCCCAGCATCAAGTCTCGTTACCGGTTCAGCAGGAAAGTGGAAAAAGATGCCACCACCTTGGAAAAAAGATCCTAAAGGCATTTTTTCATTTAAAAATCTACGTCGAATATCTGTTATGGATTGTTGGAGTTTGAAGAATGTATTTCCAGCCTCAGTAGCCAGAGACCTCCCAAAACTCAGCGATCTTAGAATAACTGACTGTGGAGTGGAGGAGATTGTTTCCAAATTAGAGGAAGGATCGGATTCAGAAACCACTCTCACTTTTGAGTTTGATCAGCTGTCCTCCCTTTGGCTTTCCTGGCTACCAGAATGCAAATGTTTCTACCCGGGTAGGCACACCACAAAGTGGCCAATGTTAAAAGAGTTAGAAGCAAATGAGTGTGGGGAAATGAAGATATTTGGTACACAACTCATCACTCACAACCAACAACTTGACTCCCCACCACCACTTTTCCTGGTTGAAAAGGTATAAACCCTTTCTCCCCCACTCTATATGTTCTGCTTTATTTTAATTAAAATATCAATTCAGTGATTCGATATTTGACATGTTACCAATTTTGTATTTACAAAGAAAAAAATCTTAATTTTTCTATTTGTGTTGTATGTTACTTTATCTGTGCCTGCAATTTTCTTCTCATGACCATTATTAAATCTTAATATAGGAAGATGGACACAGTGACTCCAAAATTGTTTTTTGATTGGTTTTCAGGTCTTCCCTAAACTACAACGTTTGGAATTAGGTAGTGATTACATTGCAATGATAAGTGGTGGTCAATTTTCAAGCAGCCTTTTTCATGAAATAAAAGCTTTTAGGGTGGAAGGCAACAGTGCTAAATCAGTTAATGATTTCCAAATTTCTTTCCTTGAAAGATTCTCCAATCTAGAAGAGCTTTGCATCTCTAATTGTGAAATCAAAGAGTTATTCTGTACTGAAGGAGATACTGGTAGTAACAAGGGGATATATGCTGGGACATTGTCAACAATTAGAAAATTAGAATTGAGATTTCTTCATAATCTGAAAGATCATTTATGGAAGCAAGACGTACAAGTGGACCAGATTCTACCCAACCTTGAAACTCTTGAAGTTCACGATTGTGAGAATCTGGTGAGCTTAGGATCATCCTCAGCATCGTTCCAAAATCTCACCACCTTGGAGGTGTCGCATTGCGGAGGAATGAAATACTTGGATACATGTGTAGCAGTCCGGGGTCTGTCTCAACTCAAAAAATTGATCATAAGAGACTGTATTTCGATGAAGGAAATAATTGCAAGTGGTGGAGATGAAGCAATGTGCGATATTATTTTCAACAGGTTGAAAAGTTTGGAACTTGTGGATCTACCTCGACTTAAGAGCTTTTGTTGGGGCAACCACACAATTGGATTCCCATGTTTAGAGGAAGTAATAGTGAGGGGTTGCCCTGAGTTGGAGATATTTTGTAAGGGAGTTTTAAATGCGCCATTGCTGAAAAGTGTAGAATATGGAAGGGATAACGGACATTGGAGTGGTGACCTTAACAGCACTGTCCAACATTTGCATTCAACCAAGGTACCTTCTATTTTATGTTCCTTTAAATTTTCTTGAGGTAATCTATTTTGAAAAAAATTCTTCTGCCCCTTGAGTATGTCCTTTTCTCTACTCCCTAAAAATACATCATTCCCCCAATTCTCTCTATCCTAACTTTAAACCCTAAACCCACAACTCACTTTTTAAAGTGAGGCACCAAAAGGGGGCATAGTTGGGATAGACGATTTCCATCCTTTTATTTCATTCCTTAATTTCTTTCTTTCTTTCCGTGGTGTGGCTTAGTTATAACCTTTATGAACTTCAACCCTTATTTCTTTGTTTGATTTTGTAGGTTGGTTACCAAGCCATCAGACATTTTGTTCTCTCAGAATTTTCCAAACCAATAGAGATATGGAAGGAGAAAAGCCTAGATTTCAAGAACCTCGGGATTTTAGAAGTGGAAGAGTGTAATAGCTTGGAATACATATTTAGCGTTTCCATGGCCTTGGAACTTGTGCAATTGAATCGTCTAAAAGTGAAAAACTGCACTATGATGGAGTACATTATGAAGAAAGGAGCAGAGGAAACTGCAGTGGATACAGTCTGGTTACCAAAGCTTTGGAGTATAAGACTGGAGTCATGTTTAGATTTGAAAAGTTTTTGCATGGGAAGTATTACTCTTCAATGTCCATCTTTGGTATGTATTGAAGTAGATGATTGTCCAAAGATGCATGCAATGGCATCTCCAAGGGAGGGAGGTGGTGGAGAAAAGACACCCTTTTTCAATGATATGGTCAGTATCTTATCTTCCTCTGTTTAGTGTTTTAGCTTCTTAATTAGCCCAGGGTAGGGGCTTAAATATATAAGTTTGGAAGCAATTAATTCTTGAACTTGAAAAAATTAAATAAAATTATTTTTTGTCAGTGATAGGTCAAATTGTTCTGTTTCCGTCGGTACAACTTGAATTTTAAATATCACATTAATTAATATAGATGTGCGTGTATATATCATCACAAGCATACGTGATTCATGCAGTGAGGATTGTGTCTGCAGGTTTTATGTGCCAAGCTGCGGGTGTTGATACTGTCGTCGACTAACATCCAAAAATTATGGCCTGATAAACCACACAGTGCTATACCCTCTAATGTTCGGAACTTGGGAATCTTAACCGTGAAGGGTTGCCACAATTTGGAATATTTATTTCCATCCTCTTTAATCAAAAGTTTTGTGGGACTCACTCAACTTAGTATTTTCGATTGCAAGAACATTGAAGAAGTAATCTTTACAGATGAATCAGCCACAGCGGAAGAAGAAGACTGGACAACGGAGACTTACTTGTTCACTGAACTAGAAGGATTGAAGCTTGTTAGGCTTCCAAAATTAGGGGCATTCTGTCATGGAGACAACTCGGAGACTGATTCCCGAACACTCTTCAATGAAAAGGTAATTTTCTTCCTTCGTTTTTGTTTTGTATCCTTTTCTTTCCTACGTTTCTCCTCCAACTTGTTTTCCTCATTAAAAACTTACATAATTCCCGCAGGTTGCGTTCCCTAGCTTGAAGCATTTGACCATTGAAGGCATTGGGAAGTGCAGAAAGATATGGCACGATAAACCCACTATGAATTCATTTTGTGAATTGACCTTCCTCCGGGTGAGAGACTGTAAAAGACTTTCGAATATTTTACCATTTAATATGGTGGAAAGACTTGAAAAGCTAGTAACTCTGATAATAGAAGAATGTAAGTCGGTAGAAGAAATGATTGGACCTGATGACGATCGAGCACGCAATTCCAATGAGTCACATACAGTCACATCCGCCGAATTGATTGAGCTCGAATCAACCATCAAGTTTGTGTTTCCAAAAGTAAGAAAGTTGAATCTTCGAATGCTACCCAAATTGAAGGGTTTCTACTCCAAGGTGCATACTACGGAATGGCCATCCTTAAAACAGTTGGAGGTGCGTGAATGCAGCAAGGTAGAGACCTTTGCAAGGGAGTATATCAACTTTGGAGAAACACAAGGAGACAGCCAACCCCTACTCCCTGTTCAACGACCCCTGTTTTCGGTCACTGAGGTAAGACTAGTGACCTCTCAACCACAATTTTGTGGGTTTAACTTGTTACCAATTTCTCATTTGGTTATAAAAACATCACTTGAGTTTGTATAGGTTTTATATACATAGAATTCCAATAATACTAGTGTAAAACAATATCTAGACTTAAAAAAGATTTAGATAGTTCAAGAGCTTTTCTGTTTGTATGATTCATTTTGTTTAAACCCCTGTGTCTATTTTTAAAGTTTTGTGTTAATCTTACATGATTAACACCGATTAAAAGTCAATATAAACACATTTGAATCTTTTACCAATCAGTTTTGAAGACTTGTTTTTATTTAACATACATATTTGTTAATTTGTCAGGAAACATTCTCCAATTTAGAGGAATTACTTTTGATTCGGAATGGCAATATGAAGGAGATATGTCATGGAGCACTTCCAAACAAATATTTTGTCAATCTAAGAAGATTAAAGCTCGTTGGATTTCTTGACGCATCGGTTACTATCCCAAACTGTTTCGTTCAGTCATTACCAAATCTTGAAAAATTTTCTGTTGAGAAGAATGCCTTGAAAGAATTATTTCCATGTGAAGGACTAAGGGATGAAGATGAGCATGCAGGAACACTTGCCCACTTGAAGGAATTAAGGTTGTCAGAACTTCCTGAGTTGACACATCTCTGGAAGAAAGAAGTATCACTTGCACAAGTTCTCTGCAACCTGGAATTCCTACAATTGATGGAATGCAGAAAATTAGAGAATCTAGTGCCAACTTCTGTGTCACTCAAACATTTGACTACTCTAAAGGTATCAAAATGCCATGGCTTCAGAAATTTAGTGACATTCGCAATAGCCAAAAGCATGGTGCAACTCAAAACAATGAGTGTTACTGATTGCCAAATGATTGAAGAAATCATAGCTTCTACTGCTGGTGAAGTCGCGGATGTCATCGTTTTCAACCAACTCGAGTCTTTAGAACTTCATAGTCTTCCGTGCCTATCAAGGTTCTGCTCAGGAAACTATGCCTTGGTATTTCCTACGTTGGAAGATGTAATCATAAAACGGTGTCCGAAGATGGAATTTTTCACAATGGGAGAGCTGAGCACACCAATGCTGCATGGATTACAATCAACTAAAGGTAAATATGTCGGGCGCTGGGAAGGCGACCTTAATGCCACCATTCAGCAACTGTTTATAGAAAAGGTATGTATCAGTCCAAAATATTCTTATAACATGTCATAGTTACATAAAGAGCCATTGTAGTTTATAGTTATAGGTTTCTCTGATTTTTGGCCCCTCGTGAAAATCCATCAATCACTTTGCATACAAGTAATTTTACAGTAATGAATAGTTAGCCCGAATCATCAATGATGTTCATCCATTAAAAAGTGAAACGTTTCTTCATGCATTCAAGACTATATATATAATGCATGCAGGTTTTTCCGAGCTCAGAGGATTTGGAGTTATCTTCAATCAACATTCAGAGAGCATGGAACCACAAGCTTCTGGCCACACATTCTTATGCCCGGAATTTAACATGGTTGACTATCAGGGGCTGTCATAATTTGAACTGCCTATTTTCGTCCTCTATGGTGAAAAGTTTTGTGCAACTTAAGAAGTTGAACATTGAGAATTGTGAGAATGTGGAAAATGTGATCTTTGTGGAAGGATCAAGCAAAGAAGAAATGATGAACCGGAAATTGTTCCGTGTACTAGAATTCCTAGTGCTCAAAGACCTTCCTAAACTGACGAGATTCTGCCATGGAAATTACTTTGAATTCCCCTTGTTGACAAGTCTTAGAATAGAAAGTTGTCCTACACTAAAAACATTCATCTCCGGTGCACAAGTAATCGACTCAGAGATAGCCTCTCCGACGGAAAGGTGAGTCCATTAGTTTCTTTTCTCGGTTTCATCACTTACTCTTTCCTTTGATTACCATGATTGTGTTGTAGTAGTAAAATCCATTATTTTCTACTCTGTTTCATGAAATATTAGCTCCAGATTTCTACTCTGGTTATTGACACAATCAAGTGAATACTGTAGGTGGCATTCCCTTGCTTAGAGGAAGTGAGCATCATAGGTGTGGGAAACTGGAGAAAGATATGGCAGAAGCACCCAACTAACTGCGTGAAGATTCATCTCGGAAATTACTAAACATTCTGCAGACTGCAGGTGTTGGATTCTAAAAAAATGAATAACAAAGAAACCTTTTGAATACTGTATTTTCCCACACTAATTGCATCCTTGTACTTTGTAGGGTGTTCATGTTGAAGAGTTCCAGTTGTAGGATCCACATACTTACAAAGTTGTAATTTCACCATCTGTTCTTGGATTTAAAAATTTCTTTAAAACCATGTTTTGTTTATATATAATAAGTTGAAAATAGAAAACGTAAAGAATTGTTAAAGCGACAATATAGGATGATGAAAATGTGTGAAAATTGGCGCAGACAGAGAGAGCCACCGTTAATTGTCAAAGTATGAACCCCCAGGGCAAGGGCTGCTATAATTTGGCATTTGAAGTGGATAACACTGACAGACATCAGCTTTGACAAGTCTAAGCTTTATCCCCACACCAAAGCAAATATCATTAAACATTTTTTTAAAAAGAAAAACCCAACAATCCCACATTTTCCAAAAAGTTCTGAATAAGAAAACAAAATCTCAAAATCAATTACTATAATATTAAATGAATAATTATTCTATACACCGGTGCTTTAGTTTAGTTTAAGAATTTAGAAATTTAAGTGTAAAAGTTTGGAATTTAGGGATAGTGGTCAAAATTTAGGGTTTGGAATTAGAAAATAGGATTTATAAGTTAAAACCTAAATTTTCACCATATTACTTCAAAAACTAAACTCTGACCTTCAAACCTTGAATTCTAACTATTATCCCTAAATTCTAAATTCTTACACTTAAACTCTTAAACTCTGCACTCTAAATTAAGTTCTTAAACCCCAAAACTAAGACACTTATAAAAACTTTTAATTTCTACCGTCAGTGTATTGAATATAAATCTATATTAAATAATAAAGACGAAATGATGAATTTAACCTTTTTTTAATATTTTTATTATTGAACTAAATTTTGACCAATAAATCTTTGAAAATAAAATAATTTGTTACAGATTCTTAGGCTAAAATCTAGGTTATTTATTAGGCTAGAATATATTGTAATTAATGTTATATATATGTTACCTAGTTTAGGAAAATTAGTAATTAATGTTACATATATGTTACCTAGTTTAGGAATATTAGATGTGTATATATAGCCTATATGGTCTATGAATAAAAGACAAGGAATTATTTCCTACATGGTATCAGTTGTCCTAGGTTTTTTTTTCGAATACAATAAAAAAATTTTTTTTTTGGGCTGTTAGGGTTTTGACCTAAAGTCAATATTTTTGTCGTTCTTCACCGGCCACCTTCGGAGGCCGTTTCTGTCGACACCGCCCGTACCACAAGGGCCGCCGTCCGCCGATCTGCCGATCTGGAGTTTCCGGTCACCGGATTCCCTGCGCGTGAGCCTCACGCGCCGCCACAAGCTTCCGCCTGTCCTTCACGCGCCGGCGCGTGAGAGCGCGTGGAGGCCCCTTTTCGCCGCCGTTTTTTCCACCGCCGTCGCTGCTTCCTTCCGATCACACCCCTGCCGCCGGTCCTTGCTTTCGGATTGTTTTGGGTTGGGTGTTCTATCTTTTGAATTTATTAGGGTTTTGTTTTTTTGGCTCTTTGCTTCTTTGACTTCATGGCTGATAAAAAGGTTGACTTTATGTCTGATATCGTTCCGATTACGTCTAAGATTACTGATCATAAATTGAATGGCTTTAATTTTCTCGATTGGAACCATACAATTGAGTTGTATTTGTTAAGCCTTTCTATGGACATACATTTGACTGATGATCCTCCGACGGATGATTCTCGCCTTCCTTGGATGAGAGAAGATGCTCGCCTCTATATTCAGATTCGTAATTCTATTGACAGCGAGGTGGTAGGTTTGGTTAATCATTGCAAGAAGGTGAAACAGTTGATGAGCTATTTGCAATTTTTATATTCTGGCAAAGGAAATTTTTCTCGTATCTATGATGTTTGTCAGCATTTTTACAGGGCTGACAAAGAAGACCGGACTTTAACCAGTTATTTTATGGATTTCAAGAACGTATGAAGAGCTTAATATGTTGCTTCCTTTTAGTGCTGATATTGAGGTCCAACGTAGTCAGCGAGAGCAAATGGCGGTTATGAGTTTTCTTGCTGGTCTTCCACCGGAATTTGAGACAGCTAAATCTCAGATTCTCTCTGGTTCCGAGATCTCCAGCCTCGATGATGATTTTCGGAGAGTCCGTCGTACTGAGAATTCTTTGCCTACTCCATCCCCACAACATGGCAGTGTTTTGCTTAGTCGTGCTCTTCCGACTCCGGCAAGCAAAATTTCAAGAGTAATGGTCCTGGTCGTTCTATAGGGTCGGGGTCTACCAAAAGCGATCCACAGTTTGGGGTTCGTGGTCCGGATCACAGTACAGTTATCTGTCATTATTGTCACAAACCGGGACATACCAAGCGTGATTGCCGGAAGCTGCAGTTTAAGAAAACTTCGTCTGCTAATGTTGCTTCTAGTGTAGACACTTCTTCATCGGTTGTTACGATATCTGCGGATGAGTATGTCAAGCTTTTTCACCTTCAAGACACTGTCAAGCATCCTTCCGGTCCTGTTTCTGCCCTTGTTGAGTCAGGTAAATCCAATACATGTCTTGTTTCCACCTCTTCCAAATGGGTCATTGATTCTGGTGCCACAGACCACATGACGAAGAAGATTATTGGTAAACTTACAAAAACCTCTTCCAATACATGTCCTCTGTTTTGAGTTTACTACATTTATCCTTTAACCTGATGTCAGTTAGTAAACTTACAAAAACCTTTAATTGTTGTGTCTTATTTTTTCCTGGTTATTGTGTGTTTCAGGATCTTTTGACGAAGAAGATTATTGGTAAAGGGCATGAGTCTGATGGCCTCTACATCCTTGACACCCATGTTCCAGAACCTGTCGCTTGCACTGGAATTGTCAGTCATTTTGAAGAACATTGTCGATTGGGTCATCTTTCTCTACCTTCTTTGAAGAAACTTTGTCCTCAATTTTCTAGTTTAAAATCTTTGGATTGTGAGTCTTGTCAGTTTGCTAAACACCATCGCCTTAGTTCCAGTCCTAGAGTCAATAACCGAGCTTCTGCTCCATTTGAGTTAGTTCACTCTGATGTTTGGGGTCCTAGTCCTGTTACTTCTAAACCTGGTTTTCGTTATTTTGTTACTTTTGTTGATGATTATTCTCGAATGACATGGCTTTATTTAATGAAATCTCGCTCAGAATTATTTACTCATTTCTCTTCTTTTTGTGCTGAGATTCGAACCCAATTTGGTACACCTGTCCGAAACTTGAGAAGTGATAATGCCAAAGAGTATGTTTCAGGTCCTTTTCAGAAATATATGCTTGAGCACGGTATTCTCCATCAAACTTCTTGTGTTGACACCCCTTCTCAAAACGGTGTTGCTGAACGCAAAAATAGACATCTTCTTGAAACAGCCCGAGCTTTGCTATTTCAAATGCAAGTTCAAAAATGTTTTTGGGCTGATGCCATCTCCACAGCTTGTTTTTTGATCAATCGTATGCCCTCTTCGGTTTTGTCAAGTAACATCCCTTTTCATACTCTTTTCCCCACTAAAGATTTGTTTTTCCTCTCCCTGAAAATTTTTGGTTGTATTTGTTTTGTTCGGGATGTCCGTCCTCAAGTTACAAAGCTTGATCCTAAGTCTTTGAGATGTGTGTTTTTGGGGTATTCACGTGGTCAAAAAGGGTATCGTTGTTATTGTCCGGGTCTAGGTAGGTATCTTGTGTCTGCTGATGTCACTTTTTTGGAACACAAACCTTTTCTGTTTTCTTCAGGGTCTATCGCTCAGGAGGACGAGGATTTCTTGTTTTATCCGGTCCCATCACCTTTGGAGTTGTCCTCATCCTCCTTGGTTCCGCCCCCTTTTGTCAAGCCCCCCATAAAAAACATCTATACTCGTCGGCCACAACCACCACCTTCAGACCCAATTCCAAACGTTCCGGATGTTGCAAATTCATGTCCTGATGAGCCAGTATCTTCGTCATCAGATTCGCCTTGTATTGCTGATCTTGACCTTCCTATTGCTCTTCGGAAAGGTAAACGTGCTTGCACTTACCCCATTTCCTCTGTTGTTTCCTATAATTGTTTGTATTCTTCTTCTCGTGCCTTTGTTACATCCCTAGATACTATTTCTGTCCCTAAAACTGTTAGCGAGGCATTATCTCATCCTGGATGGCGTGCGGCTATGCTTGAGGAAATGACTGCTCTAGATGACAATGGCACGTGGACTTTGGTTTCTTTGCCTCACGGTAAGCGAGCTATTGGATGTAAGTGGGTGTTTACTGTTAAATTTAATCATGATGGCTCTCTTAATCGTTTGAAAGCCCGTCTTGTTGCTAAGGGATATGCTCAGACCTATGGTGTGGATTATTATGATACTTTCTCTCATGTTGCCAAACTTGCTTCTGTCCGGTTATTTATCTCCCTTGCAACAATTTTTGATTGGCCTTTGCATCAGTTGAATATCAAGAATGCTTTCCTTCATGGTGATCTTCAGGAGGAGGTGTATATGGAGCAACCACCTGGGTTTGTTGCTCAGGGGGAGTCTGGGAAGGTATGTTATTTGAAGAAATCTTTATATGGTTTGAAACAGAATCCTCGGGCTTGGTTTGGTAAGCTCAGTCAGGCTATTGAAAAATTCGGGATGCAAAGAAGCGAATCAGACCATTATGTTTTCTTTAGAAAGTCTGATGGGGGCACGATTCTACTAATCGTGTATGTGGATGATATTGTACTCACTGGTAATGACACTAGTGGAATTTCTTCACTGAAGTCTTTTCTCTATACTCAGTTTCACACTAAAGATCTGGGGACGTTGAAATACTTCCTAGGGGTTGAGGTGAACAGAAATAAAAAAGGAATCTTCCTATCTCAGAGGAAGTATGTGCTAGCTTGATCTTTTATTGGAAACAGGAAAATTGGGCGCCAAACCTTGTAGTACGCCAATGGTCCCTAATCTACAATTAACTAAAGAAGGTGAATTATTTGATGACCCTGAAAGGTACAGAAGACTTATCGGTAAATTAAACTATCTCACGGTGACGCGTCCTGATATATCTTTTTCAGTGAGTGTTTTGAGTCAATACATGTCGTCACCAACTGTTGATCATTGGAAAGCAGTAGAGCAAGTTTTATGTTATCTAAAAAGTGCTCATGGGCGTGGAATTCTATATGGCAATCATGGTCATACTAGAATTGAATGTTTTTTCGACTCGGATTGGGCAGGATGCAAGGAGGATAGAAGATCCACCTCAGGATATTGTGTGTTTGTTGGAGGAAACTTGATTTCTTGGAAGAATAAAAAGCAGAACGTAGTTTCACGATCTAGTGCAGAAGCCGAATATAGAGCAATGGCCAAGTCCGTATGTGAGATTACATGGGTATATCAGCTCCTCGGTGAGATTGGAATTAAAGCCTCAATACCTGCAAAACTTTGGTGTGATAATCAAGCTGCATTACACATTGCTTCTAATCCAGTTTTTCATGAAAGAACGAAACACGTTGAGATTGATTGTCACTTCATTCGCGAAAAGATACAACAAGGTTTGATATCTACTGGTTATGTGAAAACCGGAGAACAACTAGGAGACATCTTCACCAAAGCTCTCAATGGAATTCGAATCAATTATCTATGTAACAAGTTGGGCATGATTAATATCTATGATCCAACTTGAGGGGGAGTGTTACAGATTCTTAGGCTAAAATCTAGGTTATTTATTAGGCTAGAATATATTGTAATTAATGTTATATATATGTTACCTAGTTTAGGAAAATTAGTAATTAATGTTACATATATGTTACCTAGTTTAGGAATATTAGATGTGTATATATAGCCTATATGGTCTATGAATAAAAGACAAGGAATTATTTCCTACATAATTCAATTGACTTCGTGGTTAAGAATATTTATGTTGACTCATCTTGTATGAGTTCGAATTTTATCATTTTCATTGTAAATGTAGTATTTCTTTATTTAAAAAATGAAAATGTTAACTAAAACATCAATGCTACATAGTTTTGCTAATATTTATGTAACCAAACGAGACATAAATTTTCAATAGTGTTGGTGTCAGCATCGTTAAAAATCAATGTTTAAATCTATATTTATGTTAAAAATAAACAACAATTCAACTCTCTTTGAAAGGTCAATAAATAAATTTAACTTAAAAAAGTAAGGATCAAACTGAAAAGAATATAAATGTTGAGAGTTAAATTTAAAATTATACCTGATAAAGGCTATAAGTAAATGAAGAAATTGAAACCGTTGAAAACTTTCAATGGAACCAGAAATATAAAATGGATCTTTTCCCATACTTCTTGACAGTTCAATTCAACAAGCAACCGAGCTAAGCCTTATAAATTGGAGAGAAAAATCAAAGCTTTCAAAGTGCAGAAATTCGAGATTTACAACCCCACATTCCAGATTTCTATAAAAATCAAATCAAATTTGCTTACCAAAACCCCATTTTTTCCCCGTCAAGAATGCAAGAGAACAACCATAGCAACCACCAATCCGCCAAGAAGAAGGCGTTGCCGAAGCGGATAATCCTAGTCCGACACGGTGAGTCGGAAGGCAACTTAGACACCTCGGCCTACTCGAAAATCCCCGACTACAAGATCTCCTTAACCGAAGGCGGCCGCGCCCAAGCCCGCCTTGCCGGTTCGCAACTTCGGGACCTCATTTCCGGCAACGGGTCTTGTCCCGATTGGCGGGTTTACTTCTACGTTTCCCCTTACGAGCGCACCCGATCCACGCTGCGGGAGATCGGGAAATCGATTTCGAAGAAAAGGGTTCTTGGGGTTAGAGAAGAGTGTAGGATTCGAGAACAAGACTTTGGGAATTTTCAGGTTGAGGAAAGGATGAAGGCTATAAGGGAGACGAGGGAAAAGTTTGGGAGGTTCTTTTATAGGTTCCCTGAAGGTGAATCTGCCGCTGATGTTTTTGATCGTGTTTCAAGTAAGTTGTTCTTCATTCTGGAGTTTTCTTATATAAAGTTTGCATTTTTTTTAATGTAAATTTTGCTTAAGATATTGAGTTTATATAAAGAAATGATGGTTTGTGAATTGGTTCATAGGCATTTATGAAGTTATTGCTGAAATCTGAAATACTTGATGTTAATTTAAAGTGGTTTTCTAAGAAGATAATGACTTGGAAAGTTTCTTCATTGATTTAGAAAACAATATGAAAAAAATGGAAGTTATGAACTTTTTTAATGAAAATTGGGTTCTATTGTGATAATGGTAGAAGAGAAGAAACCCTTGGGGATTGTTAAACAGCATACATATTACATAAGCATATGTTTTATTGTTTCCTTGACTATGTAATGAGCATAGATTTCTTTGATATATGTGTATTTTTCTAATTTCAGCATATAGAAATGCTAATAGAAGATAGGAAATAAGTTCAGACAGTTGTTTTCTCCTAGGATTGAACTAGATATGATTCTTGTGTTTTCAAGTGATTGGTTTGATATTTTAGTCTTTCTCGTTCTTTAATCTTAGAGAATGAATCTGAGTAATCGAATGGTTTTGATATGTAATTTGGGTCAGTGGATGCTAAATCGAAGAAAAATCATTGAGATTTGCAGGTTTTCTTGAATCTCTCTGGAGAGACATAGACTTGAACAGGCTTCACAAAGATCCCTCTCAAGACTTGAATCTCATAATAATCTCTCACGGTCTAGCATCGCGGGTGTTTCTAATGAAGTGGTTCAAATGGACGGTCGAGCAATTCGAGCACTTAAACAATCTCGGGAATTGTGAGTTCCGAGTTATGGAGTTGGGACGTGGAGGAGATTATAGCTTAGCGATAAATCATACAGATGAAGAGATGATGGAATGGGGACTCTCAACGGATATGATACAAGACCAAAAATGGAGAATCACCGGCAACAAGGCTGATTGGAATGATCATTGTACCTGGTATCTTAGGTCATTTTTCGATGACTTCGACTCGGAAGATGATGATGAAAGTAATCGATATTCATTCCCAAAAAAGTAAAACAGGTGTAGACACTAATTCTTTGAATGCAAACGTTGTATTACATGATACCCTATTGGAAAGTTTATGGATGGATTTAGCAGATGTATTCTCCTCATTTTTTAATAAAATTCTTTTATAGCAGCTATATGTTTACAAGAAATTAGAATAAAAATATGTCCTGACCTGATTCAATTTAGATGAACGGTAACCAAACTAATGAACAGATTTAAGTTTGATAAAAATCTATCAACTAAAATGGATTTCTTTAAAGATATATAAATCAAATACTGTTGAGTTCTCCCTATTTTCTTTTGGAATGGAGAATCAAGGCTGCAATAATTCATTTGAAACAGTTTCTGCTAATGAGCCATCTGCCTAGGCTTTAGCCAATAATATACAAAGAACAAATCAGCTAGGTAAATTCAGCTGGACCCCAAACTGTTGCTCTCATCTATCTTAGACCCTACTTTTAGAATCGATTTCAAAGGTTTCAGTTCTTCGATTATTTCTTGGTCGAACGACCCCATTTTTTCTGTTCTTTTCTTCTTACTTTTCTTCTTCTTGCTTGCAGTTGCAGTCATCTCCTCTACTCTATCATTTATGCTAACCATTTTCTTCGGAGCACGAGCTTCAGGTTGAATTGCAGACGTTGGCGCTTCATCCTCGTTTTTCTCTTCATTAGATGTTGTAGTAGAAATGCCACTTTCACCATGATTACACATTTGTTCTGCCTCTGCTTTGGTCTGCAAGCTTGCATCTTCAGCTGGAGTTTCATCAGCCAAAGGATGAATTGCTTGGTCGGCGATGGAGCTCGGTATAGCCGATGCAGCACCGGGAGAAGGTAACTGAGTTGAATCCTGATGAGAACCTTGGCCTAAAGTTACTCTTTTCATGGCATATGTTGCTAGATATTTCATGATGAAATTGTAGAACTTGTGGCAAAGGCCGAGAAAGATTTGTTCCATTTTGTGGGATATGGTTCTAAAAGGGCATTTGCTTGTTTTATAAATTTGACCAGCCAATGAGAACAAAGGGAATATTTAATTCATTTCATTGATGCTTACTTTGGAAGCAAGAAAATGTGACTTGGGGGTAATACTTTACTTTTCTTGATGGATTTCATTTGTCTATGACACCTATATTGACTTTTGCTTCAATACAAAGCATGTAGATCTATGCTACTCGGATCTATGGCCCGTATCGTATGGGTATGTCTCCGAAATGGGTATGTTTAGTTTTATCTTGTTTTTGGATGATCTCTAAATGGTCATATCTTCATGTCCGTAAAAGGATGTGCTTCGGACACTAGTATTACAAGAAAAATACGGAGTCGAAGTAACGTAGGTAGATGTGGTTTTTCAGGTTCTTGAAGTTTCATCAGCTGCACCAGTGGGTGAACCAGGCACAAATGGAACAAACCCCCTTCCACCAAAAACTGGTCTCATGAATCTGTCATCGAATTTCCTCCACAAGTGATGAACTGTCCAAGTTGGATGAGTCAGTAGCAACCTTAAACCACTTCTCCTACAGGCTGCAGCAGCCGGTTGATTCTCACCGGTGTCACTTGGTTCACCATTTTCAATGAACATAATTCTCAGGTCTTCAAGGCTGGGAATATCAGTAGCATCTGAAACATTTGGTTTCGTGTGTCTTAATAGCACTGCTTCGATCAATGGCTTTGTTATCGAACCAAACACCTGTTCCACAGCAACATTCTAATATCAATGTTCCTGACATGACAGGTTAAACAAGTTGTAGGAATAAGATTGCGGAGTTATGAACTAATTAGCTTACCACTGTGCTAAACAGGACTACAATCATGGTAGAAGTGATCATCAATGCAGAATCTTCGGTATCTTTATTCTCGGAATTTGAAAACTGCATTCGAGTATTATTGATCTTAATATGTACAAAGAAACAAGAAAATAAGTTGTTAAACCAAAACTAGGAATATGAACGTTTACCTGGTTATAAGACAGTGCAATAGTGACAGCACCTCTCATGAGGCCCGCCCACCACATTATAAACTGAGAATCAAAGAGTTAGAAAAGGTTCGGATTAGGACTATTTGGTTGATGGTTGCGATTATCACCTGCTGTCGGAACTCGATATTTGAACTGTCCCGTTTTTTAATACAGGTGATGAAGTTTGCTAGTGGGTACACAAATGCTGCCCTTCCAACTAACACCAGTGCAAATAGTGTTGAACTGACAGCAACAAAAGTTCCTGCACTGAATCCAGAATACAAACCAAGTTAGAATCATAAGACACTCCAGCTGCTTGCTTGTTCAACCAATTTGCATATTATGGAGTTACACAGTTAAGAGACAAAGGACTAATTCGCTCGAACGACGCATCAGAAAAAAAAGAAAACACCTTGCTCTGCTGGCTTTCCATTTGTCAATGTCCAAGGCATCCATGCCAACATATAGGAATATAAATGTTTCTGCAATGAATGACATTGTCGCAAATGCATACCTGAAACCATCAACCGGTACGAAGGAAGAGAATTAAACATGCCATATCTTTGATGCCAATTATGCTTGAAGATGCATCATCAAACGTCGGGAAAGAAAAGAAGAGAATGTTCTTACTTTGTTGTTGTCCTCGAGCTTTCGGTAACATTATGCCATGTGTAGTGTGACATGACAATGCCGCAGAAGAAAACTGTTAAAATCCCACTGAGATTCAGTAGCTGCAAGAAAAGAATAATGAAACTCATGATCTTCAAAGATAAGCATCTGTTATGTTAGTTTTGAACTATTATCATGGTAAGAAGGAAGAAGAAAATGACATTGAACAGAGAAGAGAGTCTCTTATTTGTACCTCGGCCAACATATATGACAAATAAGCCATGATCATCATGAGTGCAACTTCTCGGTCTGTCGAATGCCTAAAATTTTAAGAACAGAAAGGAAATCGAATCATTGCCGGTGAATTGCTTAGAAGAAATATCAGTAACAAATGCTCAAACAAAGGGCTGAAAGAGGGTATCTGTACCTTCCAAAGTAAAGTGTTTTTATGATAAAAGCACTTAAAAGACCTGCCTGGAAAAACCAGCACTGAACAAATTTAGTCTTTATTGAATCCCTATGAAGTCCTCAAAGTGCATATTCATTGGAAAATCTCAGTAATTGAAGAAATCAAATGTCTTGACTTACTGCTATACCAAGGAAGGTACTGGAGAAGAAGAGGTAAAGAAAAGTCCCTAACAGTTTCAATGATATCAAGGCATTGATATTGTTGATATCGATCGACTGAACTGCATTGAAAAGCACGATCGAAGTCGCATCATTCACTACTCCTTCCCCAAATATAACACTGTAAAGAAAGGGTGTATCATCTTGATTGAGAACCTTTGCAACACAAGAAGCAATTCATGCATATCAGTGTTATAACAGGCTTATATTTAGACCCAAAAAGAAGGGGAAATTTTATCAAATATACCTGCAATGTACACACGGTATCCGTTGCTGACAATATGGCACCAACAGCTGCATTAGGAAACCGAAAGTGTGAGTGCCGGAGAATCAAAAGACAGTCAGCATAAAACGATGAACCGGAATCGTTATATCACCTAAGTAATCTTGAGTGTTCAAGGATGTCACACCAATTCTCTTGAACAGAAAAAAAGCACCTGCAATGTTTGCAGGAAATGTGAGTTCCAGGATTAGCAATCAGATCCCTTAACAAATAGTGAAGGGAACAGGAGATCTTACCAAGTGATATGAGGCAAAATGAAATCACTGTACCAAATATTCCAAACATCAAAATTATTGTGAAATTCTTGAAGAACTGCTTTTTCTTGACTTGGAATCTGCAGTCAGATTTCCGAAACTAAGCGACAATGAAACTACCGGACCAATCAAAATCACATAGAAATCATCAGAGAAAACCATACCCTGCATTGAAAATTATGGGAGGAAGCAAATAAAGGAAGAACAAGTCCTCACTGAACACTAGAATCTTTGAACTATTGCCTTTACTCACAAACAATACCACAGCTCCAGTACCTAACCCCTGTATACAGGCCACACAAAATTCAAAAACCAGAATCCTTCCACCAAAACAAGTTAAGAACAAAATTCCAAGCCAGAGATACAAGTTCAGATACCAAAAGAAGTGCTGTAATCGACTCGTTAGCCCACCGGTTCTCTTCGAGTAGGTGACCTACGATGATACAAGCACAAAGAAGCGAAAAGAAGACCGTAAGTGCGATGATGGTGCTGGTACTAAGTAAATCTGTTGAACTCTGGAGTGCTGAGAGATGTGACATAGTTTCAATGGTGGACATATATGAAGCTCCACAGATGAAGTTTGCTTTCACAATATATATATACACCTACACACACACACATACATACATACGTACGTACGTATGTACATATATATATATATATATATTGGTCTTTTTGAACAAAGGGTTCTTGAGGAAACTAATGTTTCAAAAAGACCACAACAGTTCAGGATTTGAATACAAATTTGAAGCTGCGGTTGGAGGGAAGACTGGTAGGTACTATGGGGGTTATAACCTGCCACATGACCAATGAAATTCTGCAGCGTAGAATCGAAATAATACTATAAAATTATGGAAGTGGCAACTTTTATGTTATTTAATTCTCTGCATTGTTATTAACATAATTCTTAAACTTACTTTTAAGAAATTCCATCATTTCCTGATGGTGTAAATAAATCCATGCTAGAAGTCAAAGTTTTGTACTTTATTCATATTTCAAAGAAAGAACGGAGAAATGATTGTTTTGGAGCATAAACAAAAGTTCAAAAAGACAAAAGTGGACGCCAATCTTGAGTTAGAGGGAGATCAGAGCTCCCATAGAGGGAGGTTTTGTTTTACTTTTAGACAAAAGTTCAAAAGGAAATGATTCTAACCGGGTACGGACACAAGATTTTATGTTAAGGGATACGAATATCTGAAAAGTTATATTAGAAGTTTAGAATTGTAAAATTATAAATTTTTTGAAGAGGGCAAAATCAAATTATTAATAAAAATTAAAACATCTAAACTATATGTGAGTTTAAAAATTACAAGAGGTGCAATATCTTAACACGAATAGAATTCGTCTGCCCTTTTTTGTGCCTCTATATATGTTCCACCAATAATTTTATGTCAAATGTATTATCAATTATTTTTCACTACTTTATTATTTGTTTTTGTTTTATTAATAATACGTGTGACATAAAATCATTGATGAAACACATATAAAAGCACAGAAAAAAGAATAAACTTGTTCATCTATGCTACTTAAACCAAACATGATTCCTAAAAAAATTATTATCATATAAACTGGTAATGGAAAATAAAGTTTTAACGATCGAAATTATTTAGAGATTTAAGGTTTTAGTTCAAGGTTTAAAGGTTAAAGGTTAGGTAGTAGGGTTTAAAATTTATAGTTCATAGTTAGAATTTACAGTTTAGATTTTGAGTTAGAATTTTAAGGTTCTAAGATTAAAAATTTGGATATTAAATTTTAACCGCAAAATATATATGTTTGTGTAAATCTTTTTACACCGACAATTTATCAAATATTAAAAAAAAACAATTGCATATAAAGTTGAGTCTCTTGTCTCATGTGTTATCTACAAATAAAATGCTATCTTAAGTATGGGAAAATGTAGTTTTCATATGTATATATAATACTTTCCATGAGAAGTAAAGGAAGAAAAAACAAATGATTCCTTTTATAAATCCAACTAATTCATTAACACTTTGGGAGTTTGGTTAATTGCAAAATAAACCCTATGAACCACCTTTTTAACCCTTTTAAGCCGCAGATATATGGGTTGGTAAAATTGTAGTATTGCGAAGGTTAAAATATCATTCAAGTCACTTAATTATGTTTTCGGTTACAAATGGATATTTTTAAGAAAAAATTACAATTCAGTCATTTAACTTTTTTACAAACATGTCACCGCATTGTTAAGATTTAAACATGACATGGTATAGTAATTTTAATTCTCAAAACTTATACATTTTACCAATTTGGTCCTAATTCAAAATAATTGAATAAATTTAACCCTTTATATTTAAAAATTATGCCATTGCACCCTTTGACACACCTTTCGGTCTGTTGTTGCACTCTCTGCTTCTGTCCATCAGCTTGATAACCGACAGATGAGATAACTTGACAAACACAATCACTTCACTATTAGACAACTGATAGAATAATGGAATAAATCTATTATGACTCTACGCCGTCTGCTAGTAAACACAATCACTTCACTAATTGAATTTTTAAACATGAAGAGTTATATTTATTGAATTATTTCGAATTATGACCAAATCAATAGAATGGATAACTTTTAGAGACTAAAATTATTATCGCACCAAGTCACATTAGACAATCATTCTAATTTTAACAACAGAGTGACATATATGTAACACAATTTTAATTGAAGACTAAATTGTAACTTTTTGAAAGAATGACTCGTTTATAAATAACTACATAATTGAGTTACATGAGGTGTATTTTACCCCATTGCTAATTATTGTCACAATACCTTCATAATATTTTTGTCCCCCACCAACTTTAAAATTTTATTTATAATTTTTTTATTTTTTGATACCGTAATTTAAATTTTTTTATTCCACCACTGTTTAACATGATCCAATATTGTAAAAAGAGGTTTGCATTGTACTGTATGTTGATGCTTTTGGCAGATAGGTTTTAACTTATTAAAGCTAGAAGAAACATATTGTGGTACACTCGAAACTATATATATACATTGTATATTTAATTTGCTTGCTCAAAGAATGCCATGCACTGCACGTATTTCTTAATCTCTTATACAGACAAATACACCTGTTTGTTTTTTTCTACTCTTTCGAGAGAGAGAAACACCGTCAAGGTACGGTGGAGAAAACGAGTTAACTTTTGTTCACATTTAATCTTGAACTTGATAAATTTTTTCAACTTGATACCTTAACATTTTTATAATCCACATTCGTAACTGAAGTTGGATTTTTTTCTCATTTTGATGACATGGAACTTCGAGAACGAGCCACGTGAGACAAGCTCAAAGTGCCACATCATCAAAATGAATGAAAATGATGGAAGTTATCAAGTTTAGGGACTAATATGAACCTTTTCAAAAGGGGAAAGGATTGATATCAACTTTTTTGTAGGGATGAATCTTGTTGCAGCATAATTTATATGAAACATACATTGTGTCTCTTCATGTTCACATTGACTTCTTTTTTTTTTTTTTGATTTTTTTTTGTAATAAGTTGTGATTGAGACTTGGGAGGGAAAGTGTCCATACTTTCAATGGCAAAGCACATGCAGAGAAGAAAGTAAATGTGTTAGTTGTATACCAGTGTATTCATTTCTGAACATTTTGGGAAACCCAGACAAGAAAATCATGAACCAGAGGCTCAGTGTTCGAACCAAGCGGCGAGCAATAATGAATTAGAGTACATACACCAATCTCTAAACCAATCTGATTCTTGTACAAAGTGAATATCTGAATCAAAAAACCCTGCTCAACAAGTTGTTTCTGCAAAGGACCTACAGAGCTGTCAATGAGATTGCAGCGGAACGTAACTTTACTCCATCGTCGTCCCACTTGGTGATCGGAGCAGTCGCTCCGGAAATAATAGCCTGCATCAAGTGTCGGTCCAATATACAAGTGAGAATGATAAATAGATAAGATTTTTTTGCATCAAGAGTAGCGGTTAGCGCACCTTTCCGCTGCTGACGGTAGCCATTAGTGCAACATGTTGATCATATCTTTCAAATTCATAGAAATAGTAAGTCCTGACATGAATCAAGCATTTCAGCAGCACATATTAGACTCGGAAGCAAAGATAATCTTTCGACATCAAAAGCACATGCTTTAAATAACTTTTCTTCTATATTATTGCAGCTCTGTAGTGCAACATACATGATGCTTATCTGTCATCTAAGGTGCATATTACCCGAAGACGCGTCTCTTTTCGTTGCATTTTGTTAAACTTAAAATTCTGAGGAACACCACCATTAACAGTAGATGATGCCAAAAATGTTGGCAGGAAAGAAGAGGATTCACCGATTCGGTTGTTTAAGTTAATCTACTGTTATTGCCTCAATTGCTTTTGCTTACTGAAAAAGGAACTGTGTGGTATCTTTTTAACTAAATGAATCAATAATCGAAAGTTTATTATAGTCCCCGGAATGCTCGAAATAGCTTACTTGAAACCTTCATCTCCCTTTATCTTAATCGTTCGGGCATTGTAAAGAGTGGCTCCACCTGCCATTGCATGATCAAGAAGACTGATAGTAAAGATGACAGAAATCAAGAAGAAAGATAGCATTATCACTTTTTAAGTAACCTAAATCAACCTGGGACAAAGATTTTGGCTGCCTCTTTTATGGAACCTAAATCAGTAATTTCTTGGGCCTGTTCATAAGAAAAGATCACATAAAATTCTCTAAAGAGCTGATAGCAAAATATTACAAATAGTTGAAACAGATTAAGAGATGGGACAACATGGCAAACATTACATATATCTAAGTATGCATTACTCATAGGCGAATATGTTAGAAATCCGAACATTACAACATCTCATACATGCCCTTGGTGCTAAGCTTGCTCAGATAGTAAACCTCATAGACACAAACCTCTAGGAAGGTGATTTTGAGTTGATTGGTAGGGCGAACAACAACACTCAAAACTTCGGATCTGCACATACGGAAATACGACAGATATCAAATCCTTCATGCATAAGTTAATCTTAGGAAGCATAAGTCTCTGCCTATAGCCCTATATGATCATAGAGAAAACATAAATGAACATAAGAATCAAAGACAAGGCAAGGTAAGTTGGCACAAAAGTACTTCATAGTTCATACCCATCGGTCGATGCAAACCGTGCCGCAAAAGTCCGGGGCTTCGCTTTGTCCCCGTACAGAGTCGCTCCGGCATTAAAATCCTAAAAACACAGAACAATTCAACAAGTTCATCAACAAAACTCTCATCATCTCTACATATACACCGATCATAATTTAGCATTAACATTAATTTCCAGAAACAACAAACACTTTCGGTCCATGGGTGTTGAAAAGTCTCCTTTTTTGCAATACAATCACATAAAAACAAAGCAATAGACTTGTCCAGAAAGCATCAAAAATAATGTACCTCGGGCTCCATGATGTCCTGAAACTCAGGAGGGACCCTAATGGCAAAACCATCACCGTAGAACTGGAACCAAGATTTGGTGTTTGCAATGTTCAAAGCCGGTTTTGAAGGTGTGGAAGCTTCAGCTAAAGATTGTGGGATTGGGTTTTGTTGAGCCAGAAAAATGATGCAAAATGAAGCTGTGTTAACAATGAAGTGTCTCTTGGTAGTGAGGGTTTTGATGGGGGTGGTGGGAAATGGTGTGTTTGGGGAGGAAAGTTTAGGGTTTAGAGGAGGGTTTGGGGACAGGGAAAGGAGGAAGGCCATGGCGGAGGGAGGATAGGGTTCATGGTGGTTAATACAGACAACTAGATAATGTGCGACAGTTAATTGTGGTCATTTTGTCCCACGCTTCAATGCTTACAGGAGGGCATTGTAGTCATTTTAATGTGGTTAAAAGTGTTTTTATTTAGGGATAAAAACAATATTTAACTCCTGAACTTATATTTTTTTCTCACTTTGATCCCTGGGATTTTTCACCCCCAATATATTAAACTTGACAGCCTAAAAAACAAAATCTAAATTCAGTGACTAATGAAAAAAAATAGGGATCAAAATGAAAAAATGTTAAATTTAAAGATTAAATGTTGTTTTATCTCAATTATTTAGACAAGGATAAGATTATTTATATTTTGAATTCGATATTAAACATCAACTACGACAACATAAGTCTCTTTAACTGCATCAATAGCTAACTGACAATGGGAATGATAAAAATTATTCTTTTGACAAATCTTAATTTTATCTAAAGGGGAGGAGAAGGGGTGGGAAGACTCTAGTGTTGGGATGGCAAACGGGCAGGGTGAGTGCGGATACCCCTCCCTCATCTCATACCCACTTAAAATTTTCATATCAACCATCTACGTACCACCTACAGCGGTTACAATTTTAAAATTCATCCTCACACCCACTACCCTATTAGATACTCATTATCCATCTCGAACTCGCCTATACTCGCCTATTAACCCGCCTAACAACAACCATACACATAAAACATAAATTCAGGAACAATCATAAACATAAATTACAAGGAATATCCTATAAAATTTTAAAATTCATAGAATAGTTTGTGAAATAAAATTTAAATTCATAATGATCCAAATTTATATGGTGGGTAAGATGTGGGGCGGGTGCGGGGTGGGTATGGTCTTAAATCCACCACCTACCCACTACCAGCGGCGGGTATGACTTTTTACATTCACACCCGCCCACTACCCACCAAATTTATACTCATCTTCGTTCCAATTGGGGCGGGTGCGGTACAAAATCTACAAAATTGTACTCGTCTACCATCCCTACTTTAGAGAAGGAGAGGGTGCTCCTAGTAAATCTAGAACTCATTACTTAAGAGAACACGAGTAAATAAAGAAGAAGAACTTGACCAATCAGTAAAATATGTTTACTCAAGTAAAAACCAAATTTTATATAATATTTTAACTATTTTTTTTATAAATCTAGAAGGGTAAGGTTCCAACTTCCAACTTTGGATTTAGCTATTAAAACAGTGAACCTTTTAGCTATTTTAACTACTTGATTTAATCAATAAAATAACTTTTTCCATCCGAACTTGACCCACTTAAAATTTAGAAAAAATAGTTGGCTTGTAGAATAAAACTTTATATTATAAAATTAAGAAAATTGTACTAAAAATATATAAAATATATTTATAAAATTGTAATATATGTTATAATAAATTATGAAATCCTAGAGAAGATTTGTCAATCGGACAAGTTAACTTAATCTTGGGTGACTCAATTTAGATATGATAATTTTGAATTTAAATTTTTTCTGAACACGAGCTTACAAATATACCCTTTTGGTTATGTAGATGGATGAGAGACATTATCCTCCAGGAAAAAAAAATGTGGCCAACCAAATCCAAAACCCGACAAATTCCACACCACACAAACACACTCTAAACTAAACTCAACCAGAAAACACTTTGAAACTGTAATGAAAATAAAAATCTCTCCTTTCTTTTAAATTTTCTGGGAAAATTTTTCATTTCTCTGCAATCCACTAGCTGCTGAACTGTTACAAAAATGGAAACAATCCTTTCTTCTCACTCCATTCATCCAATCTTGAATCCCAAACCATCCATTTCCAAGAACCCTTTGTTACCTTCACACCAACCAAGATCAGCCCCACTCTTTCTCTCAAAACCCATTGCTTGTACCCTCAAGAAACACACTTCCCAATCTGTAAAACCATGTTTGGCTGAACCCAGGAATTGGTTTGTTCATGCACAGCAGGGACTTGCAGCTCTTGCTATCTCTTTGGCGCTCAATTTTTCTCCAGTTTTGCTCACTGGAAATGCAATGGCATCCGAGTTTGATGTGATAAATGACGGGCCACCAAAGGAATCTTATGTTGTTGATGATGCTAATGTGCTTAGTCGGGTGACGAAATCTGATTTGAAGCGGCTTTTGTCTGATTTGGAGTCGAGGAAGAATTTTCACGTTAATTTTGTTACTGTTAGAAAGCTCACTGTAAGATCTTGTTTTCGTGAATTTATTGTTCTTTGGTAGAATTATATGAATTTGTAATGAGAAGAAATGGTAGAAGCTTTAGTCATTAACTGTCTGTTTGGTCACATGGAAAATCAAGGAAAATAGAACCAGAATCTGACTTATATTTTAACCATGAATTCCTTTTCTTTTGCTTTGAGTTTCTTAGTAAACATTAAGAACATAAGATTGCTTTAGCTTGTGGAACAGATTCAAAGTTTGAGAACTATGATTGATTGGAAAACTGAAGATTGATAAGATTTTGATTGCAGAGTAAAGCTGATGCTTTTGAGTATGCTGACCAAGTTCTGGAGAAATGGTATCCTACACTTGAAGAGGGTAGCAATAAAGGGATCGTTGTGCTTGTTACGAGCCAAAAAGAAGGGGCCGTCACCGGTGGACCGGCATTCATCGAAGCTGTCGGAGAAAAAATTCTCGACGCTACTGTAACCGAGAATCTTCCTGGTAAATATTTCTGAAGATGAAACTTGAAAACCTTCTTATATTCTTGTTTTCATGTGCTTGGAAATGTTGAAGATGTTGATGATTATGTTAAATCTATAAAATAAGCTTTTTTTTGTAGCAATGATAAGACAATTGAACACTTGAAAAACATAAGAATTTGAAGATTACTAGGGAGATGTTCCATGGAAAGAATCATATGTACTTGCTGCAAAACCCTGTGGAATTACTTTATCCTGCTGGTTGAACTTGATGGAATCGTTTTTCTCGCCTTTACGATGTTAAAATCAAAATAATAGATAAGCTATGTCATGAACACGAGCAAACCATCCGAATAAGCTGGTAGTCGTCTTCTATTGCTCCTGCATATGAGTTGTTGGTGCTAGGTGTAGTGCAATCCTAATTACCACTCTTCACATGCAAGTGCTCTCATTCAGTTCCATTGTTTCAAAATACACTTTAGGCCTTTCTCTCTTATCCAAGGACAGCATCTTTCAAGTTCTAGATGCCGATACGAAGATCGATAATTGGTTCTCATTTCAACTTAATGAACTTATTTGATTGCTCTAAGTCTCAAACCTTATTGGCCTTCTCCATCGATCGTATAGCTTACACTGAAAACTGAAGTTTCATCTACATAAATAATCCTTCTTTCATTTTGTTTACTACAACTGTAATCATATAGTACTGTTCTTTGCCATTGCAGTTTTGGCCACGGAAGAGAAGTACAACGAAGCAATTTACAGCAGTGCCAAAAGGCTAGTTGCTGCTATTGATGGACTTCCAGATCCCGGTGGCCCCACGTTTAAAGACAACAAGCGGGAGTCGAATTTTAAATCCCGGGAAGAGACCGATGAGAAACGAGGACAGTTCAGTCTCGTAGTCGGAGGTTTGTTGGTGATTGCTTTCGTTGTTCCCATGGCACAATACTATGCCTATGTGTCCAAGAAATAAAAGCTAATCTGTATTATAAGATTGGTCTTTCCAATCCCTTTCCCTTTGATGAAGAAACATGTATAACATGTAGTTATACAATCACTCATGTTAAATATGGTTGATGAGAAACTTGCAATCCAAGCAGTAGTACAGATTTTTGGTTCGTGTTTAGAAAAAAGCTCGATTATAACACGTGGCCGACTTCTATAATCGGCATAATCAGAATGCTTAAGGCTTCAAATCGAAAAAAGGAATTCGGTGACACAAGAACTATACTCTGGGACCTGTCATACTTTTCACTAATGAATGAATGACTTCAATCTGCAGATACATAGTTTACCATTGGATTAATAAAGTAAATGGCAGAGTGAAATAAATGAATTTCCAGTTACAAATTACAATTCTTTACTGTAATTTCATCAATGACATTTGCAATGACTACTAGAATTCAATAGAAAGAAGAGTTAAAGCAATGAGTAATATTCGGCCATCAGAACTTGAGATTGAGAAGGAATGGCATTTTGTCTGAAAAGGGTGGATCGGAGTACTTTCCGGTGAGTATCTGCGACGAAACATACTGATTCGCAGCCTCCGAATAATGAATTCCATCCCAATTGATATATTCAGAACTATCATTGCATGCTTTGGCTGTCACTGTGGCTCCATTAATCTCTTTTGTTTTCCCACATGCAATTCGGCTATCGTAGTTCAAAGGCGGACCACCGAACCCACAGCAAGCCATTATAGGCTGCTCAAATCCTGCAAAATGACAAGTACTCAAAGAATCACAACTTTGCTTATCCTGAAATCTCAAGCAACTAAAACTAAATTTAGAGGTGAGAAAATCTCTCATGAACATACTTACCGAGTTTAGAATAATTTGAGATAAGGTTGTACTTTATCGTGTAGATGTCGACGTAGGTAAAATTCGAATCTGTATACTGGCCCTGCAATTTTTTAGTGAGGGCATGAAGTTGCAGATTGAAGACTTTAGCAGCTTGGTTATGCTTGCTGACACATCCTTGCTCGTCGAGGCTAGATGGATCGGTTCCGAATTTGGCAACATTTTGAGCTAAGCATCCAAGAGGCCCTGTGTTATGTATCCAAAAATTTCTAGCCCCTTGATCATATAATGCCTACAAAGAATGCCAAAGAGTTCATGTATTAAAATGCTTTCACAATTTAGAGGAACTGCATGAGAAACCTTGAAAGTGAAAAGCAACTCAAATCAGACCTTTATTCCGGTTTCGAATTCGATCAAGATTGTGGGGATCAAGGCAAGTATTTGATCATAAGTTTTAGAGTAAAATGCACCGGCGAGATCGTTCTGGCCGATATCGAACATGTAGAGACCCTTCTGGAAATAATCTTGTGCTGGAAGGTACTTATCAAGTCTGTTACCTTTAGCTAGCAATTCGATAACCCGAGCTTTGAACCTTACAAACTGAGCCACTTGAACTCCGAAAGAAAATGGACTCACAGCTTGTGCAGAAGCTGGCTGGATGGTTGATCCTGCGGCTGCAAAATTACACCCTTTGCGGAAACTCGGTATGCCGATCGAATCTAGATAAGCATTCAAAAATGGCATATCCATTGCATCCACTGTAACAAAACACTCCCAACAACCAAAAAACCATATTAAAAAGGATCAAAAAAGCATACAAATAAACCTGCAGATACAACACATATTCTAAATAGTAAGAAAGTTAACTGAGAAAATCAATGATCAACCGGCCATCACAGTATCTCCCGGAGGGTATTTGGAAGTAACTCTGTCCATGAGGTGGCTCGAGGCTTTCGATGCCGGCGGAAACTAGCTCGCCGGTATCGGAATTAGAATCACCAAAGTTGAAGATAGATGGGAATTTGAAGTGAATGGAATTGGTGAAAGGCAAGAAGATGAACACCAAGACCAAGATTTGGAGAATGTAAGGCTTAGAAGCCATGGATTTACAAGCACAGGAATCAGCAGGGGATTGTGTGCTTGTAGCCTACACTAATTGTTTTTATTTTTCTATTTTATGTTGGTTACCAAATGGCAACCATAAATAATAATTTCAGGTTGGTGGTGGATCGAAAGTGTCCCGGCCGGTGGAAGTTTGCTTTCAATGGTGGTAACACACACAATTGCCAATACAATCATTTCATTTTGTTTGTTCTCTTGTAAGCTAAAAGATTGGTTTTTGGATATCACATGCCCCTGCCTAATTTTTATCAAATATTCACCACCCCAAGAACTATAATCCAATTCTTTTCAGAATTTGATGAATATAAACAAATATACTCTAATTTTCACTTAAATTACTCCTTTTCTTAAAATATTATCCACTTGTCTTAAAAACTGCTACAAATGATTTTTTGGTGAAATTGCGGTTTGGTCCCTCTACCATACTCAAATTTGGAATTTAGTTGTTTTATTTTTATTTGGCATAACTTGGTCCTTTACTTTTAAGTGATAACTATCTAGTTAAGGTAGATAAAAATCATCTGTCCTTTTTTTGTCCTCTTTCTATGCCCAACACTAAAAAACACAAAAATTAAATTCTAAGTCCTAATCTTAAATTCTAGATCTTAAACCCTAAACCCTAACCATAAACCTAGTTTTTAGTATAGAGCATAAATAAAGGCACCAAAAAGGACAGATGATTTCTATTTAGTTAAAGTGTTGATGTACATTAAAAATAACTTGTTGAGATCCACTAATTGGCATAATTGTTATAGATGCTCCTCTGCTTCTCCTTATATATGGGTTCAAACTCTCAACATTTACCTTTGAAATATTATTGTAACACAACTTAATAAAAAAAATTCCAACTAAAATATCAGTCCACATAAGGACATTAATGTGTTGGAAGAGATATTTGAACTAACTTCTCTCTAAAAGGAAAAAAATATTTGAACCAACTAATAAAATTGTAAAAAGTAGATGAATAGTTAAACTATAAGTATTAAATCACAAATGTAAGCATAATAGAGGGACCAAAACTGAATTTAACCAAGAACTACTATAATTGTTATTTTTTTTAATCTTTGCTGTGGGGAGGAAAATACTAATATTATATGTTTATGCATGATAAAAGCATACTTTGTTTCGAATAGTATAAAGGTAATTAGAAGTTATTATATGTTCATATATATTTTGAGTAAACTACACCAGTGACCACTTAATTATAGGGTTGGTGTTTATTTGACCACTATATTTTCAATTTTGTTAAATATACCACTTAACTATTTAAATGGTTCTAATTAAGTCACCGGCTGTTAAAAAAACAAAAAATTGACGGGACCGTTAAAAAACTTGGTATAATTATAATATTTGGTCCCTTATATTTATACAATCTATCAATTTGTTCTAATTTGGTCCCTATACCACCTAATTGAATAATTATTTTATTTTATTAAATTAAAATTAGGACTAAATTGATAGATTTTATAAATATAGGGGACCAAATATGTAATTATACCAAGTTTTTTAACAGTCCCGTCAATTTTTCCGTTTTTCTTTAACGGCTGATGGCTTAATTGGAACCATTTAAGTAGTTAAGTGCTATATTTGACAAAATTAAAAATATAATGGTCAAATCGACATCAACCACATAATTAGGTGGTCACTGGTGTAGTTTATCCATATATTTTTAACATTTCAACAATGTACATATTTTACGGACAAAGTTATTGAACTCGAATCAACTAAAATGAACATCATCTACTTTTCTGCTGAGACTATTTGTTGGATTAATGATAAAAGCATACTTATTAAACATAATGTGAATTGTGAGGTGAAAGGATGAGAGCTTTACTTAGGAAATCAATGATGAGGCGACCATCAGAAAACCTCCCAGAAGGAGCCTTGAAGTAGTTTTGACCATTAGGAGGGTCCAGTGTACCTCCACGTGCTGCAACCAGGTCACCCGTGTCAGAGTTCGAATCACCAAAGTTGAAAACAGCCGGATACTTGGACTTGGACACAACACAGTTTGCTTCACAAAACAATGTTGTAATCTGGATAACCAAAGTGTTGCTGCTGTAATCACCCATGGCTTTTGAGAAGAAAAGGGTTTACAGTTTACACTTTACAATGATGAAAGAAGAAGAAAGTTTTGGATTGCTTTTTATGGGAAACATTTCTTATGAGTTAACGTAGAAGCCAAGTGGGAAAACTCAGGAAACAGCAAATTAGGCTGTTTCTGTGTGTTCTTTTCTCTTATATGAGCCCGTGAACACTTTGGGTATAATTATTTAGGGAAAACTACACCAGTGACCACCGAAGATATTGGGGATACTTATTTGAACCACCGAACTAAAAAAAACGTCAATCACACCACCAAACTTATTAAATCGACCTATTTGAATCACCCTCCGTTAAAAAAATAACGGCAAGGCTGAGTTGGCATACTACTTCAATTTTTTTAACGCCTTGTTGGAGACATATTGCCACATAAGCCTAAACCGTCAGTCAACACCCAGATTTTTCTCAATCCATCCACTCCTGTGCTTTTTATCAAACACTTCATCCGCTTCCCTCTTCATCTCCGCAAACCCACCGTGTAACGCCATCCCGACAGTCGCCAAAATCGTCGCCGCAACCTCCATCACCAGTTGCATTTCCATCACCATTGCATAACAATACACCTTCTTGTACACCATCTCCGTAACAGGAAGATACAGCGCGAAAAGCAGCCCTGCACCGATGGTTGAAAAGAACCTGACGAAGTACTTGGCTCGAGTTAAATCATGGGGTTTGTCGTTGCTGGATTCCAAGGATAGTAACACAAAAGATAGTGTTAACAAAATGACACAATTCAGGTTCATGAAAGTGATCTTCTGCTTCACGATGATTACAAATAGAATTAGATTGAACACCAACTGAGATGACAAAAGGAGAGACGAAGTTGACACGGGGAGATACGAGTTCCCCCATGAGAAAAGCAGGTTGTTCAGGCCTAACATGAAGCCTATGAATGGTTGTAGTTGGACATGAACGAAACAACTATGACCCTTCCCGTCCGACATTAGAATCCTCCCCGTCCGAAGTGGCTCAAAATTTAACACCGACTGTTCGGTCATACTTGCTTATTCAGAATTCAGAAGTTGGTGGTGGTGGTATTATGAGAGACAAATCTGGTAAATGTCTGATACTTGGTTGAGCATTTTACGGTTAAGGAGGTTGTTGCTGTGTTTTTAAATCCTTGCTGGATAAGGTCTCTTCCTCTCATCATTGAATAGAGCTGCCAATCTGCTGTTAACTGGATTAACAAAGGGCATGCTTTGGGACATCAGGATTACGTACTCCTATCTGTGCTTCTTGTGTTCTCATTGAGATCTTCTTGTATTACACTCTTTTCCTCAACAAGATTAACGATTTTCAATATATAACTACACATTTATGCGTGCCCTGTAATCCTAGACGAGGCAAATGGTCGGTAAAAACTAAGAGATTCGCCATGTTAGGCCTTGGCTTTGGCTTGGCAGCTTCCATTTTTACCTGTTAATATCATATTTGCTGCATCTGATGCTTTATTGTTACAAAATTTTCAAATAAAGTGTTGCTTATAAGGAAGGGTCATAGTTGTTTCGTTCATGTCCAACTACAACCATTCAACTGATTCCACAATAGTGGTTCTAATGTTTTTATTCTTAGCCTGGACGGATTAAATTTTGGCAGATTCATGTTTTTTCTCTCGCTTTTCCCCTTATTTTTTCGTTTTCTGCAGATTCATGTTTGTCTGTTATTCACTTAATAAAATTATAAGAACTTATTTTAAAACTCATGTGGAAACATACATGAATGCAGGGACCTCTTTCTTCAACCTTTCCATCGAGAACCGAAACGACCTTGTGACAATGAAGGCCCTAAAGAGCCATCTAGATAGAACAAAGAGTCTTCCATTTGTGAAGAGGATTTCAGATTTTCATTTGCTGCTATTTCTAGCCAAGTCTCATGGCCTTGGTTCGGACATTCCAGCACTTGCAGAGTGTGTCGAGACACAGATGGCAAAACAAGACTAGAATCTTGGGAGTGAAACGAGTGAAGGGTTTACGTTGAGTTGATTTGAAAACATAGTAAGGAAAAAGAATGGGGATTATGAGTAGAGGAAACCCAGCAGATTGAACCCAGGTTGAAACCCATATGCTCGAGCTTTTGTGGTTGAAGTAATACATGGAAAGCAAGCTTGAAGACAAAGAACCAATGAAGAGGAAGTCGTAGTTGAGTAACAAAAGAGGGAGGTAACGTTTGTTTGCCATGGATTTCTGGTCTGTTTCACTTGTCTGGTTATGGGAAGAACTTGAGCTAGAGTTGTTCATGGTTGGTTTGGTGATGAAAATGATGGAAACCCAGTCAGCCTTGCCGTTAACTTTTTAACAGCCAACTCAGCCTTGACGTTATTTTTTTAACGGAGGGTGGTTCAAATAGGTCGATTTAATAAGTTTGGTGGTGTGATTGGCGTTTTTTTTAGTTCGGTGGTTCAAATAGGTATCCCCAATATCTTCGGTGGTCACTGGTGTAGTTTTCCCAATTATTTATGATTTTGAGTGAGAATTATGGGGATGGCTGAGGTTGTTTGTGGCAGGGAAATGAGCAGCGTTGTGCAATCAAAATGCTGGGATTTGCTCGCAGTAAATGAGATGAGACAGATCGCGAGTCACTCGAGTTTAATTTGGTTAAAGTTCAGTCAATATTCAACTCGATTAGACTCGACTCGAGCTTAAGTTATTAACGAACCGAGTCGAGCTACTTGATACTTGACTCGAAAAGTTCACGAGCTACTCGAAAATATAATATACTAAATTTTTTAAATTTAAAATTTAAAATCTAAATTTCTAAACCTAAAACATAAACTCTAAGCATAAGTCATAAACCCTAAACCCTAAACCTTAAATTTTAAACCCAGTAACATAAACCTCTAAACCCTAATCTTACATCCTAAACTGTAAATTTAACATGTTTGTGTAAACTAAAATTTACATAACTTGTGTATCAAAGTTTTTATTTTTAATAAGGCTTTAAATGAGACGAGACGGATTGCGAACTACTCAAGTCCGACTCGCTCAAAGTTTGATCAATACTCGACTCGAGTTCTTAAAAAACTGAGCTGAACTCAGATTATTCATACTCTTTAAAAACTATACGCCTCTAGATTTGCCTTCCACGTCCACGGATGATAATTTAACAATGCAAGTTTTTGCCGAATCTACTCTTTGAAATTTTGCTTGTGAGTTGTGCCCAGAAAACCACAAAAAAACTTTGGAGTTTAGTTAGATTAATGCAGAAAACCACAAAAAAACTTTGGACACATGTTCTGATGTCAATTATAGAATAGCTGTCAGAAACTCCCATCACATTTTATAGAATATAGGAAATTCTAGATTAGGGCCCAGTGTCCGGACTCATAATGTTATCTCATTCATTTGTATCCGAGATGGGTAGGTTTGCGGTGATGCGGAATATTATAAAATATAAATTTTAAAATTAAAAAATATTATATATTTTAATAATATTTTAGATTTGTGATTTCACAACAACATTGATATTTAAATAGAAGTTTTGATACTTATAAAAACTTAAATTTTTTATCAGAAGTGATAAGTATGGATATTCGAAATTAAGTTTCGATACTATTGTGAGATCACCAACCTAAAATGTTATCAAAAAAAATATAATATTTTCGATTTTAACTTTTATATTTTGTAACAATTTTAGTTGATGCCACAACGCATTCATGTTGCACCTTAAAGGCTTAAACTCCCCCATTAGAGATGAGAGTAAAATACGAATATATTTTTTATAAAATAATATTTTATTTATATAAAATAAAAGTTTATATCACATATATACCTAAAATATATGATTTTTTTATTTATTTAAGTATTTAAAGTATTTTTTTTTTTGTAACACCCCTAAGTTTTGATATTGGAAATTAAAAAAAAATGATGATGAGAAAAAAAAAAGAAGAAAGAAATGAAATGAAATGAAAAGTGAGAAATGATAGCTAACGGGGATTGAATTCGTGACCTTGGTTACTTAACGCTTGTGCTTTAACAACTTGAGCCCAATTTTCATGCTTGTCATGTTTTCTAAGGAATTTTATTTGGGGTTATGTTTGGTTTATTATTGGAGCAAAATTTAATGCCTAACTGACCTTTCATTTTCCCCCCAGTTATGGATGTTACTTCGAGTTTGTGAGAGAACCAAAAAGGTTCTAAATTTTATTCACCGAACGCCATATGCCCGGCTCCGATCTCAGCCACCACCAGTTCGTAGCCGTCACCGCCACTTCCGACGTCATGGCCTCCTTGCCCCGACCGAGATCCGATGAGTCACTCGCCGTTTTAAGTCACCGTTTGGTGTAGAAATCCTTGTGAATGGGGCGACGAGAAAAGCCTTTGCCGCTTCGATCTCGGCAACCGCTTTGCCGTGGTTCTCACCGCCAACGTCGTAGTGACCGGCGGCACGTCGCGGTTCCAGCTCTGACCACCACTCGCGCGTTAGCGCCGCCGTCTGCTGTGAAGTTTGGTTCGAAAGATCCTAGAAACCCTAAGCGCAACCCTCTGTTTTCCAGCATTTCTGTCGCCGTCCGCCTTCTGTTCGTCGCGCCGCCAGCACCAATGGATTCCTCGTGCCACGACGGACAAAACCCCTCCGGCCGTTTGCCCATCCGACACCGGGAGAGGCCTCGTCGGAGCCGCCATGTTTTTCCGGCCACTTTGTCTCTGTTTGGCAGGATTGTGACCGTAGGAGTCACCGGCGAGAATCCGACGACTTTCCGACGATCGGCAGACGAGTTTGGATTTTTTTTTGGTAAGTGAACCGGTCCGAACTGGTCTAACCCGTGTCCGAACCGGTCCAACCCGAGTCCGACCCAACCCGTACCTGTACTTGACCCAAACCCGTATTCGACCCGACCTGACCCGTATCCGAGCCCAACCCATCTACCGAGTCAACTCAGCCCGAGTCAGCTCAGTGAGTCAGCCGAGTCAACTCAGTGAGTCAACCGAGTCAACTCAGTTGACCTTTGCCCGTTGACCTGCTGACGTCAGCGTTGACCTGCTGACGTCAGCGTTGACCTGCTGACGTCATCATTGACTCTGACCCCGTTGACCGTTGACCTGCTGACGTCGGTGTTGACCTGTTGACGTTAGCGTTGACTTTGACCGTTGACCAAAAAGTCAAATTTTCCGAAAACACCTATTTTATGTTTTTCGACGTCCTGAGTCCGTTTTTGAAGCCTGTTTCGCAAAATTCCAACCTGAAAGCCTCTGAATCTGATCTTGAACCCAAAAATGCTTATGAGTTTCTTGTTCAGTTTAAAGGCAGTGTGATTAAGAATTAACTGTGGGTTTTTGTTTAATTGAAGGCATCTGCATATATTCATATCCGCGTGGTTGTGGGATGTTGAATCCGAGTTCAAGTGTGTTCGAATATCGTCCACGAACCGACCAGTGTAGCTCGGAGTGAAGGTAATACACTACTACCCCTTGTATGCTTTATGAACATGTTGATATTCGGTTAACGCATGCATGCTTATGATGACGTATACTGTAAATTCTGCTTAAATTGAATCAGATTCGAGCAATAAGTATGAATATTAATAAGACCAAATTATCCGAATAAGATTACTAATAGGCTAACAGTATTAGAAGTTCTAATAATTAAATTCAGTTAATCCGCAACTCAATCATCAATGCGTAAGAATCGAGGCCCAGGATACGGAGTGAGAGATATTGATTATGAAATTACGAAAATGCCCTTGGAGCATAAGTATGACTAAACTACCCCTCTGATAAAGGAAATGACCTAAAATCTGCATTCGACATGATTATGCAAATTACACTACCCAAGATGTATGTTCCTTTGGAAAAGACTTCGGCATCATTATTCAAGTGTGTGTGATACTAAAAGAAACTTGAATTTCCCCCGAGCTCTGTATAACACATGAAGGTAAAACGCCTAAAGGTAAAATTACTGGAATTATTGTTGTATTCTTAAGCTGATCCGCGCGACAGTAAGGAATGAATTAATCGAAATGATCGTAATGACGAAAAAGACTGTAGTGCCTTCGAGCACCGAAATTCTTAATTAATCAGAATAGCAACTTTACCCTTAAGTTCTAAAATGAGTAAATCGTATGTAAGGGCCGAAGGAATTAAAATGACTTAATCTCTACCGAGTACGTAAACGATAGAGGTGCTAAATAGTAAGATTTGACAAAAACGGTGAATTTATCCCAATTTCCAAAATGACTGAAATGCTTTCTTGAGTAAAATATACAATTATGCATTTGATGAAACTCTGAGAATTCTAAAGAGACTTTAAGGGCTAACTGCCCCTAAGTGTTAGGAAGCACGCTCATGTCTGTTAATCACTCCCGATATTAATATATGAGTTGGCTAGTACTGCAAGGTAGGAATATGTTAGTTCGAACAGTTGGAGGCTTGAAAAACTTCTGGAAATATTAACTTTTGTAAATCGTCATTTTATCATTACTGGGCTAAACTATAAAATCACCTCTGATGGTTAAATGACCAAAACGCCTTTGTTGGCCATTATGACCAGAACAACCCTGGATGTATCTGATATCGCAAAAGATCTTATCATAGAAATCTCTGAATGCATGACTGGAAAAGTGATGAGTAAATATAATTTCTTGAGCGACTGTTTATGTCTCGTTGGTATAAATTACCAAAACGCCCATGTATGATAAAATGACCATAATGCCCTTGTAAGCTTAAATGACTAAAGTACTCATGATATATCCAAACTTTCTAAGATCTTGATGTACCAATTCTTGAATACATAATATGAATCGTTTCACGAACCCTTTCTAATAGGAACCTCGTTCTGGAAATTCGTCTAAATTGTCAAAAGTTTTAATGCGTCCCTTTCTGTAAATGCCAAGTATCTTCAGGAAATAAAATATTCCATCTAGTGTGTTCCATGTGTGTTATATTCTGTTGAATGGATTGTATAATTATTTAATCGTGAATAATATTATGTTTGATGAACATTTTAATTGTTACTGAGATTGCATCACTATGTTAGAAAAATGAGATAAAATGATGAACTTGATATATGATGACATGCTCTGCCTACCTGATATATGTCTGTCCAATTTGTATACTTGGTATGTGATCGTTTGATCTGTGATGGTATTGTCTGACTGTTTGATGAATTTGTTAGCATGATCTGTTAGTTTGACCAATGATGGTACAATCTGTTCGCATGATGAATGCTGAAAATGTCTGCTCTGCTTAATAGTATGCCCATTTATCTGTCAAAAGCATGAACTTATGTTTCTGATACTCTGAATAGAATATGTCTGTTACATGTATTATATTACTCATGTTTGAAATCTGATTTCCGATTGTCATCTGGGGTATACTGTTGGGTTATGATATGAAGTCTCTGTCGGTACAGCCCTGATCAAGCTGGTAAATCCTTATGGACTCAAGGTCTCCCCTTGAGTGGCACCTATGCCCATCGGGCCTAGGGTAAGTCCTTATGGACTCAAGGTCTCCCCTTGAGTGGCACCTACGCCCATCGGGCCTAGGGTAAGTCCTTATGGACCTAAGGCATCCCCTTAGGTGGCACCTATGCCCATCGGGCCTAGGGTAAGTCCTTATGGATGCAGTTCTGGGGGACTGCATATTGGTGTAAGGTTGGAGGGTAGTCCTTGTAAACTTCTGTATGATCATTAAACATTTGCATTTAATCTGTTATGTGCTCATATGATATGATGTTAAGTACTTATGTATGTTGATCTGCACTTATTGGAACACACTAGACGCCGAACTCTCTGATTCCTACCTTGTATGTTATCAGCCTATATAATTTCCGTCTAATTCTCAAGGTCTGATTAAAGAACAAATACCATTATTCTTGAGTATGATGAAACCTCGAAATAGCAGAACAGAAATAGAGGACTATCACTGCTTGAAACATCATAAAAATGTTATGCCTACCATATGTCTGCATGAGCTTATAGCATCTTTTGGTAGTTCTGTATTACTGAGCTTTTCCAAGCTCATGTTGTTTTTACCATCGCAGGTTCAAAGAAAATAACATGACCTAATGTTTGACATCAGTGTTCGGAGTTCCCTCGGCGTTGCCTCTGGAGTACGGTATTGTATAGTTAGTGGGCATGTATGTCACGTATGGTTTTGTGATTGAGTCTGTAAAGTACTTTCTGCAATTTCTTGTTGTGTTTAAATGATTTTCTGAAATAGTATTTTAAACAGAAATTGATTTTACAGCTTAATAAGTGTTTTGAGAAAGAAAAAATGTTTTCATGTGTATTTTACTGTGGGTCGCTCTTGTGACCCTAATGTGACTTCCTAGGATCCGTTGTAACGCATAGGCGGGTCTAGGGGGTTACATTTTTTTTATCAAAACAAGTATGTAAAGTATACTTTTTGGTTAAAATAAATGCTTAAATATATATTTTTTTTATCAAAATAAGTAGCTAATGTATTTTTTAATTATTGTCATATGTCAACTTTTAAAAATTTAGATGAAAAAAATATTACTTTAGGTATTTATTTTGATCGAACCTCAAACCCTATATATATAACCAAACCCTAAACTCGAAACACTAAAACTAAAATATTATTTATAATTTATATTACAAATCCTAATATATGTCATAATAATATTTTAATTGTAGAGTTTGGCCTTCATGATTTAGTTGTACATATTTAGATTTGGAGTTTAGTTACATATATGGTTTAGTTATGTATATTATAAATAATATTTTAGTTTTGTAATATAAATTATAAATAATATTATTTATATAATTAATATATTTACAAAATTATATTATAAGATAAATAAAATTAAGTTACACTACAATTCTGCGTTGGAATTATATTTTGTATAATTTGCCCTTGAGTTTATGACATTTTAATAGTCAAGGTTCAATATAAAAACTATTTTTAATTGTTAAAACGTATTAAAATTTATAATGTCATTTAACAAGGTTATAAGTTGGACTCAAATTTCAAATCAGATTAATAGTGGGGTCAAATTTCTAAAATAGCCGACCCCCCCCCCCCCCCCCCAACAAAAAAAAACAAATGGACAAATGCAGAGAGACCAAATTTTAGAAGTTCAAAGAACATAGGGACCGATGAAACAATTTAGACCAAATAAAAAAAACTAACAGATATTCTCCACCTTTCCGGTCCAATTAGCTTCTAAGCCCAAATCTTTCCCCTATAAACTAACAGATATTCTCCACCCTTCCGGTCCATTTTCAGTTGCTTATAGGGAAATGCCCAAATCTTCAGGGGAGGATGATGTACCTTCCCGATGAGTTGGAATGCCCAAATCTTACTTTTTCTCTACCATTGATATTTTAGAACCTTTCTAAAATTTAAAGATTTGGTGTTCTTTGGGAATGTTTAAAAAAAATTACACTCAAAAAGTATTCCAAACAAAAGTTGCAAATTTTTGGTTTGTAAATCATTTTTTTTTTAGTAAAACAACCTTTTTATTCTGTATTCTTTTCGTGTTAATCGTTTAGTTATTGATTTCCACTATAAAATACTTTCAGTAAATTTTCACCCTTTTATGACGTGTGCATATATATTTATTATGGAAAATACTTTATATCATTTACTTAAAAATATTTTAAATTAGTATTTCTACTTTACAACATTATGTTTAAAATAAATATTTTATCCTCTTAAAAATATTTTTACTGCAATGCCAAATTTTAATATTATATCAAAAATTTTAGAAACACTTTTTTCAAAGTCCATGTCAAATTACTAAATTAGCCCTCAGTCTCGGATTTTATCATGTTGAGAGAATTGACAATTGCAAAAGTAATGTTCATCTTGAATTTTCATATATGAAATATATAATTATATTAATAAATTTAATGTCACACCATTAAAAGAATAATTATTCAATACAACGGTGATAAAAACAAAAAGTTTTTACAAGTATTTTAATTTGAAGGTTTAGTGTTTAAAGGTTAGGATTTATATTTAGTAGTTTAGAATTGATGGATTGTAGTTAAAATTTAAGGATTGTGGTTATAATTTAGGGTTTATAACTTAAAACATAAATCTTTAACCATATTACACTAAACTCTAAACACTAACCCCTAAATAATAACTTTAAACCCTAAATTCTAAAATTTAATCATAAACCCTGAAATTGAGGCGCTTGTGATTTTTTTATTTCCATCGCATGTGTATTAAATATAAATTATTGTTAAAATAGTATTCGCACTAAAATATTAAAATTGTAAGGGGAAAATGGCAATGCTAGGTAACTATTGGATGGAAATCGTCTACCCCTTATCATGCCCCTTTTATGCCCCACTTTAAAATAGTGGGTTTAGGGTTTAAGATTTAAGGTTTAAGGTTAGGGGTTGTGGTTAGGGCTTAAGGAATTAGGGGTAGGGTGTATTTTTAGGGTGTAGGGTTTAAGATGTGAAAATTAGGGTTATGGTTTAAAATTTAATTTATAAGTGATTTTTAATGCGGGGCATAGAAGGGGGCATGATTAGGGGCAGAAAATTTTTACCCGTAACTAATTTAAATGGATAATTGTATAGCTTTAAAAGTAAAAAAAAAAATTAGTCAACAACCTGGTTGAAAGTTCTCAATTGACATATTTTCCTCTCTCTAAGTTGTGAGCTCTAAACCCAATTAGAATAAATTTCCAATCCTATAATTGTTATATGTTGAATATAATTTTTTTAAAAAAACTTTTTAAGTAATTTTGTTGACTCAATTAACGTATAGGGTGTAGTCCTTTAAGCAAAGACACCGCACAAGTAAAATGTTTCTTACATTTGTTGTTCTTGTCTTTGTCCACACTTGAATCAACCTGGGAAACTTACAACCTATTTCTTGTTGAAATATGAAAGAGAGCCGAATTCAGTTTATATTCAGTTGGTCGAAATGAAGCCTTACCTGAATCGATTATGTTGTTCGATGACTTGGTTTCGATGCAACAGCAAGTTTGGGCGGGTTGATGGTCGTGTGGACGGCCGATGTATCCGCCCTGACTACGACAGGTTTCATCTCGGCATTCCTGGAATAAAGGAGCTGAGAAATCCCAAAATCTTGCCAAGAAAATCAGCAGGTTCTCCGGGCAAAGCATCGAGTCTTTGAGCAGCAGCAAGCCTTTCTTTCAGGGCCTTGATCTCTCTATTAAGCTGTGCAAAAGATGGTAAGCTCAGCAATTGCATACAATATATAGAGCATAGTATTTGAAAATCATTACCATCTGAACAGCAGATCCGAGCTCCTCCACAGCTTTTGTCAATGAAGAAATGGTTTGTTCCACAACATCTTGATAGCTTGATTCCAAGTCTTCTGTTGAATCAAGATCCACAAATAGTCCTGCCTGAATGAATAACTCCTCAAGTAACTTTATATCTTCAGCATTAAGTCTCTCACTCATCTAAACAAGAACAAACCATGTTAGAAAGTGACAAGAATGTTTCATCCATATAATGTCGGTTCATAAGACTAACTTTTTCTAGAATTTTCTCGAATGTCTCGTCTCTGGTACTAGAAAAAGCTTCATTCTTCTTATCAGCACATTTCTCTTCGTTAACCTTGACAAGTGGTGATGTCTTTATATGCCTTGCCCTGCCATGAAAATTACAACCCCCAAAAACAGCAAGTATTAGATATATAGTTTGAACCTTTTTCTAGTGGGTTTAAATTGTAGAATAGCATATTATATGTTCATGAACCTTGCACCAAAACGAAGAGTGGACAGGCTTTCTGATGCATTTGAAGGACTAGGTGAGCAACAACAAAGCAATGCAGTGCGGGAGTTCCCGCCCTGCAAATTTAATATGAAATTGAAAACCAACTGATCATGAAACTGATTTGATGACATTACATAGAGATGAAATTAGGAGCTAGAGAACTTACAAGAGCATCTTGCAAGAGTCGAGTGAGCTTGGAATCACGATAAGGAATGTGATTTGCTTTGGCCGGTGAACCGCATGTCAGAGCATTGATCACGTTCCCTAATGCCGAAAGGGATTTATTGATTGTTTTTGCTTCTTCGAGTACTCTTCCTTCAGCCCCGGTTTTCTCTACTTTCTCTGACCCCGCCAGGTCCACAAGAACTAACTTCCCAGATTTCACCCTGATCACATTGTGAAATTTATAGATCAATTCATTTAAAGTCTTGAACATAGTCAAGGGATAAGCTATACCTCTTTTCCGAATGTGATTGTTGGTTGAGTGTGAACATGTAAACGCAATGACTCCTGCTGCTTGCCATGTTCATTTCTGTTTACGTTTAAGTTACAAAACAAATTCAAAACAAAAACTTTACCAAATAAAAACGACGATTGAATCTTTCACTCAAGTTTCATTTTCCTATGATTAAGAAATTAATGGAAAACATAAAAGCAGAAAACACAAAAGGATACGGGTCTCTCCAATTGCTCTGTTAGCTATCCCACTCTAAATTTCAAGGCCGGTATTAGAAACTATATCCTATGAACAAAAAGGAAGATCAAGTTCTAACTAGTCTTAATCTTACAGATAGGCTTTGCAATGCTTCGGCTGGGTCCAAAAGAGAGATCTGGGAACAACATCAAGGAATAAATAGAGGATTTAGTAAGGAAAAAGGCATATAACAATATCTAAGTAAGACAGAGTATTTTTTTCAATATAAATAATGTTAAACATCTTTGGTTTGCTTTAGGGGAAAGGAAATTTGGCACTTAAGTCATATAAGTTGTACACAAGATTGAGTTTGTTCAAAATAACAGTGCTAATGCCACCGGGACAAAACATGATTACTGCAAAAAGAATTAAATGGAGAGCTTGAAGAATCAATGCATTATGTATGACGTTTGTATGTATACATTGAAAGGGTTTCTACTAAAGGCAGTGTGTATGGTCGATGGAAAAATGGAAACTCAATAGAAGCCTATGGCGCATTTCCTGACAAACTCGAGAGTCTGAAGTAACATATGCATGAACAAGTTCAAAATAATCTCAACTAGAAAGGGTAAAGCCTAGCAAAATATAGAAGACGCTACTCTAATATAATGCCAAGACTAAATGAAAAGTTCATTTCTGCAAGAAATAGCGTACCTCTGTTGCTCCAGATAACAATATTCCCTGTGTTTTGCTCTCCTTAATCTGGATATTGTCCTTTGATAAATCAAAAAGGTCCCTGAGGATAAGAAATGCATGTGCGTTTAATGTCAATATTAAAACAGCTAGAAAAAGCGTCTCTTATAGTATTTCATTAGCCTAAGCTTTTGAACAGAAAGGTCAATCAGAAATATTTACTAGAGAATCAAAGCTCTCAATCCAACAACAAATAGAATTTAAGGCGATACATACCGAACCTTCTCCATATAGATCTCCACCTATAGACAAGAATAAAATTTGTCATGAATTATACAGAATTTAATAGTCAAACTGCAAGTAATATAGTACTCTAAACATATATGATATGTTCCAATACCATTGACAACTTGATAGTGTACTTGGTTGAGTCAGTAGAAGTTTTGATACATGAAAACAATCCATCCACCACTCTTGGAAGTATCCCTTTCTTCTTTTCATCAGATTCCAAGATGTTGGGCCCCTGATCCAATGAGGTATATATCATCATCAACGAAGTCAATTTAATATATAAGATTAAACAGGGCTACATTTATGCATTCATCAGCAGACCTCCATACTGTATGTCTTCCCTGCCCCAGTCTGTCATCAAAAGAAAAAGAATCAATGAAATAGGACTAAATGTATTCTTAATAAGTTAAGCAATCAATAAAAAAGGTGAGGGCAATGTGTTGCATTAGCAGTGTGATCTACTATTTACTAACAATGAACGAGAAATAGAACTCTAAACCAACATAGTCCTTTAGCCTAATGCATAGACAAGATTTCAGAGCATATTTCTCACCATTAAGTTCTTTATCATCTTCAACAACGTAATCAATCATACTATGAACAAATCCTTGACCGCAGCATTTAGTTAATAGAGAGGTCATTCAAGTACTGAAAATCCTGGAATGTACAAATAACACAAATAAGCAAGATATCTTACCTGTCCATAAGCGATGATTGTTCCGTTTATAGAATTGACTGCATCTGTTTTCAGAGGGGGAAAATGAAATGCATAAAACAGTTGATGAAGTCATAAAATGAAGAAAATCAATCAATAAACAGTTTTCTGATCTTACCTCGAACAATTGGAAGAACGAGAAACTCATAGACATCAGCTTGCTTAGATTCCTCATAAAAAACCTTATCAAAGCTAAACGTAAAACCTTCTTCCTTCTCATCCTATCACATTCAATCTCAAATTACTGAACCGATCAGCTTTTAGAGCTTCTTTATCAATTTTTGAAAAAGTAAATAGAAAAAGCGACAAGAAACTGGAGTTAAAAACAAACTTGAGCGAAATTCAAACCTTGATAATGAAGTTTTCGGAGTCAAAGCTTTGAATACAGATGTTATCGCCGAGATCTCTTTTCTCCTTTGAGCTCAAAGGCCGGAAGCGTACGCAGACAGTTACGTTCGACATTTCTACTTCAAAATTGATTCAAATCTGCAACAGAACCAATCAATTGAAAGCTTTTAAAAGAATCAGTTAATGGAAATGAAATAGATCTGTTTGGAGTTTTCCAAATTTCTGAGAATCATTTGAAGCTTTTAAAAGTTGATTGACAGTTTCTTTTCCAAATTTCCGAGAATCCAAACAGTATTTCGAACTTTCGTGCAAGCTTTTAAAAGTTGGTGGACAGTTTCTTTTTACAAACTTCCGAGAATCCAAAAAGTATTTTGAATTTTTCGTGCAAACTCTTAAAAATAATCGTAAAAAAATAAGTATAACGCTAATAACTGGAGGAAATGTTATGAAAATTCTGTTTGGATATAGAGAGGGACTGAGCTGAGAGAGAAACGAACCGATCTGTATTTTAGCTGAGCTGAGAGAGAAACGAACCGATCTGTATTTTAGCTGAGCTGAGACTGACAGAAGCAAACTTATCTTTGCTTTTATAGTAAGTGAAGGCGGGAAAGAAAAAGATTATATTTTAAATGAAATATTGGACTCGCTTTCTTTTTCTAAAATAAGTGGATTAATTTCGGATTATTACATTTACATTGATCTAGATACTATTTTAATTTTTTTCCATTTATAATGTTAGATTGGAAACATAATATTAACCATTGATATAATTGAACACATAAATTATAATTTACAACAACATACATATCAATTAATTTTAAGAAAAATATCCTATGCACTAGCAATGAAAATGAAAATTTTATATAGGCGTCTTAGTTTTAAAGTTTAAAGATCTGATTTAGGATTTAGGGTTTATAATTTAAGGTTTAGGGTTTATAGTTAGAATTTAGAAGTTAGGGTTTAGTTTTATGGTAATATGGATAGAGATTTGGGTTTTAACATATAAACCCAAAATTTTAACTCTAAAACATAAATTTTAACCACACACCTAAATTCAAAACTCATACGCTTAAAACCTTAAACATTAGACCTTAAATATAATCTTTAAACCCAAAAATAAAATACTTGTAGAAACAAAGTTTACATAAGTGCCTATGCATGAAATAATGACATTTAATTTTATAATCCATAAACTTGAATTTTAAGTATAAAAATAGAGATGACGATGGAGAAGGGTTAGTCGGGTACCGATTGTTTGATATACGTCACCCCATATTTGTAGAGATGTTAAAAATATTTATGGTTATGTTTGACAATTAGCAGATAGCTGATAGTTAATAATATATTACATTAGCTAATTTGACTAGCATATTATATTGGCTGGTTGTATAAAAGTGTTTGGTAAAATTAACTAATAGCTTATAGCTGTTTGATTATTTAAACAAACAAAATGACATATAAGGACATGGTTATATTTGATATATGTTTGAATAGTTTATTAGTTATCAATTATTACTTTGGTGCCAAAGAGGCTCCCCTTCATGCAATTGATTTTAGACCAACCTTTTGTTGTAGCTCTATATATAAATGTATTACTAAGATCTTGGCAAATAGAATGAAGCAGTGTCTGCCTTCTGTTATTCTTCAGAATCAATGTGCTTTTATTGCAGGGAGAGATTTAGTGGATAATGTGCTTTTGGCCCAGGAAATTATTCATGGCTATGGAAGAAAGGGTTTATCCCCTAGGTGTGACTTGAAGATTGGTCTTTGTAAGGCTTTTAACTCTCTGGATTGGGGATTTCTTATGCAGATCCTAAGGGTGATGGGTTTTCCGGTTGAGTTTATAAATTGGGTGAAAGGTTGTGTTACACGTTCAAAGTTTTCAGTGGGCTTAAATAGAGGTCTGGTGGGTTATTTTTTGGGTGCAAAAGAGGTAAGGCAAGGTGACCCTTTGTTCCCTTACCTCTTTATCCTTACTATGAATGTCTTATCTCGTTTATTGAATCTGGCTAGTACGCATGGAGTTTTTAAATTTCACCCAAAGTGCAAGAAGATAGGTTTGACTCATTTATGTTTTGCTGATGACCTTATGATCTTTACTAAGGGGGATTTAAATTCTATCCTTGGTATTAAGGGTGTGATGGATATTTTTTATAGAATGTCAGGCCTTCAATTGAATGTCTCTAAAAGTAAATTTTTTTGTGCTAGTTTATAAAGGTCTGAAGTAGCTACGCTGGCTAATGTATCTGGTTTCAGGATTGGTTTTCTGTCTGTGCGCTATTTGGGGGTACCCTTAGTTACAAGGAATCTTTCTGCTGCTGATTGTGGAAGCCTAGTAGGTAAAATTACTGCAAGGATTATTAGTTGGTCGTCTCGATGTCTCTCATTTGCTGGGAGATTACAGTTAATTCAGTCAGTAATTTTCAGTATACAAAATTTTTGGGCTAGAATTTTTCTGCTGTCTTTCATGGTTATCAAGCAGATCCAGTCTATTTGTACTTCATTTTTGTGAAAAGGATTGATTGGGTCTGGTCAAGGTACGCGGGTTAGTTGGGAGAAGATATGTCACCCAAAAAATGAAGGAGGTCTTGAGATTAAGGATGCATTAGTTTAAAATCGAGTGTGTATGTTACGGTGTCTTTGGCTCCTACTCACTCAGTCAGACTCGCTTTGGGTAGCTTAGATCGAAAGATATGTGCTTAAAGACAGATCTATATGGGATGTCACTGCGAAAAGCAATCATAGCTGGGCATGGAGAAAGATATTAAGGTTGAGGCATCTACTGGTCTAAGTTGGTCCTTTTCAGGGGAAGTTCAAGACGCGGCTTATTTGGGATAATATTCGGCATAAAAATGAGAGAGTCGACTGGGCTAGGATGGTGTGGGGAAGTCCTGTAGTGCCTCGATATTCTTTTATTTCCTGGTTGGTAATGCATGATAGATTATCTACAAAAAATAAAATGTTATCTTGGGGATACCAGATTGACCCCTTATGTGTTCTTTGTAGTGAGGGGATGGAAACAAGAAACCACCTATTTGGGGACTGTAATTTCTCGTTGCAGGTTTGGCAGCTTGTTTTGCAGACCTGTAATGTGACTGTTGAATGTACATGTTGGATGGAGTTGATAAATTGGGTGAAGCTCCATATTAAGGGAAAGTCTATGTTTGCTGGGGTTGTTCGGATTGCTTGAAATTGTTTCAACTATGTTATTTGGCAGGAAAAGAATAGCAGGATCCATAGGAATTCTTCTTGTCAAGCTACTGCACTGTTTATACGAATTAAGTATGATGTAGTCTTGCGTTTGTCTGGATGCAAAAATTTTGTTTCTTCTTCTTCAGGTTTAGTTGAAAATTGGGGGATTCAATTGTAATTAAAAGAGGGTAGGTTGGACTGGTTGGCTGGTGTTTTTTTGTTTGTATTGGGAGGTTTTTGGAAGAATAAAGTCTTCATTTATCCAAAAAAATAGATCATGAAAAATATTTTTTTAGTTTAACATTACTAAGCATATTTGAAGGATATATATGTTAGTTTATTATCTATATAATTATTTTTAATACAATTTGATTAATTGTTAAATTTAAATTACAAATATAAATATATGAGAATAAAAAATAAAGAAGTAATAGTTTACAAATGTCACAATGTAAATACGTGATGGTGAAGAATTAAAATAGAAAATATTAAATTTAGGTTATTTGGAGATTTTTTATAATTGTTAAGAGGAAAAGGATCTTTATAACTCTAATGTTAAAACCTCTAAGTTCAAAAAGCTTCTATTAGCATATTTTTTTTCAAAACTAAAGGTTTAATCCCAATCCGCTATTTCAATCCTCTATTCATCAAACATCTAAATTAACAGATTTGACCGGTTAAACTTCTAATTTTAGCTTGAACAGCAGACATGCTTAAAATATAAAGATTAGAAAGAACCCATATGGCATTTATACAATCCAGGGAAAGCATAATATTAATTGAACTTGTTGAAGAAATATAATACTATATCAGCTTGCAAAATTCCATGTTTGTTCCCTGCTTCTGCAACTGAGAACTATTGATTACTTCAATGGAAACTGATAGACCCACAGTGGACATGACAATGGAAAATCCTGCTATTTGTTCAAAGAATAATGCCAATCATTTTCTTGAAGATCACTGGTACTGCCACTACTGCAATCTCCATTGAACCTTTCTGGCAACTATTTTATGTAATGATTTAGCTTCTTGACATCTGTTGACTGGTAAAATGAACATCACTTGTAGATGGTAGAAGGATAGTGGTTCTGATGGTGGTCAAAGGTTGTTCATATGTGTTCTGGTTTGGTTTTGGGTTTAAAAGAGTGATCGTGTCGTTTCTCCTCGTTGCATAACTATTTATATGAGTTTGGACAGGTGGTAACATGTGTCGATAAAGAAGTGTCGTAGCGTGAGTATTGAATGGACGTCTTAGGGGAAGGGATAACTTAGACTAGTTTTGTGCAACATGTATTGATACGTGGTTTTGGATGATGTTCGCATGTTCTCGGGGATTTCTGGTAGTCATTCGCATATTTGGAGGTTTGCATACTAATACTTTGGTGGGTATGCACGGTGAGTTCGCATCCTAGTACTATCGTGGGTTCGCATGGTGACGGTTTGCATGGTAGTAACAACATCTATCTGCAATGTTTACATATATCGCTGACAATTTGTATACTTCCGTTACAAGGCATGCAGTCAACGAAGTCCTAGTTCTATTTCTGCTTGAAATTTGATGGAACTAATACCCAGTTGGTTTAGTGGGATGAAGTTTAGATTCTTTAAACAAGATCGGGTTCGAGTTCTTATATTGTGACTGGAGCAAATTTGATTGAGAGATCGCCCTCATAACAAACTTCTACAATATTCGATCCAGATTAATCAACCAATAAGTTAGATATCAGTTGCTAAAAAATGAAAAAAATTATCATTAGACATTGTTTTGGTCCCACGTCCTTGTATTGATCTTAAAGTCATTTTCTTCATAGATCTCTCGGCCATTCAAACTTATATGTCGTTCTTTAAAAGTTTCCTTTTTGAAATTCTATGTTTCTTGGTAATTTTAGTCACTTTCTCTTGCTTGTGACATTACAATCTCTTTTGCTTTATTCTGTTTGATAGAAGGAAATCACTATAAATAGTTTTACTAATTGTTTTCCCCTTACCATTATAACTTTTTTGATTCTATTGTATATAGGGATTGGAGGGGTAAAGTAAAGTATCTTCAAAATTAATAGAGACCTAATGAATATTTAATCTAAAGTTTGGGAAAGGTAAATTTGATTCGACAAGAGTTTAAACTAATTAAAAAGGACTAAAATTATCATCAGACAAATTTTTTTTAAGGGCACGAGTCTCTCTTATGTCCTTAATAGCTCTGTCCCTGTTCGTATGCTAAATGATCTAAAAACTTGACAATTTAATATACAATATCTATTTTTAGTGTTTTTTGTACCTGTACTTTAGCGAAGTTTGAAATTTAATTCATAATGAGTTAATGACTTGCTTTTGAATTCGGTATTAATGACAAAGTTTGACGCAAAAAAACTAATGCTGTCAAATTTTATTCAAATACAGGGACTAGAGGCATAATTTGACCCATTTTTATTTCCTTTTTGCAAGACAAGAAACACAATTTTATGGGGTTTTTTTCATTTTGGTACATCAATATTTATGTTTATTTTTTTTTTCAATTAAAGCTTTCTCATTCATGTTGTTTGGCATTATATGTATACGGTTTGCTTATCTAGTGTTTCTATACATACATACATACATACATACATACATACATACATACATACATACATACATACATACATACATACATACATACATACATACATACATACATACATACATACATACATACATACATACGTTTAAAAACAATAATTGACAGTTAATCCATTAATTATATAAAAATTAATTAATTACAAGAAGAGAGAGAAAGAGGATTAGGGTTGAGAAATTTAGAATCATTTCAAGTCACTAAAATACAAAAAGATGCAAACAAATGAGGAAAAACAACAAAGAAAATTATTGGGGAAATATAAAAGATTAGAATCTTTTCTAAAATAAAATAAACATTAGAGGGTATAATGTATAAATAAAACATGATTTTATAGTTCACCTACATGGGGACTTTAGACCCTTCTACAATGCATGTGAAAAGGGACACGTTAATAAAAGAAATTCAACAAATGGGAAATAAAAAAACAAACCCTAAATATTATAAAATTATCCCTAAGCACAATTGACATGAATATATTATTTCTTTCACCATTTTGTTTTTGTTAATAAGTTGATTTAGTGGTCCATCTGTAAAGTTGTACAGTGACCAAACATCCTCTTTGGTTCATTTTACATTCTTTTCATTTAACAGTTATATATATATATATATATAATATTGATTTATACCTTAAACCACCACCTTTTGTATTCACACATGATTCTAATCTGTTTTGAATTTAAAAATTAATTATTATTTTGGTATGTTCCATTCTATGCCTATTTTAGGTTTATGATTTAAGTGACAATGGCTTTTCTAAAATTCAAATTAATTTTTTTTACAATGTATTTAATGATTATTGCATTGAACACTTGTTGTATTTAAAAATTATTATTATCAATGACTGTAGAGGCTTATTATGAGAGCGATCCTCTCAACTCAATGTTTTTCATTAATCATTAACAATATTAAAATTTGAATCTCTGACTTTACTTAATAAATCTAGTGCCTCATCTTATTAGAACAATTCGTTGTTGGTGGCTTAATGCTTTAATTATACTCAATTTCTTACATTTTGTACTTCATTTTTTTCTCCACTTTAATACTGAGACTACCATTTTCTTTTAAATTTATCTCAAAAATTAAGAAAATGCCAATAAAAATATGACACATAATATCTTTTTATTGGATGTCACTATTTCTTAAAAGTAAAATATGACAGAAATATTTTTACGTACTAAAGTGAATCGAAAAAACATTGGATCTAAAATTGAGGAAATAAGTATAGTTCATGGGTCAAAATTAACATTAAACGTGTTTGGAAAAGAAAGTATATATTTATATTAAGTGACAGAGCTCAATTATGCAATTTAAAATTTTTAGATAATAAAATATATATATTTTTGAAGGATTAAAGAACAATTTTATCATTTTATTTCCAAATATTTTTGTGAAGATCCAATAACCTCACTCAATGTTGGTTTTAAAACAAGTTCAATAGGAGCATTATACAGAGTGAGGTTATTGTCTAAGAAAAATCCTTCACTCTATATAAGACTGTAAAATTTTCAAACAAAAATTAAATAACTGTAAAATTTTGACCAAAATACTCTAAGAAATCTTCAATACTCTTCGTTGCAAGCATCAAACACATCGACAAAACAACCATGAAAAGACATCAAACATTGATAAGACCACTGATCATCTTAAAGGAGATAACGGCCATGAAAACATGTATACGTGTCACCATGACAGAGTAAAACTGCGAAATTGCAAAAACTGCGAAAGATGTAGAGATAGAAACTGCGAAAATTGCAGACATATAAACTGCCATGAAATTAGCAGACAAGAGATTGACAGAAAAGCATATATAAACATATTTCCGTCGAAGTAAAGCACATAAAACTAAAAGCAAAACAAAAGAGAAAACAACACGAACACTCATCAAAATGATAAGATTTATTTATTTACAAAATCTGGAAAGAACTCAAATGAAAAAAAAAATAAAAAAGTTGAAGAAAAAGAAAACTACCTCAGAAAAAAATGGAGAGGAGATGAGTCAAGTTAAATGTTTACTATGGAAAACAAAATAATAGTTATGGATAGGGATCAATAAAACTCAACTAGAATAAATTAAATTTTTTTGTCTCAACTCAACGCAAAAAATTCGACTTGACTCCAATTGAAATTTCATAAACTTGATTTGAAAAAAAATTCAAATAAACTTTGAATTATAAAATGGGAGCTCGAATAACTCCAATTTTTTTGTAAATATTTGTTCGGTTTTTAAGTTTGAGTCAAGTCTCTCAACTCTGTCTGATATATTATGTATATCACATGTGAAAAGTATGAAGAAATATATATATATATATATATATATATATATATATATATATATATATATATATATATATATATATATATATGCATACCGAACATGGATATAGAAAGTCGTTTATATTGAAATGAATTTGTATTATAACATTATAAATAATTACAATTAAATTTATACTGAAATTTTAAAACTCGACTCGAATAAAAAAATTCAAATAAAGTTTGAGTCGTTCATATATGTTCATACATTCTTAACTCTTTGACAATACACACATCTTGAAGACAAAACGATTTAAACTTGTGTTTCCTAAGACGAACATCATCTATTTTTCCACTGAGACCACTTATTGAGTTCGAAAACTTTCTAAATCTTTAAACCACCTTAACCTCACTAATTCTCATTTAGTTCCTCCCTTGTTTATATTGCTGTGATTCGAAAGAAACCAGCATTATCAACAAAAAAAAACTTTATTACGATTTCTACGTTCTGCTGCCATCTAAAAGACAATCAAAACCCCACCAACATATCAACTTTATTTATTGTCATATTTTTCACCTTGGGATTCGACCGTGAACATCGTACGCCTACTAAATTCACGGGTCGTGAACTGATTATCCCCCATGCACAAATGATTTGTATTTGAACTTTCAAGTCACATTATTACAGTAAAAAAAAAGAATAATCATTGTTATTAAGGGTAAATACTTTGGTTCAAAACAATTTTTCATGATATATTGGTCTCTCTTTTCTCAATTTTGGTTTCTTACGTTCCAGTAAAAAAATAATTACAGAAAGGAGATGAAAGCTGTTCATATGGCAGCCTTTAGTTTTAGTACTTCACCTCTCATAAGTGGTCATAGTCTCCTTTGAACTTCTGTTGAGAAGAAAATGCATGAACCCGAACTTTTATTTTTTTGGTTTAATCACCGGTACTATTCCACTGTAAAGGCCCGCCCGTTATGAAAGTAACCCTTCTAACTTAATCTGTTTCATTCACAACGTTAAGATTCAAACGCATAACCTTATTTAAAGAATTTAGCACTTTATTCTACTAGGTCAACTGGTTGTTGGTCATGAACCCAAACTTTCTTAATAACCTTGATTGTCGAATATTCAATGGTTCGTTTGATATAACCGAGTTCTCGGGTTACTATAGATAAGTTATTAGTGTAATGATAAAAGACTTAAATCGTAAAAACTTTATTTAAAAAAAAATAACTTGGATTTAATGTGTTAACTTAAGAGGAAAATTCTAAATTATACACTTATGGAGCAGTCGAACAGATTGGATCGGATCCGTGACATACATTACATACCCTTAAAGGGAAAAAGAATGGAATGAAGTTTCATTTTATTTGAAAATTACATTATTCTAGTGAAACCAACAGTAATTTTTCTAAAACAGTTTATGGTAAATTGGCCTAAGAAATGAACAAACTGGCAGGGAATTAGTGGCAAATTAAGCGATTTCAGGGAACAACCTGAAGGTAAAAAAAAGGGCTTCATATAAAATGAAGGTGGAAATTAAAGAGAAATTACAAATTACAGTGGGATTAAGGGATGAAAACCACAGTAAATTTTCAATTCAACATGGCATCTTCTTGAATCCTACCTAGCAACTGGTTTACTGCTGTTGCAATGTCATCCACTGAAGTCAGCTTACAATCATCTTCTACCTGCAATTTTCAACCAATTATAGCAAATTATACTACAAATCTAAATACCATATATATATGTATATGTGTATGTATATGTATATGTACAAGTATATGTATATGTATACCAACCTTGACACTGAGAGAATAGAGTACAGTTTGATCAACTGTAGTGACATTGAGATGGAGGATATTGAGACGCATACAGTTCAATCCTGAAACCAATTTCAAGAGCTGTGCCGGTCCCTTTTTCGATCTTATTCTGAGGTTTGCATGGCTCTCCACCATGGTGACTTCGATGTCGGCTACGGCGGATTGATTCTCGGCCATCGATTCGTTCATCGGGCTCGAATGAGTATCGGTCCGAGTCGAATACTGTGGGAACGTGAAGAACTCTGCAAAAGGTGATGAATTACAGCCGCTAGTACTTCCATATTCTGATCTTTCCTTCACCTCTTTCTTAGCACTCAGCAGCTGAACACAGTGCTCAAGCTCCTTCACAAAATTGATGGCTCCTCCAATTATTGACGCTTGATCACCCTAATCAAAACAAAAACATATGATTACCATATATAAATATTATGTAAAGTCAGAGATCTAAATTGTGATTGCAGCCGCGTTTTCGGTCAACAATTATATATCGTTATTTTTGGCTACAATGGTTTCCGATGGTGCTGCTACCTCTATATAAGGACCGTTATAGCGGTAGCGGACCGTTATTTAAATTACTTGTGTTATAGCTTGGGAGATGAGAGAGAGAAAATGAAAAATACCCTTTGAACATAAGATTCAGGCATGAGAGAACGAAGAACAGAAAGATATTCATTCATTTGCCTTCTTCTATTGCGTTCAACAGCAATGTGAGTCATCCTTTGATTCTCAATCTCCTCCTTGTTTTTACGAGTTTTGAGCCGACGTCTCTTGGGACGAGTCGAAGCAGTCTCGACCACGGTTGAGACGGCTTCGACGCAGCAGGGGGATGATCCATTAACATTGTTAGTAGCTTCACTGAAATGGGGTGGTGGAGCCATTGAAGTTGGTGAAGAAGAAGAAACCCAATAATCTCCATTAACAAAACTATTATTAGCATCATCAGAAATTTGATTGTGCTGAGAAAAACGCTTGTCTTCATCGTCTTCATAGCTGAAACTCCCTCCTAACAAGCTGTACAGATCTTTGCTGCTGCAACCAAACAAATCTTGCTGGAAAACTACAGCTTCTAGTGCCATTTTCTTTTCTCTGCTGCTTTCTCTTTCACAGCAAAGCTGAAAAGAAAGGTTTTATTATTATTTGTTTAAATAAGATACCCAAAGACCAAAACAAGAACAAAAAAACAAAAAGAGTTGGGGGGAGATGTTAGCCTTGAGGCTTGAGGGTTTCAACTTTGGGTTGCAGAAATGAGCTTTTTAAAGGCATTTGATGAACCCCAAAAACTAATAAAATAAAACTATGGCATTTTATTGAAGGGGTAAAACAATTTCTAGTCCTTCAATTTGGTAACTCTTTCTCGGTTTGGTCCTTAAAGTTTTTTCTGTCCACGTTATTCTCTGAACTTGGTAAATTTCTCATTTTTAATCATTTAATAACCAAAAATCTAAGTTCAAAGACTAATCTGGACTAAAAAATGTTTAGGGACGAAATTGAGAAAATTATCAAATTTAAGGACTAAAGATTACTTTAGTCCTTTATTGAGAGAGAGAATGCAAAGAAAAGGGTATAAAAATATAGTTTTCATTTTTGAACTTATTCGTAGGTATTAACCCAACATGCTCTCGTCTTGTGAGCCACACTTTGTCTACTCATTGGTTTGTTTATGTTAATGGAAATTAATTTTGGCACCCAAAAAAATCCTTTTAAGAAAAATGAAAATGACATTTTGAAATTAATAGTGAAAATGATGCAAGATATTTACAAACTTTAATTAATTTGGATTCTTCTAAAATTATGAATAAGACTTTTTTTTCTTTTTCATAACATTTTATCAACTGTTGGAGTTTGTTTATCACCTTATTTATCTTCGTATTTCTTTTTAAAAAAATTGAGAAATTATATATCTATTCCTACCTAGAGTGGAAGAAGAACTTTAGGGAAGGAAGGGAAATGCTCCTGGTGAGCCTAGAACCAATAATCTAAGAGAATATGAGGGAACAGAGATGAGCAATTTGGTCAACCAGCCAAATACGCCTGCTCGTATTTCTTTAATTTGATAACATGTATCTAATTACAATTTCATTTTATTTTTGTTTAAGTAGTGATAGTGTACGTTTCAAGAGAAAATAACAAAATTTAAACATATATAAAATAATATAATATTAATATTCTTAACTAATAGACCAATTAATGAATGTTATATGGGTAATTCTTTTCATTGCTTTTCCTTTTATTAAGAAAATTTATCATCATTATTAAATAGTGACAAATATTAAAATACATGCATTTTAATAAAATGTGTAATATGGTACATAAATTTTTTGGTGCAGTTGTATACATAAATTTTTGATTTGATATTAATATTCACGAATCATTTATATCTTCATCAACATGTTGCAATTTTACATTTTATGTACTGAATGCAACAATAATTATATTAATCTAATGTAAAAATAATTGTATATATATATATATATATATATATATATATATATATATATATATATTTGAATAGTCTATAGGTTATTACAAGGTATTATCTGTCCATACATATTCTCTTTGACAATGTACATGCACATGGTAGACAGAGCGATTTGAACATGTGTCTTCTAAGATGAATATCATCCGCTTTTTCACTATAACACTTGTTGTGTTCGAGATGTATATATATTTTTAAAATATATACAACTAGACCAAAATTTAAAATTCATGTCTAATTAAACTAAAATTAAAATTTCATGTATATAATTACACGGAATTAAAGTTATATATCATTAGACATTTGACCAAATTCATGCATAACTTTAATATTCATCTCTATTATATGCTAAGATAATACTTTTCAAATATGACATTAGAATTACAAAGCAAAGAAGGGCCATAAATTGGCCAAATTAGTTGGCGCGTGGAATACACGCAACTAGAGAGATGTATGGAATTATGTTGAAGGGTAAAAATATACTACAAGTCATGTAATTATAAATTTGGTAATAAATATGTCACTTTTCTTCTAAAACTATCAATTTTTTCATTTAATTAAAATTTTGTGATAAAAAAATTACTTAGTCATTAAAATTGAATTGAACAGCTTAATATAATAATAATTTTAGTCCATAAAATTTATATATTTAATTAATTTTGTCTTAATTCAATATAATTCATCAACTTTAATCCTTCATATTTAAAAAATTTATTAGTGAAGTGATCGTGTTTATTAGCCGTCGACACTAATGTCAAAATAAGTCTGCTCCATTAGTTTGTTAGTTGTTCAGTAGTGAAGCGATTATGTTTATCTAGTTATTACATTTGTCGGTTATCATGTTGATGGACAATATCACAATAGCATGGTGAGCGACAAGTGGTCAAAGGGTATATTGTCAAAACTTTTAAGTTTAACGATGGAGTGATATGTGTAACAATTTTTTTGGAAGCTAAGGTGATTTTATAAATAGTATATGTTCTGAATATACTCTCAATCATTTGACAATGCATGCTCAATCACCCTGCTGCAGTTGCTGGTGCTCGAACCCATGACCTTTAAGAACAACAACCGTTCTCTTAACCACTGAAATAAGTTGGTTCGTGCATGTGTAACAACATTTTAATTTAGTTACTAAATTGTTCTTGTTAAAAGAAAAGTGACATGTTTGTTATCAAATGTATAATTAATGACATGTAATGTATTTTTACCCTACAATGAAACAACCAGCTCCTCGTCATTTGGTAATAATGCGGTCGGACGTACGAGTTACATTGATATAAGAGAATAATAATATAAAAGTAAAATTGAAAAGGCTGACATTTGCAGAGATTCTTGCTATGTTATGAAAAAGGAGGGTTAGAAAAACAACAAAACCATGGCTCAGATTTAGAAGAGAGTTTCTTGAAATAAAATTCCTTCTTTTAAAAAAAATATTGGTTAAAGAGTTAGAAAGTTGGATCGGCATTGTTTGTCAGATATGACATGTGAATTTAATAAGTAAAAATGGTTTTTCTTCACACAATATTTTTATTTACATTTTTTTTAAAATATTTGAGTTAAGTTTATAAAATTAAAGTTGAAATATGTCGAGTTGTTTGAATTTATGTTCAAATTTAATTCTAAACATTTATAATGTAATGATATTGATTTGTTATAATTTAAATGGTTTTCTATAACCATATACGATATAGACATGTTTCTTTATATTTGTTCATTTATGACACACACACATATATATATATATATATATATATATATATATATATATATATATATATATATATATATAAATATGTGTGTGTGTGTGTGTGTGTGTCAGACAGAAATGAGAGACTCGAGTGGAACTTGAAAATAGATCCACTCATTACTACAAATTTTGAGGTATTCGAAGCAAGAACGAAACTATTAATAGGTTGGTGCAGTCGCTCGCAAAATTTTTGGTATAATAACATTTTAGGTTCTTTTGGGTTCAAATATTTGTCAAATAATTTCTTTGTCCCTCCCATTTTTTAAACTTAAAGACTTAATAGACTATTGTCCCTTTCAATGTTTCATCCTAGCTCTGTCTTTAATTTGAAATTTCATTTTATAACTCAAACTTTATTTTAACTATTTTTTAATCTAGTCGATATGAATTTATAAAATTACAATTTAAACAAAATCAAGTCAAAATTTTCACATTGAATTAAGTCAAATCAAAAATTTAGATTTCTTTTCAAGTCAAATTTTACTGAGAATTATTTCTTAACAAGTTGATTCCAATATTATTTCTCGAATATTTTTAGGGTGATTTTTCACGTTTATAGGTACCGGGTTCCTTTATATCATTGTCCACCTATTTTTTTCTTTCAGAAAAATACTTTCTATAGGGACTGAGCTCATACAATCCTTACATTTGCTTCCCAAATATTTAGAATGACAACAATAATATAGATGAATTCAACTCCAATAAATGTTGGGTTCTCTCGTAAATAGGAGTTATTCCAAGAAATAATGTTGTCGTTAGGGACGATCATTTGACCTAAAATCGACGAGTTCTGACCCAAACTTATAAAAATAGAATTTTTAAAGAAAATTTTAAGTTTCGGTCGGGATTTTTGAGGATGGGGTCGGGCCGGGTTCAGATATAGGGTAAAAATACTCGATCCGACCCGACTCGAAATAATTGTTTACTTTTATTTTAGATATTTAGGTATAACTGCTATATTGCTCATCTCTTTCATTATTTGTTCAATTATCTCGCTATTTTGTCTAATAAAAATAGAATAATCATTATAATGTCCATTTCTATTTGTAATGTTTTTTTTCAACTAACCCCTTACATTATCGAATAAAACAAATAGTGTCGGGCCGATTCAAATCAGGTTCGAGTTTTTAATCTAAAATTTAGGTCAGAGTAAAATCGGGTGGAGCGTCATAAAATGTCGGTTGGGTTTAGATGAATGTGTTAAATTTTCAAGTCGAATCGAGTGCAGGTCATCCCAAAATTCGACTCATGACAATTCCTAATTAGAGTTTTTCCAAAACCTCAAAATTGGAGTAAGAAAAATAATCATCGAGATTTATTATTAGTCGAGTGATAAAGATACTATATCGTTTGCACATTTTCTAAAGACAAATGAATAATTCTATTAATTAACCTTAACTGAATTGAATTAAACATTAGTGAAAATGACCATGCAACAACAACAATTAATATTTTTTAAATCCAAAAAAAGCATTTAGGAGAAAAGAATAAAATCAATCTCAAACCAAAATTTGCAAGTTTTAGAGTTTAAGCCAGCTATGAAAGAATAATCCAAAATATTTTATAAATGGAAAAGAGAAAATAAATCCAAAAAATTTGTTAGCCACACGCATTAGAAATCATTTTTTTTTTTCAATTTGTTTGTCAATGTTTAATGGACTTATTTGGAATTTGAAAAATCTAAAAAAGCAAGCTATCTATCATAGTGTTTATGGTTGCTAATATTCGATGCCAACTCCTCTGGTCAAACTCTTTTATTATATTGATGACGACACAGGCTTTATTAACGAAGATTAATGAATGTATTATATTGATTTTTTTTTGATAATTTCTATATGGAGGCAAGCCTGGTAGTTCTTCCGAAAAAACACTCGAAAAGTCACACACAGTCCTGATGTCCTGAGGTCTCACCCCACTCATATCCGGGTTCATTACGTAAGCCAAGTAAGCCTGACACCCTGAACTCAACAACCTCTGAGCTTCCAAAGCCGAAACCACGTTGGACAAAAACTTAACATTCTCTCCAACTACCACAACCTCCAAGTCATCAGTAAGTCTCAAAGAAACCCTCTTAGTCTCGAAATCAACCTTGGCTATATGCTCTACAAGCCAATCCATGCCCAAGATCACATCAAAACCATAAAAGGGTAACTCCATCATGTCGACCGGAAATACGTGGCCCTGAATCATCAAGGGACACCTCCTATACACTTTCCTAACTACCACTGTATCACCAAAAGAGCTAGTGACATTTACACCTACCTCTAGCTAATCGCAAGGTAGTCCTAATGACTTTGCATGCTCACCCAGAATATACGAATGCGTTACCCCGAATCTATTAGAGAAAGCAAACTCAAAGACTGTAATGTGAAATTACCTGCAATGACATCAGTGTCATTCCCAGCCTCACGCTGAGCGTACACCCTAGCCGGTCCTCCTCCCTCGGGCTGGACTGCTACCACATGAGCCAAGTTCCTCTGACCCTCATTCCTCGGCTAGAAGTTTCCACGGCCGCGCCCACGACCTCTCTGATGCTCAGAACCCCTCGCTGGGGCCGGTCCTCCCCTAACTGGGTGTGGACAATCACGCCTCAAATGGTCTCGGGAGCTACAGTTCCAACACGCCCCAAACATACCCATGCACTCACCTGGGTGGCGTCTCCCGCACCTAGTGCACTCCGGAATGTGCCCAACGGCCCCTTGGCCCTGACGGCCCTGACCATGGTTACCACCCCTAGGCCTCGTATCCGGCTGGTACCTCTTATCCCTATGCCTCTTGGCATGATCTCTATCCCAGTTCGCAGGTCTCTTCCCGGAGTCAGACCCACCAGCACGTGCTCTAGAGCTCAGGTTCTGCTCTACATCCTTGGCCCTAGAAACCAAGACTTCGAACTCAGTGTAGTCGGCGGCCAACATGTAGGTCTTCACATCAGTGGTCAACCCATATCTGAAACGCTCACATCGCTCCTTCTCATCCGGAATCAACTCTGGCGCGTACTGGCTCAACCTCACAAACTGAATCTCATACTCGGACACGGTCCTACTGCCTTGAACCAAAGCCATGAACTCTCTTTTCTTTTCATCTAAGTACCGAACTCCGAGGTACTTCCTCTTAAAAGCATTCCTGAAAAACTCCCATGTGATATCCGTCTCAGCCATACCAGAAATAGCTGTGGTCCACCAAATATAAGTGTCTCCCTGAAGCAATGAGACAATGCATCTCAACTTACGGGCATCCGAACACTCCATCTGGCCCAAGATGCGAGTAGTGCTCTTAAGCCACCCTTCCGAACCCTCCAGAGACAATCCACGAAACTCAACTGCCCCCAAATTACGAAGCCTCTCTAGGGGTAATCCTGTCCCCGCACCCTGAGGTGGTGCTGCAGCTTGCATACCAGCCAAAGCTGTCTAAAAAGCTCCGGCTATAGTCTGAATCAAATGAGCCACATCTGGGCCTGCTTGACCTTGGCCCGCTTGAGCCCCATTACCTCCCACATTAGCCTCAGCCTGAGGCCCATTACCATCACCTCCGACGTTCCCTCCATTTCCACCGGGAGCATTAAGAGCAAGAGGCGCGTTCTCGGGTGCCCGGTCACCCGCCCTAGGCCGTTCCCTCAGTCTCACCATAGCAATTAAAGTAATCTAAAACAACAAACACACAACAACAAAGAAACGTTAGGTTAGCAAGGGGCAAAGGACTCCGGTTCTCAAGCTCTTTAAACCAAAACAATTTTCTCTTTTTATTTTGACAACAATGCCTAACAATGGGGACTCAAACCAACCCTCAAACAACAGCAAGGTCACCATAGCATGCATACATACACCATGCTAAAACAAAATTTAGACATGCATGGCAAAACACTCATAATACTTTAACTTACCTCACTTACCTGCCCGAGGTCTCGGAAACCTCAGGCTCTGATACCAATAAATGTAACCCCCTCGTCCCGGTCTCGCCGGATGACCGGTCTAAGTGGGCTACACGGGGAAAACCGAAGTGAAACCCGTTAAGGCTCCCCTTCGGTTAGCAACCCTATTTTTTTCTTTTTAAATTAATCTTGTCTAGAGGAGTATTAAAGTCCTAAGTGATCAAAAATGCAAAACAACACACATGAGACAATCAAACGAACCCAAACAACATTTAACAACCCAATTTTAACTTAACTGCAGGCGGTATCGATACACCTAAGGGGTGTATCGATACACCTTGACTAGGTCAAAAAGTCAATCTCAGCCTGTGGAGACCGTATCGATACACCCAAGGAGTGTATCGATACCCTCCCTAAAGGTTGACTTCATACAGTCAACGCTAGATGACCATACCGATACGCCAAGTCTGGTATCGATACCAAGTTTGGACAGTGACTTTAGTGACCAAAATGGTATCGATACGCTTGAGACCGGTATCGATACCAAGTGGGACAGTAGCTCCAGTGTCCAAAATGGTACCGATACGACTCCTCGCGTATCGAAACGAAAGGCCTGGAATATAAAGGCCGTATCGATACGGGTCTAACCGTATCGATACCCCTGCTCTGCAACTCCTCCTTTCACTACTTGGTAACTTCACATACGATTCTAGATGCACTTTTGGGCACTCCTAAGCATACATGCATCAAACCATAATTGAGACTTAGCATGAGAGGCATTTAATCTAACGGAAACATACAAACAAGACTCCATACAATTTCACAAGAAGCATGTTTAGCAAGCACAAGACATCATTCACAATGTAGTCAAGCATGAGGCATACATAGGCCAACATCATACAAGTTTAGGCATATGCAAATAAACCACATAAGTAATATAGGACACAATCGAAGAAGCAAAAGCATAACACAACATGAGTTTAACAATTTCAAGCATAACCTCCTAAGGAGTTTGACCCCAACTCCTAACACTCTACACCCCATTGTCTAGGCATTATTACAAAAGCAAATCATACTTAAACTTGCTTGAGAACTCCAAAAGCTTCTCCCTCGCCCGCTCACCTCCCGAACTCTAACGATCTGCACGTTGGAAACAAAAGAGCATAAGCAATCTAGCTTAGTGAGAGATGCTCTACAATTCACAACATGCAATTTTCCAAAACATGATTTATATGCAAGAAAGCAATGGATGCACAAGGGCCTATCTCAACCACAACATTTGGTTTGCACAAGCACAACCAACATACACTTACGGTGGGACTACACATCACCGTTTCGACTAGTGGATTTCCAATGGGACTACACATCAAAGTACTACCCTACTAGTCACTATCGGTGGGACTACACATCACCGTAGTTAGACCACCATCACGTGAGGCACGAACTCAACACGACTACAACATTAACAACTTAAAATGCATTCAAACAATCACAACGCATCCACAATCAATATATCACAACACATGAGAGTATAGAGGCTTACACACGGGTTTAGGTGACCTCTCAAGGTTCCACCCAAACCCCAAAAGAATCCATATCGAGCACAATGTAAAAACCAATAATTCTACTCACCGTTTCTACCTAAGAGAAAATCGAAGACCAAGCTCAAGACTCTGAAATCCCCAGATTTGTCCCCGAAGCTTCACCAACCAAAATTCTCGCTTCTAGCCATTCCAACACCAAGCAAATAATCTCAAATCAGTCCATATTCTAAAATAATCAATCCGGATTAAATATCAATCTCAAGACATCAATTTTCCATTGAAAACTAGCTCAACACTCCAAAAATCCGAGCAACCCTTAAGCACCCCTTAAAACCATTGATTTCAACCTTCAAACTACTCCCTAAAGCCTTCAAAACAATGCTTACATATACCCTAACCATTAGCCCTCTCTTTTCTACATAAAACACCCCCATATCTCAACCCAAAATCTCCTAAAATCCTCCCAAAAACCCAAATCCGGAAAATACATAAAATCCTTTAAAAATCATATATAATGAGTCTCATGGACCACAAACAACCCCCATCGCAACAATAAACCGAAATCTTTAGTCAAAAGCAATAAAGCAAACATTTTTATCCAAAATCCTACAAATTCCAAATCTTAAAAACATGCATAAAAATGAAAGATAAGGGTGTTAGCTTGTAGGGAAAAACGAGGGTAAATCAAAGACATGATTACCTTTGCGAAACTCTTCAAAACGAACAAGAAGATGGATGGAATAGTAACCTAAGGAGGATGGGTGGTTTTGGACGTTGGTAGAGAAAATGGTGTGGAGAGAAGAAGATGAGCCAAAAGCAATTAGCTTATGTTTGTTTAAAATGGGGGTCAAAAAGACCAAAACACCCTTAATGAATTAAGGGAACTACAATGGATGACACCATGGCAAATTTGGGCTTGTCTTGTAAATGGCCCAATTAAATTTTATTTGACTTAAAACTCGAGGCCCAAACCATTATAATTATTATTAAAAAATTTGAAATCGAAACCCGAACTATTTTTAAATTATTATTTTCACCCGACCCCCGAACCCGGGTGTTACAATAATGTTAAACGACATTTGCCATATCAACTCCATGCATATGAATTAAGTTCATTAAAAACTCGTACAAAAAAGTGTAAAAGAAAAGTAAACACTTTTTTGAGAATAAAATTTATCGGCAAAGAACTCAAAAACCTTCGTAAATTTCATTTGTCTCAATCTAGACGAGATGCTTAACAAGTGAAAAAATGAGTGATGAGTGTGAGAAACAACAATTAACAATTTAATTAATCTCTAACAATGAGCGAACCAAACTATCATGTAAATTGTTACGCTACCTAAATCTGATTACATTGGCAAACAACTATAAAAGAAAATCAAGCTTTCTATGACCACCAACATACCCAAATTAGAAAACAAGAGTAGTGAGCATCTAAAATTTGTAAAGTATGTTTTAATTTAATTTAGGCTTAATGCACATTTTACACCTTAATGTTAACCTTTTTTTTCTTTCAAATTCGGTATATAATATTTTTTGAACACAAGTGTTCTCTAATATTTTCCCGGTTAGAGAGCTATTAAAATAAAAATTCAGCCAATGATATCGTGTTACATCAGCTCTTCTTTAACTAAATCAACCCAACTGATTTTAACGAAAGAGTAAATGTCATGTCGAATCTTTTAAATTTATTTTTGTTCAATTTAATAACGGAAAAATTTATTTAAAATTTTTATTATTAAATAATATACCTGAAAGTTAACAGTTTAATATTTTATATGTTAGGAATTAATCGTTTAAATCTCTAAAGGCAACAAGTTGACAAAAACCAGCGCATGTTTATACCTTATAAATACTTGGAATCCTAATCCAATCCTCTTCGTATTGTGAACTCTAGAGCTACAAAATGTGGATTGAAATAGATCAAATTAATCTAGATCCGATTAATTTGGATTTTAGAACTTCCAGGTCATTTTAAGAATGGTCATTTTTTAATTCTGATTGTTTCGAGTTTAAACCATTTCGGGTGTGTGACACTGACACTAGGGTTCAAGTAATTTCGAGTTATTTGTTCGATACATAGCGAGTTTTGATCACTTTAGATTTAGGTCATTTCAAATTTATGTTGGGTTCAATCATTTTTCGAATTTATCTTGTTGACCTTTTATAATCAGATCAAAATTTGATATGTTTTTTGACAAATTTTAATCTTAATCTTACATAGAGAGAATGGGAAAGAAAAACTCTAGGGGAAGAAAGGAGGTGCTCCTACCAGGTCTAGAATTCATGACCTAATGAAATGTGAGAAAACAAATATGACCAGTTTAATCAACCGGTCAAATGTACTTGCTCAAATTGGACATATTTGAACTTAGATTAATTGCGAGTTCTGTTAAGAATAAATTTATAAGCTCGATCCCTTAGAATTTTATAGGTTCGCCCCTTAACATAAATTCTTGCGCCCGTCCATGTTCAGAGAGAAATTATATCATAGCGTCGGCTCACCCCGTCATTCATGGTCCCAACCAATAAAATTTATTCATTTCATTAAACTTCTTCATATCATCTTTTTTACCAAGTGAATATTCACTCGTATTTATTGTAAATTAAATTAAAAAATATTTTTTTATCGAATGAATAGATGACATAAAAAAAGCTTGAAGAAATAAATAATTTTTATTAGTTGAGATCATCGATGACGTGACGATGAAATGAATTTTTTAACTGATTATAAATACACAGTTAATCTGCAAAGTGAAACTGATTTTTTCTTCTTCATTTAATACCTAATTTCAATATGAAGCTGAGGGTTAAACCGTTTAAATTTTTTATTCAAAAAATTATAAAAGAAACCCCAATAAACAAAAAATTAGACCCAACTGGCTCTAGTTCGAGTGTTTTAAAAACATATTGTTGTTTAAGAGATACGTTGACAATTTCAGTGTTTAAAAAGATTACATCTTCCTAATTTGGATTAGCCTTTATTTTAAAAGTTTTAAGATTTTAAACAGTTTTGTCGTGAATACTAATTAATAATAAAACAATTAATTACTGATTAGATGCTAACAAAAAAATCAAATTTGTTTTAACTAACGACACCTTGTGCCTTCGTGTATCCACTCCAATTGGTGAATTAGATTAAATATTTAATTAATGGATAGCATTAGTAGATGCCTACTGCCACTCTCACTTGTATTTGGATCTATCAATAAAACAAAGCTAGATTCCCCCTCTTTGTTTTTCATTAATTTCAATGTCTAAATAATGACTAACACAAAATTACAATTCAAACAACCGCGTAATCTATTTATTACGAAGTAGTTAATATATTATTTAGCATATGAATTTGATTTTAATATTAACCTAACATGTGGTTTTAGTGGAAAAAAGATGGTGTTTATTTTATGAGACTCGAGTTTGAGTAATTTTGTTTGCAAGGTGCGTCTTATCAAATAGTTAAGAAAAAATATAAACATATACTATTTTATAATTTTTTTTTAAAAAAAAATACAAACTAATATTTATATATTTTTGAACTTGATTTCTATCATACATTTTGGTATACAAACTTGATTTTTATGACACATTCAGTTAATGACCTAAACTTACTTCTATAACACATTTTGATACATTTAATTAATGACCTAAACTTGACTTCTATCATACATTTTAAAGAATGAAGTCTGTTTTCATTTTTTTGGAAAATAAAAAACGGTGAAAAAAACGTGTTTGGTTATAAAATTAAAAAATGTTTTTAGAAAATAAAAACAAAAAAGTGAAATTTTGAAAACATAAAAAGAATATTTTCATTGAAAATATTTTAGGAAAGTAAAAAATATGAATACATAGGTTTTTTAAAAATTTAATTTCATTTTAATCCGGGTTCAAATCTTTCTAATGTCATTTTTATTTATTAATTATTATAATTATTATTATATTTTTCTAACTATATTTTATTTTAATTATTTTTTTCTTTTCTATTTAAAAAAATTAGATATCATACGCATTTTCATTGTTTTCATTTTTGAAAACAAGTTTCCATCCCTATTAACTAAAAAAAAATCTTCTGCCCCCTAAATATGCTCATTTAAAAAACACTTAGAAATTAAAGTATAAACCCTAACCCTAAATTTCAAGTCCTAAACCATATACCCTAAAGATACATCATACCCTAACCCTAAATTTCAAGTCTTAAACCATATACCTTAAAAATACATACTACCCTAAATTTCATAAACATTAATCCTAAACTCTAAACCTTAAATCCTAAATTTTCTCTTGAAAATAAAAATAAAAAAACAAAAAAAAACACCATACCAATCATGTTTTCTAATATTTTTTTGAAAATTTTCTCCTGAAAATAAAAATAAAAAAATAATTTTTTTTCTAAAACTAAACGGACCCTAAATAACTCATAAAATTTTAATTTTCAATCTCATAATCAAAATTGTAATCCGAAGATATTTAAAATATTTAAATTAATTTAATTCTCATCAGATTTGATTTAAATTTATTACCGTCTAAGTTTAGAATTTTGTACAACATTCTATAAGAACATATATCTCTCATAAATTATTATAATAAAATTCTTTTGGGGTAGAAAATTTGCAGAATAATCAGTACATTACTTTATGATAGAATCGAAGTGTATTGTAGTCTGCAAATTAACCCCAAAAGTTAAATACTAAATAAACAAACGAATAAAACTATCATATCATTGCAAAATGACAATAATTTACTAACACAATTATTTTAACCGTGGATAATAACAACCTTTGTATTTTATCTAATTATATTATAGGATAAATACTCTATACACAGGCGGTGGAAACTGAAAGTTTCCGCAAGCACCTTAGTTTTAGGGTATAGGGAGTTAGTTTAGGGGTTTAGGTGTAGGGGTTAGAATTTAGGGATAGTTGTTTTAATTCAAGGTTTAAGGTTATAATTTAGGGTTTATAGGTTAAAACCTAAATCCTCACCATATTACTCTAAAAACTAAACCCTAACCTATAAACTCTAAATTATAACCCTAAACCTTGAATTGAAACAACTATCACTAAATTCTAAACCCCTACACCTGAACCCCATAAACCCTATACCCTAAACTAACTCCTTATACCTTAAAACTAAAGCGTTTGTGCAAACTTTCAGTTTTTACCGCCTGATATTCATCCTATATTATATATTATTATCATCATCTTGCTATAAATATTAAAATAAATAAATAAATTATAATATCAATCGTTATATCGATCAACAGAATACAGAAAATTTATCATTAAGTTTGTTCCAGTAAATATCTTAAAAATAAAAAATAAAAAATTATGAATATTTTAATCCTTATTTTTCAACTCGCGAAATTCTTAGATTAAAGAACAAACCGGATGGAACTTTATAGATCGACCTTATTACGCATAACCGCATACAATATATAATATTAGTCCATGCTGCCAAAACATGCCAAATATATACCTTCTTTAACTTTATAAAAGGTATAAATTAATCTTAACTTGATAAGATCGATCTATTACGTTTAAGAAACATGTCAAGGGTCCATGTTCCTGTATTAATTTTTTTAAGTATCTATATGTTGTTTTATGGACCATATTCGATATTTGTGCCTATCCCTCCTAATAATGTTATCATCGCATCTAACAATTATTGTTTAGGAATGAAAAAGAATCCAAATTCGACTGGCCTGATCCAACTTTACCGGGTAGATTTTTTAAAGAGTTAATTGCATCACATGTTTTTAAATTATAACTCTCATTCTAAATTGTTTCTTAAACTTTTAAATCTTTCAATTTCATTCATAAACCATGACTCATATTCTAAATTGGTTCTTCAACCTTTTGAACATTTCAATCATCTCAAATTATTACCCTCATTCTAAATTTGTCTCCAGACTTTTAAACATTTCAAATTCATCCCAAATTTATCTTAGCTCATAATATTTGGTCATAGCTTCATCTTTACTTAAATTTATTCGATATCATTAAAATTTCAATTCAATATACAAATTTATACATTAAAATAGAAAACCACACATTAAATACTAGAACTAAACAAGTAACTTGAGGGACAACTTTGATACAAAGGGAGAGGATCAAGGATGGGAGCAAACATGAGCGGAGCTCACTTGGGGTCTAAGGGGACCCGACCCTATTATAAAATTAGAATATTTGATAGATTTTGGTGTAATTATAATTTAGTTCATGTAAAAATAAATATAAATTAAAAAAATACTAGTTTATTAAATATATGATCAAGTATGGATTGAACTAAAGAAGAATGAGCATGTATTATCAAGTTTTTTTGGTGTAATATCAATTTAAGTCCTTATAGGTTAGACAAATTAGGCTTTGCCCCATGAATTTTAAGTTTTAAACACTTAATAAACCTCTGTATTTTACAAATTCAATATTTTGGTCCCCGCAAATGTTTAATCATGACTCCGTCCCGGTAACAAAGAACTTTTTTCTTCAAAGTCAAAACTAAATATCTTCATCATCTACAACCCATATAACAACTAAACGAATTAAAACACCACACGACCATTCAAAGACTTTTTGGATTTTGGTATATTCATTTATGGAGTTAAAAGTTTCCTTTTGAATTAGGGTTTTGTGAGAGAGAAAGAGGAAAGCTCATCAAATGCATGCACACCATGCCCCGTTCCGCAGGGAGTCGGTAAGATACATTAAAATCACTGGGGGCCATTGCCGCCCCAAATGTCGAAGCTCTTAGCCCTCTGGTCATATCTTAGGGTTTGAACAAATGCCATTCCATTCATTTGCTTCCATCAACACTTACAATAATATTATATATATATATATATATATATATATACACACACACACGGAGATCCTGATAAAGATACCGGCGACTTTGTCAGTATCCGGTCAAGGTAAAGATTTTTCAAAGGGGGTAGATTTTGTTGTTACCGACCGGCTGGAACTCCCACTGCATTCTGGTTTTAGGGTTCCTTCTGTATAACAGCTCATGTATACACGGTTTTACCTAACTATGATGATTCTGTAAAAAGTCTATACATTATTTAATTCCCTAGAAGCTATGATCTGTTCCAAAATTTCAGCATGTAGTGTTTATGTTGAAAAGTGATACAAACCAGAGGTAGCTGGAATTATTTATTTATTTATCTTGGATTAACATTTAAAAAAAATTATGAGTAACATGCATGCCATATGAATTAGTACTGTTTGCATGTATGACAGGTAGTTGAATTAAGCAAAAAAAAAAAAAAAAAACAATGTATAGATAAGGGGAGAATTTTTTAATGATATGATCCCTATAAAGATGATCACTTTTTGCATTATTAGCAGTGACCAACACCATTGCACTTTATGTCAAATGACATTTTGATTATGGTGCCCCTCTTGAGATGACTTCATATGGCATATATAGAAGATGAGAATTATTCCATAGAGCAAGTGGAATTAAAAAAAATCAAATCGAGTTGAAATAGATGACCTACGATATTTAGGGTTTAGAGTTTAGAATATATGACTGTGTCTATATATTGTTTGTAGAATTAAAATTTTTCACCGTCAGTATATTACGCTTTTTAGAGAAAAATAAGTACATAAATTAGGGTTTTATCTCTCTTTTGAACAAGTTTTTTTTTTAATGTTAAAGACATGCTAGATTTAAGAAAAGATCTAGGTCTGATCATCTTAATTATAATTTGTTTTGACATTAAATTTCTTTGTCTCCTCGGCCCATCACAATGGTGACTTTTCCAATACAATGTTTCTTCCCCTAATTACATAGTTATCTTTCAAGAACTTGTGGGAGCAGACCTAACAGAAGAATTAATTGAATCATTTCAAATGGCAGAAGTTCGAAACAATTTTCAAACATGAAAAAGCTGTCTGGTTAAATTCCAAAAGCAAACACATGGAAAGTTTTCATTGCATTGGCTGCTCGATATCCCCTCTCTCCTTTATGAAACAACATTTTTTACACTTAAAAAACTGTTGGAAAACGCAGGTTTCCAACAAATGTTAATGATTACACAATGCAGTCCCCCCAGCTGTCTTATAATATATGTATATATTATTACATTTTGTGTGTGTTTGTGTTTTATATCGTGGGGAAGGGTAGAGAGAAGAGTGTGGAGATTTTGCTTTATCTTTTTTTTTACTCCATGTGAAAAAACTAAAGGGTATTTGGAAGATGGGAGAGAGATGAAGATCCATCCCTTTTAACCCCTTTCTTCATGTGAAAAAGCACCACTCAAATATGTGGGGTCTCAATGATCTGTAGTTTTATTCTCTCACCATTGCTTACTCTCTCTGGAAAATTCTAAAAATAGACTGCTACAGTACGGCTAAAAAGGTGGGTACATAAATCCTTACAAAAATCGTAAGAATTTATATGCATATGCACCGAAATTCTTACAAAAACATTAAGAATTTCGGTATATACACAAATGCTTACAACTTTTGAAATAATTTATGTACATATACGCAAATACTTACAAAAATTGTAAAATTGAAGGTATATACACAAATACTTACAATTTTTGTTAGAATTTCGGTATGTACATAAAAGTGGTAAACATTTATGTATATACCGACTTTTTTACTATTTTTGTAAGAATTTCAGTATCTATGCATAAATCCTTACGAATTTTTGTAATAATTTGTATATACGCTTTTTTAAACCTCTTTTTAACGGGTCTCTTTTTAAAACTTTCCTCATTTCTCTTCACCTGTGAACTTTACTCAAGCAGCTTATGTTAGACCAACACAATTGATAAACTATATTATAAACATAAGTGAAGGGTTAGAATTGAATTATTAAAGTTTGAGAGTTTAAGGTACAATTTTATTGTTGTATTAAATTATATTTTTTTTAATTTTATGGGGACCTAAAGAGAAATTATACCGATTGATGGGACTACGAAATTAAAACCACTTATGAAGAAAGCATTGGTGAATTGAAATAATTAAAATACGAATTATGTCGTTTGGTGGTGACATGTTGAAGAATGTACACTTTTACTTGGTGTATTGTGTATAGACATGTCGACATGTCTACGGATCACTCAAACTTCTTGACCGTTTGGTGGGTGTAATTTGGTAATTCGACAAATTTTGAATTCTTTCTTCTCAATAGAATTGTCTTGGTTTAAGGGGAAAGGGTAAAATACTCATTTTCTCCCTAACTTTATCAGTGTAGTCATTTTAGTCATTAAACCTATGAAATAATTAAGACAGTTGCATTGAAATAAAATGCCCACATATGTCTACACTATAAATAGTTAAAAAGAAAACAAAGGGCAAAAAACATTGTCGACCAAAAGCAAAATCAAATCTATATAGGCAGTGCCCACAATCCTCACCTACCTACCAGCCTACCCTACACATACATACCATTGCATTGATTCATTATTATTATTATGAAATTATCAAAGTTTCATTCACTTCCAATCAAATTCTTCTCAAGGCCCTTTGGGTATTTTATATCTCAATTACATGCATGCGGACCAATGACTCATTCTTCTATGACATAATAATTAATCTCTATAGTTTCTCAACATGAGCCCACCATTAAAGAATATCAAAGCAATTAACTATACAGATTCATATCATTAAAGTGACCAAAATCATTTTCTACCACTCTTATGATTGAAATGTGTATGTATGGGAAAATCTCGAGTAAGATCAGAAACGAAGTTAGAATTAGATAATAAGAGAAGTAAAGTCGTTTAAATTTTAAAAAACAGAAATTTAATAAATATTTGATCCAAAGTTTAAAAGTGGTAGTAATATTTAGTTTTATAAGTATTAGAGAAAAATTGAAAATATATACTCTCATGTCCACTGATTAATTCTTTTTAGATATTACAGTTGAAAAAAATTAAGATATATTGCACTCTTTTTTTTATTTTCTGATCTATGATACATTGAACAGTAAAATATGAAGTCGGTCATGATTTTTAATTATAAATTACATAAGTCGCAGTCTGCGTCGTGCATGTATTTAAATAAAGAGTAGTGAACAGTGAATTCAGCTTATCATCCTACACTCTTCACTATTATTTTAATAAAAAAATCATCAACAATGAAGTCGGCTTGTGATCCTACCGACTTTTATTTTCACTATAGAAAATACCATATATTCGAAAATAAAGTGACAGACGTGCAGGTGTAATAGTTTCGTCCTTGACCAAGACTAAGTCAAGAAAGAATACCAATTGGATATGGCTTCCTCTGCAAGTCTTATAAGAGATGCAAATGAGGAAACGGGGGTTGAATCAAGAATTCTACTTTCACATGTTTGATTTTGATGTGGGAGTGCTTTTAGGAGGAAAAATTAAGTAGAAAGTGACGGAAATTTTAGATTTTTTGTTTAATTTTTATTTTAATAGAATGCAAAGAAATTGAGAGAATTTTCTGACTTTATTGGTAAAAGATGTATGTTCTTATATTAATAACGGTATTAATAATAGAATACTCATTAACTCCGAATATGAATAATAAAATAGATTATATGTGCTTTGTTATATGCTAACATTATTTACATTCAGGGACAAATTAGGATTAAACACTAAGAGAGATTTACTTGTTTAGATTCAAAAGAACAAGAATCTATTAAAGATTTAAAACTAAAAATTAAAGAGAACTAAGACTTAGGCTGCATTCAGCAATGCTTCTCCAAAAGGCGTTTGAACGCCAAACGAAGAAGTAGTACTGAACATGTATTAAATATGCATTGAATGGGTGTTGGCCTCGCTTTTCTACTTGATATTGTGCTCAAACGGGCGTTTCGCCACAACTAATTTTCTCAACTTCTCTAAAAACGGTTAATTGACAGAGAATTTGCGTTAAAAAATCTCCGCTGAACGTTTGATCAATACTTGAAGTAATATGGACCTAAATTATCATTTGATATGTTTTTTTGAAGGGGTCGATGTCCAAACACCGAATAGTTTCGTACATGTTTGTTTTCATTTATAATTTTTCCTTATTGTTTAATTCAATTAATAATTTATTTATGTATTTCTCTTCATCTTTAATATCAGAATTTGGATTTATGATGCAGATTTTTTTTTTGTTCGTAAAATAGTAAAAATATAAATTATTCACATATAATTGTTTCAATCTTAACAATAATAGAGATTAATTTTGATGAGACTAAAAATAATATTACCAGTGAAATTAATTAATTAAAATTAATAATAAAATATGTTTCTGAATGCAAATGTAGCTGTGACTATAGTTGAAATTGAAAATAATCCCCCCAGTAGGATTCTATCTGAAAAATATTCAGGATTTAAAGGAAATTATTTCATTTGTTAAGGTTACAAACAAGTGCAAATGTGCAATAAATAACCGAAAACTAGTTGGGTGATTGCTCAGCACCCACCAAACTACATTTTTTTTTGTTATACCGTTATTTTGGGCACCAAATTATAAAAAATTACATTTGGGTCAGGCTACATTTGGGTCGCTCAATTATTAAAGGTTATATTTGGGTCACTGAATTATGGGTAATGTTACATTTTGATCACCTTTCATATTTAAAAAATACACTAACTTAGTCATTTTTTCTTCCAAATCACTTGTATACCCTCGTTAACACTAGAATATTTCATTTGAAATCATTAATTAATCTAATACACAAATTGATATGTATTTTTTAAATATGAAGGGTGACCCAAATGTAACCTTACTCATAATTAAGTGACTCAAATGTAACCTTACCCATAATTGAGTGACCCAAATGTAACTTTTAATAATTGAGTGATTCAAATATAATCTTACCCATAATTGAGTGACATTGGTTGTAGTTTATCCTAGTATTTAATAATATTTTAAATAATAATTTATATTCAATAAATAAGGGGGGAAACAAAAAGTTTTTAGAAACGCGTTAAATAATTTTCAAATGATTCAATATTTATTTGGTTGGCTTTTAAGAGATATATTTAACGTGTCAGTATAATTTTAAGGTTTTTCTAAAATTTTATCGATATGACATTATTTTATTTTTAAATTACATGTTTAAAATAATTCGTATATAAGAATATTTTTATTTTAAATATTGTATTTAAATTGCGAGTGTACATGTTTTTTTATTAAGTAAATAAATAATTACATTCTCAAGACAAATATCGAGATTCAGATTCATACTAAAAAAGATAATACGGACATCTTTGACCACTCAGCCTGTTAATGGATTTTGATGAATGTACGCATTAATTTATGTATTGGTTGAGATCTGAGGTAGTACTTGAACTACTTAAAAGAATATAAGAATATTTTATTTTTAAATTATGTATTGTTTGAGGTTTGTACTTAATCTATTTAAGAACATAAGAATATTTTATTTTTAAATGTTCATTTTAAATATTGTATTTAAATTGCAAGTGTACATGCACATTAATTATCTTATATATATTTGAATTCTGATATTTATTTTAAAAATGTAATATCTCTACTTAATAAAGAAAACTTAAACCTTCCTAAGTCAAAAATATTTTGAATCTATTATTTATTAATTTTCTGTCTAGCAAATAAAATATATATTAAACAATAAAACCTAAATATATTTCTAAAAATTAAAAAAAAAATAAAATTTATAGGGCATAAGATGTGATTAAATAATTATTACGAATTTAATTGTTTATTATTAATTTAAATTATGTATTATATAACTGGAAAACTCTTCTCCACTTCTTCCATTTTCTCTGAGGCGGTTACAAATTTTTTAAGTTTCAAAGTTCATCTTTGTATTTTCTTCTTTCGCCGGCGGCGGCCATAGGCGGTTTTGCTGGTTATGTATATAAATAATATTCATCGTTGTCGATGAATTTTCTAGTTTCATGTTTTTTTGTTTTCTTTTTTACTTTGTCAGGTTTCTATCATATCTGCTTCTTTGACAGTTCTTTCGTCTGCCTCTATGATAATTTTTTTGTCTGCTTGTATGGCAGTTCCTTTGTCTGCTTTTATGGCAGTTTCAGTCTATCTTTTGATAGTTTAGAGTTCGGGTGACGAGTATCATCGAACTTTTTTGTTACCGAAGGAAGGCCGAACACTTCATGTTATGATTTCATTTTTGTGGATGTGCCGATATGCCAAGAACGAGTAGCAAAAGAATTATGTCGTCTTCAAAGAGCACCCAAGGCAAAGTAATAGCTTTCTAGATTTCATTTCAGAAGTTTCTTTACCAGAGTTAGATTTGATTTTTTAACGTCTTTCACACCGTTAGATTTTTCTGCATTTTTATTTTGCACTAAACTTTTATTGTTTACGGTGTGATTCATTTGTAATTCTTTCATCACTGAATATAATCCAGTTTTAAAAAAATATGTATTATATATAAACCCCTAACGAAGTGGGGAGCTTAATACTAGTTATCATTAAAGACATTAGATTCTAAAAGAGGTTTATTCCATCAACAAGGGTTAAGTGTAGTAGTAAGTCACATTATACTTTTAATAAGAATATGTATGATTGTAACCGTGGGTTATAAGAGTGACCGTATACGAATCTCAGAAAAAAAAATTCAAAATGAGCACATTTTCTAAGCGCCGAGAATATTTTTCGCGGCGGTAAATAACGCCGCTATAAGACTAAAAAAACGCTGCTAAAAATCTGTTTGCTGTAGTGGTGTTATGCTTACAAGGAGAAAAAGGAAAATATTAATTATAAAATATTGATAAAGAACATGGAAAAAATAAAATGTTGTAACACTTCATTGATTTTGAGTTATATTATACTCATTTTTATTTAAAAATGAGTCTGGAATAAGTCAACAAACATTTAAATTTTTTAACTCTAAGATATTATTTTAATAAATTGTACAAAGCATTAAATCTTTAAACTCTTTATAATTTTTTTTAATTTAAACTTAGAAGAAAGTAGCGTTGGAAGAGACATGATAAATTTGGAGTAGGGTAAAAATCTTCTACCTCTAATCATGCCACTAAAAATCACTTATAAATGTTTGTAACACTTCATTGATTTTGAGTAAAATGTTGTAACACTTCATTGATTTTGAGTTATATTATACTCATTTTTATTTAAAAATGAGTCTGGAATAAGTCAACAAACATTTAAATTTTTTAACTCTAAGATATTATTTTAATAAATTGTACAAAGCATTAAATCTTTAAACTCTTTATAATTTTTTTTAATTTAAACTTAGAAGAAAGTAGCGTTGGAAGAGACATGATAAATTTGGAGTAGGGTAAAAATCTTCTACCTCTAATCATGCCACTAAAAATCACTTATAAATTAAATTTTAAACCCTACCTTAATTTTCACATACTAAACCCTGCCCCCTAAAAATATACTTTACCCTTAATTTTCTAAACCCTAATCATAACTCCTAACCTTAAAATCTGAACTCTAAATCTTAAACTCACTATTTTAAAATGTAAAATTAATATAATTATATGTACCCACGAGATTCCATCTCATTATGGTGAAAGAAATTCAAAGAAAGCCTAAACTAGGTTTAACAAGTAAAATGTGATTTCTACTCTCATCACTTACCCCAGCTCCCAATCATTTATGACAAATTAAATTCAAAAAAAATATCATCGACCTGAACTTGTGGTGTTGACTCCTCCACGTTTCATTCCCTCAGCCCTTCGATTAATATACACATATATAGCAGTCTATATAACATTCCAAAAACAGTACCATACGAATAAACTAATACAACTTGTAAAAACCTTTAAACAAATAACATACACATAAGCATTTGCATGCATGCAAAAGTTATCGTATCAGTCGTTCACAAATCTTCAGAGCTCGGTACAGTCCACACTCCGTGTAGCAACAAAAGAAGTAAAAAAACACACAATCTTTGCTCTGATTACATATCTCGTTTCCCACCTGTTGGATAGAAATGACATAAAGATAACATGTTTTGTCATCATGCATTTGGAAAGGGCACCTTCATGGGCGATCCATGGCCATACACATGGCATCCAAAGATACCCCACATGTTGTTTTGGCCATTGGAACCCAATATTTTGAAGAAACAACGGCGGAGGACCTAAAACCAGAGTGGTTTCCATTGCAAAGAATTGGCCTTTGTGTTTGGGGTTACCTTACCTTACCTTCCCTCTCAAGCAATAGTTTTTTGGCTTTATGTTTTGAAGGCGATGGACGTTGACATACGTTGGGGGCAGTAGTGAGTAGCCTATGCGGGTAGGGACGGAATCAAGATTTAACTGAGGGGTATTTCGATTAATTTTGAAATAAATATGGTCTTAAAAAGTGGTTAAATAAAAAAATTACGGGGTTTAAGTTTAATTTTACAAAATTTAAAATTTAAAGGTCTTAAAAAGTCATTAAAATGAAAAAAATGAGGGATCAAATCGATGTTTAATTTTATTGATTTTATATTATAAGGTCCTAAAAAATAATAAATCATAAAATTTTGAGAGGAGCATGTTGGAAAAATATGATAAATTAGAAACTTTAAGGCATATTTTTTATGGGAAAATGTGGGTATTCGAATAATGAAACTATGACTTCATATTCTATTCTATGAGACCTTTATAACGGTACTTATATGCTCAAAACGGTTGAATGATGAATGAGAAATTGATGCTTAAAGTATGATATTTGTGAATTGTGTAAAAAAGAAAAGAAAACCATCAAATTTTAGGGTGTAATTGCTCCTCCCAAGTCCCACCTTGTATGTGGTTCCGTCCATGTAGGCTGCAGGCATTGGCGTCTAGTAAGGGAGAACAACATGAGCGGCCGCTTAGGGCCACCACCTTCTACCTTAATAATTTCACATATTTTTCAAGTGACAAACAAGTAAATTAGTGGTTGTCTATTATTTTTTAATTATATTTAAAGTGTTTTCTTAACGAAACAAAAAATATATATTTAATAGATTTTAATTATGTTTTTATAGTTTATTAATGTAATATTAAATTAATTGTTCATACTAATCAAACGTATATATTTTTATAAAAACCCTTTTTAGTTTTCGTTTAAAGCCCCGACGGCTCTGGCTACCGGCAGTGGCTTTGATCATAGTAATAATGCAATAATAACAGTTCAACGGTTGTTCTTAGGCTCGTGTTCTGTCTGTTTTTTCTTTCGTATATGTCAGATTTGCTGCAGTTGGAGCTTTTGTTTTGGGTCCCATGCCATTCCAAATGTGGCCAATCATGGGGTTTTCCATCATTCTCCAAGGTTTTCAATGCTATCGAACTGTGATACGAGAAAGCATCTTTGCTTATTAATTCCGTGTTCTAATCATGGCTTATGGTCTATCATGTTAAAATTTAAGATATATTCTTTATGCTTTCTTTTAGTATAATCTGGTATCTTAATTTTCATAATATTATTAGTGAGTTTAAATTGATAATACAGTTTAGTGTTGTTATTAAGTAGGTCTAATTATTCAACGCTTTTTGCGACAACAAAAGTGTGCGATGGTAATTTTATATGTGACTAAATTAAAGACATCAAGTGATGGTATGGTGAATAAGATATGATTTACGAATGATTTTGTTTATATGTTTACGCTTTCTTCGGATGTTTTTGACATTCGAGAGAGGAGACAGATTTGCTCGGTTCTTGGATGTTTGTTTTTGTGGTATAGTAGGAGTATACGTACCGTGTGTGGGAGGGGATCAAGTGAGCTTGTTAGGCGATATGGGGTGTGGTAATCAAGTGAGCGTGTTTTCCTTTGTGTCGATAGGGTGGCGTGGTGTGGTTTGTTCAAAGTATGAGGATCGAATAGTATGGAAACACGTAACATCAGACCATTTTTTTGTTGGTGCTTGACGACATCTTTTGGCCTGAAAATTGCATCCGAGGGAGATTATTGTTGAGCTCATGTATTCATGTTTTTATCGAGAAGAGAATTGTTTGGATGTCTCTTTGGCGAGGGGTGGTGTTGATCGTACATCTTGGTTTTGCATGCTAGCGTGAATGTTTTGTGTTTTGGTTTCTTGCTTTAATTTTTTCGTTTATTTTTAGCGTTTGTTCTTTATTTCATACTCCTCGATACTCTTTTCCTTCATTTAGGTGTAGGGAAGTTTTTAGTAAGACTATAGGGTGTGATGACACTGTATGATATTTATTAATAAAATTATACTCTTTTGCCGATAAAAAAAATTATTAGTTTGTTTAAATTGATAATATTATTAAAGAGGTCTAATCATAGTTTATGGTCTAATCATCTATTTACTTTAAGATCGAATAACAATAAAAAATAGCGTCAGCACTTTAATATTAACAATAACAATAACTAGTGTTATTAATTTGGACCTACTAATAATGTATTTTATAAAAAAATAAAAATAAAACTTTTAAAATTAAAGGCTTAACTACAAATTCAGTGTTTAAATTATGTCTATTTTTTAGAATAAGTGCTTAAAGTATTTTTTTGGCTGAAATAGGTGCCTAAAGTTTTATTTTTTGCTTGTTTTAAAGTCAACTGAGACACCAATTTCAACAAAAAAACGAAACTTTAGGCACATATTTCAGCCTGAAATGAAACTTAACACCAATTTCAACTAAAAAATACTTTAGGCACCTACTGCAAAAAAAACATAATTTAAACACTTATTTTGTAGTTAAACCGAATTAAATCATAAAATTTAAGACGATAGAAGATTTAGATCCACAATTTAACCTGGTATCTTCGGTACCATTGCTCAACTCACGTTAGCTTTAAATCCAACACATCTATGTACATGGTAATGTTTTAATACCCAGGAGCAAATTTACCATTTCCCTCCTCTAGGTAGTAAATGTTCAAAAAAAAAATAGTTCGAGTGTATTTAATCGCGTAATATCTTTCGATGCTGTTAAACCAAGCATGGATGGTGAAAATAGTGGTAAAAAGTTCCCTTTGGCTACTAATTTTTCCTTTTTTATCTGCATATTTTCGTATGATGTTATCTCTACTCTACAATTTGCTTTCACTTTCAGTACTTTAGAAAATTATATAGAGTATGTATGAAGACAAATTCTAGATTTACAAGGAGACAATTCATATATTTTGCCGTGGAAGGTAGCTAACAAAATAAAAATAAAATGGAATATAGACAAGATTGAGGCCACACTGATTGGTTTATACAAATAATTCAGTGTACATATGCAAGAACTGGTCTGGCTTCTTGCAATGTGTCTTTTTTTCTTACGTGGAGGACAGTTTGTGTTTACATTTCAAGAACCGGTTTCAGATAAATTAGACATCATGGATACACAGGAACGAACACATAATTTTCAAGGGTGTAACTGTGCTTAAGCAAGCACTCTTCGATCCATCCCTGATACATATAAACACATTGGACTCCATGGGTACAAACTACAAAACATTGTTATTGTTACAATATTATGATACGTCTAATGAAAAGTTATTTGTATTATACGATACAATAGTTCGAATACAACCTTCAATAATCTTACCTCTTTCCTCAATTATAAGTAAAAATAATAAACTATGATAGGTCTCTATCTTTTTCTTCCTTCTTTCATATATCTACCGAATACCGACTTAATTATCAGATTGTACATCGGAATCATAACTCAAACATTCTTTTCATTTGATCTTTCACTTTCATTGCAGGCCTTCCATGTCCTCAAAACTATGTGTTGTTCTCAGAGCTCACATTCATATTTACTGTCTTTTTATTTTTTATATAAAAGTCAGTTTATTATGTATACAACTAAAATTAAGAATCTCATTTTAATAAATGACATATAACCCTTTAAATCTTTGAGTCGCTCCTGCATGAATACATTGGACTCCATAAGTACAAAAATATTGTTATTGTTACAATATTATGAAACGTCTAATGACAAGATATTTGTATTATACAATACAATAGTTTGAATACAACCTTCAATAATCTTACCTCTTTCCTCAATTATAAGAAAAAAAATAAAACTACGATAGGTCTCTTATCTTCTTTTTTTCTGAGAGACTTATCAAATACCGACTTAATTATCAGAATATACATTAGAATCTTAACTCAAACATCCCTTTCATTAATTGCAGGCCTTCCATGTCCTCAAAACTGTGCTGTCCTCAGAGCTCACATTCACCATCCCAAACACCATGAACATGAAGAAGGAAAATCCAAAACTCTTCCAAGTTGCAAATTTTCATCAATTTTCTGTTGTTCCCCATTATTATTTTCTCTTTCTTACAACATGTTCATAAGCTAAAACACAAGCCAACGACCACCTTAGTAAACCAACTCAATTATGAATTTGATTTCGGAAAATGTAAAAAATTTCTGGCAAATTATGGAACTTTTGGCCCTACTATAACATATGTGGTGAAATTCTTTTCCATGGTTGTATAATTTCCAGGGAAAATTTTTTGGGTGAATGTTGTGGTTTAGGTAAAATAATTAATAATTTAGGGTGGGGGAGGCCACTTGGTTGATTTTTTTCTTCCGATTAATCTGGATCGACCCGCATCACACATCTGATTTTGGTGGGTGAGTCTCCCAACAGAAAATTTCTACATGCACAAAGTTTTGAACTCGAGACTTACTTAAGCGATATCAAACTACATACTACTTAGACCAACCCGTTGGTATATTAATTAATAGGAAAATACTTGATAAGTTTACACAAGTCTTTCAATTTTAGAGTTTAGAGATTTATGTTGTGGTTTAGGGTTTAAGGGTTTAAATTGTATGGTGTAAAATTTAAGGTTTATGGTTAGAATTTAGAATTTAGGGTTTAAAGTTTAAATTTTAGAATATTAGGGTTAAAATTTAAAATATAGCTTAAATATGAAGGTTGTGTAATTTTTTTACATAATTTATCTATTAAAATATAACCCTAATTTAATTACCAACTATTTGTCATGATTATGATTTTGTGTGATAATAATGGTTGCTTTGAACCTTAACAAAATTCCAAAATTAACAAAGGGCTAGATAGAGAGAGGCCTAGAGAGATCAAATCTTTTGTTATAATTATGGACCCCATGATGAAGTTGACTCATTAATTGCAAAAAAGAGAAAATTAAATGTAGTAAGGTGAACTTAACATGTTTGGTGTATATAAAAATGTATCCTTATAACAAAAGGATTTAAGACGGACTAACTTTAACAGAATCAAAATATTTTAAGATAAACTTTAAGTAAAATCTTCAAGGATGATGTAAAAAAAACATATTCGACTCTACTCCACTATCAGATTGTGTAAAATTATATTTTTCTTTTTAAAAAATATTTTTAAAATTTTAAAATTCTTTAATCATGTGATATTATATTATAGTAGCAATGATATATACATGGATTGTTAAGGATTGTTATTGAGTTGCCATATTAGTTCATAAAACAATAACGATTTAATCATCATTTCTTTTATTACCACGTTGATCTCCCATGCTTTAGACATCGTCTCACTGATCAAGATGGCGCTTATTTAGTACCATGCTGATCTTCCATGCTTTAGACTCTCGAATTGGATTTGGATACACAATTCACATTCGTGGATAGTTTTCTCACAACTCTCGGCTATGATTTGTGGTTGTCGGTGGTCTTTCAGTAGTTTGATCCCTTTTTGTGGTCTGTTTATCGATGTAGTCTGACATGTTCATATCTATATTTTATTCGAGTCTTTTGGTTAGGTTTTTATCCTTTTACTTGTACGATCTCAAGTGGATAGTTTTTTATGTCAATGGTTATAAAAAAAATGTCTAAATGATGTATTTGGTTTAGGATTCTGGTTGTAAACTTTTACTATAATTTTGGATATTTTTTCTTTTTAATAAAACTAGTGACTTCTATAAAAAAAAAGCACACAACTTTTCTAATTTAAAATATTCAATCTAAAATATAAATCTCTAATTCTAAAACCTAAATTTTAAGTTATAAATCATAAACCCTAAACTCTAACTACAAATCTCAAAGTCTAAATCTTATAACCTAAACTCTAAATCCTAAACCTCTAAGACAGCCCCTAAATTTTAAATTTAACAAATTTATATAAATTTTAATTTAAACAAATTTATAAATCAAAGTTTTCTGTTTATTGTTATGTCACTTCTTGCATTGTACAATTCATGTCATTGTAGGAACTATTGTAAAAACCTGCAAAATTTAACCATGATAATAGGCCCAGAATATAATAGGAGAAATGCATAATTTACATCTCCTATGACTAAAAGGCCCAAGCTTTTATGGACCTATGTTTTTTTTTGTTCTAGTTTTTGGGCATTCACATTTGCTTGCAGTTCTTCTAACTCTAAAATCTTAGAGTTATGTTTCATCTGTCCAAAGATAAATATTATACTACTTTTTTTTTCACATGCGGATAAAAAATCATTTCATGTTAAAGATATATGAATTATTACTTTTTATGTTAAAAAATATTTAAATTAAATTATATTTCATTATTAAAAAAAAACTAAAGCAGAATTCAGAAATCAAATAAAAAAAGGCTTATGTGGAAAATAAGTGCTCAAACTATACATTTTTTTTCCATATAGGTGCCTGAACTTTGTTTTAGATCAAATAGGTGTTTAACGTTTTCAACATTACTCAAATAGGTGTGTGCCGTTACTATTCGTTAATTTTCAGGGTTAACTTTTGATTTGAAATCTCTAACACCCCAAAACTCAAATCTCGATTTGACCTAATTTTGCCGTCGATTGTCACGTCGCCACCCAACACATCTGTCGTCGAAAATTAACCAACGTTGTGCGAAACATAAAAACCATCAAATGGTTAATTCAAATAAGTAGCGACAAACGGCGACATAACAGACAATGAACGGTGTGTAGGTCGTTCGGCAAGGGGAGGACACTTCATTTTGTCGCCAAAAATGCGACCAACGTCGGTGGGAGTGACCGAATTTGGGGGGTTTAGGGATTTGAGAACTATTTTGCACTACAACATAACAAGTTTTATGCGGCATTTTTTAGCGCCGCTAAAAGCACTCGCGGCGCTAGCCGAAACGCTGCAATAGTTAGTGGCGTTTATGTTTGAAAAACGTCGTTATAGATTTTGCTCTACAGTGGCGTTTGTAATTTCAAACGCTAGTATTGATCCTTCTTTCGCGATGTTTTCTTTACAAACGCCACTAAATGATACATACTGCGACATTTTTCCCGAAGCGCCACAATAAATGACATGTAGAATGGACCTATGGCGGCGTTTTTCTCACAAACGCCGTGAACGGAGATATACTACGGCATTTTCATTAGAAACGACACCTACAATGAACCTATAGCGTCGTTTGTGAGTAAAACGCCACTCTTTGTCATTCTTTACCGGCGTTTGTATGAAAAACGCCGCTATAGTTGTCTTTTTGTGGCGTTTGATTTATAAACGCCGTGATACGTTCATTATTGGCGGTGTTTGATCCGAAAACGTCACAAGTGCCGTTGTAGAACAAATTTGGTGTAGTGTTGAGACTATTTAAAATTTTTAGGATATTTTAAAAATTCTGATTTATTTAAAAAAAATTAGAAAATATTTAATACTACTATGTGTCATGTTTTTATTGGCTAATGAAATTTTCTAACAGTTATTAACAGCAAGGCATCTAAATAGAAATTTTAAAAACGTTAGTCATTTATTTAACCCGAAAATATTTTAGACACTTGTCTAAAGAAAAAATGTACGCACTTATTTGCCACCTAACTTAAAAACCAAGAACAGACTCAACTCTACAACTTCACGCTATAGTCTACAATCCCACCAAAATCACAAGAACAGTACTCTACAATCAAGCTAATGGTACTCCAGATCCGATGTTGATGCTCCATAAAATTATTATAAAAATATAACCAGACAGATAATTAAAACGCTTAAGGGTTAGTTTTGTTCTTGTAATAATTATAACTTATCAATTTCGTTTTTATAGTATTTTTGCATTAATTTGGTCTCATGTAGTAGTCTAATTGCATCACTGTTTAGAATTTATGAATATTTTTTATGTTTCATCGTCACTTTAGATTGATAAAATTTTCAATAAGGGTTTAAGATTTATGGTTTGAGATTTAAAAATTAAAATTAGAGTGTCAGTTAAGAGACAAACGGTGATGGAATTCGACTACTTCAGGGACCAAATTAATGCGAAAATATCATAAGAACGAGAACGATAAAATAAAACTACTACAGAAAGCAAAAAAATAACCCTTCAACTTAATTAAAATATATTTAAAGAAAATCTCCACATAATACTTAAAATATGAACACATAATTAGAACAAAGTAAATATCGTCATCAATGGTTGCCGTGAATGAAAAAACAACACAAAATTATTAATTAGTTCAATTTAATTTAACAACAAAAATTCAGCTTCTAGACAACTTGACTGACCACAAAAGAAAGTAATTATGGTAGAATATTTCAAGGCCTGAATTAAATATTTTAATTTGTTTGGTATCTTGAATTATACACCGTATGCTCTTATCAACATATATAAAGCTTGACTTCACCAACCATATCCATATAATTTTATAACTTTTGTCCCCATCAAGCTTACTTTACAATAAACAAATAGATATATCACCTTGTTGATGTAAAATTAAATATCAGTGCATATTAAACTATTTTTTATTATAAAAACCTATATTAATTACACCAATGTTCTTACACTATGATTTTGATTTTATATTAATTTTCAAACTTTAAAATATTCTAATTGAGTCATCGAACTATTAATGTTGTATACATCACGTCTTTTTTGTAGTCTAGTCGACAGTTTAGGAAGTAAATGTCAGCTTATATTTAATGTGGAATATATTTAAAACACGTAGATCAAAATTTAAACATAGTACCCAAACAATTTATATATGAAGTGCTAAAAGAAGATGAAACAATTATACTAAATTTTTTATCAAAAAAAAAACTATAAAGAATTTTAATAACAATATTTTTACATGTCAATTCAAATTTGATCTAAATATTCTAAATATGTTATATGTCAGTTATGAGCTGACAAAAATAACTGATTGAAACGATATTGAGAAGTTAATCACTCAGTTAGCATGTTTAGAAGTTTATGGACCAATTTAAAATTTGGACATAATTTCGAGGTGTCTCATGTAATTAACTCTAAATTATTAAAATAGGTATAAATTATTTAGTATTCTAACCGCATATATGGTAAATTTGATACGATCTTGCATTTGAGATTATTTATTTTACCTTTTATAGTTAGGCATGTAAACGAACAGAACGAATATGAACGAGAGTGTGTTAACGTTCGTTCGTTTAACTTTAACCGAACAAATGAACGAACCCGAACATAAACGATCACAAAATTTCTTGTTCGTGTTCGTTCATTAAGGAATGTAGCTTGTTCATGTTCGTTCGTTTAAATGGTAAACGAACACAAGCGAATACAAACGAACATATATAATTTGTTAAATATTTAATATTTTTGGTTAGTTCGATTAATTCAGTTAAGTAACCGATTTTAAACCGAATTAATCGATAATTGAAATTTGAAAAAACTCTTAATCATTAGCCGAAACTTAAAATTATGTAATAGATTAACCAATTTTGTTTTGGTTCGATTTAATCGAATAATGAACACCCCTAGACATATGTGAATAAATTTAAACGAACATAAATGAACATAAATGAACGAACATAAACGAACGGATTACCGAACGTTCACGAACATAAATGAACGAACAAGCCTTTTGTTCGTGTTCGTTCATTTAATTAAACGAACAAAAAATCTTGTTTATGTTCATTCGTTTAATAAATAAACGAATATAAACGAACTTCCCGCCGAACGGTTCACGAACCATTTGCTGAACGTTCGGTTCATTTACAATACTATTTATAATCAAACGAATGATAACGGGGCAAACAAATAAAAAGATTGTAAAGTAAAAGTAGAAAAATAAAAAACACTAAAAATTACGTAAAAAGAACTCTTACGTAGGGTTAGGATGACAAATGTTTTGAAATTAGGAATATCTAAATAGGATAATTTTATTAGATAAAATTACAATGGATTGTAATTGAGTAGATTATGTTGTAAAAATCGCATCATAATAAACTTTTATAATATTTAATTTAAATTAGTGAATTAATAGTCGAACATTAATAGTTATACCAAAATAATTCAATGAAAAATGTTTTTGTCCGATGTTGTGGCCTTGTCTTGTTTTATTTTGCTGCAATTTCTGGTGGATCGTCATAAACGTTGGTACGATGCATTCTCTTTCCTTCATCTTAGTTTAGGGAAGTTTTTAACGAGATCCATACTAATGTTCTTGTGTTGTATGATGATTACCTTTTAATCATACATCGTTTATTTCAAAAAAAAAGATTTTATATCAACTTCCCCATCAGATTTAAAGAATTAATTATAAAATGTTTAATGTTGATTATATTAAACGATTATTATTTTAATATTTTATGAAAATAAATTTAGAATTGCAATTACATAATCATAACAAAATTTAAATAAAATACAAGATAAATTAAAATAGAAAGATGTTAACAGAAAAATTAAAATACAACATACCAAATGGCATGATAGCATAATGAAAATAATTTTTGTTTGGTCTTTTAAAAATTGATATTTTTTACCTCAAAATTTTCAAAATTTTATTTTAGTTTGTAAAACTTTTCCCCTCTTTTAACAATCAAACTTTTAATTTTGTTAAAATTGCACCAATTACCGAAAAAATCAGACATATTAATTCGATCATATATTTATATATTTTTAATAATTTATAAATTTTGAAAAATTTAAATATCAAATATTTTTATATATATTTTAAATATTTTATATATTTTTAATGCAGTAGTTGTTAGATTCACTGTGTTAGGCTTGAATCAGAAGAATTCAAAGCTGACGTTCTTAGATGATTTGGGAATAGAGATAGAACAGGGAAGATACGAAAGAGAAGAAAGAGAAAAGAAAAAGAAAATAGAAAAGAATTAAAGAATGTTGTATTTCATTTCAATATTATGAAATCGGATTACAAGAATGAATTAACCCAAAACAGAGAAGCCCAAGTCCAATATATAGTCTTAGCCCAACTAACCCAACAGACTCTTTAACAGCCTAATCATAATCGGTTTACAGTCTAACCGATTAAAATATGGTTCAATCTAAAACTCTCTACAATATTCAATTCTAGAATACTCTATTACTTTCATGGTTTTCTTCTTCTCCAAAAATCTCTGCACGAGAAAAAACATCAAGCTGCATACGAAGAGTGCTGAATGATGCAGGAGGAATAGGCTTAGTCAACACATCCACAACTTGTTCAGCAGAAGGAATATAATTAACAACTAGTTGACCAGCAAGCACACGTTCCCGAACAAAATGAAGATCAATCTCCACATGCTTAACCCGAGCATGATGAGTGGGATTGACAGCAATTGAAACAGTAGAGGTGTTATCACACCAAACGACTGATTTTCCTATCGGATGAACACCAATTTCAGCTAACAACTACTCAAGCCATAACATTTTAGAAACAGCATTCACCAAACTCCTATATTCAGCCTCTGAAGAAGACTGAGAAACAATACTTTGTTTCTTGAAACACCAAGCAACATGATTACCACCGAGATAAACACAATAACCTGTAGTGGAACGCCTATCTCCAACAGAGGTGGCCCAATCAGCATCACTGTAACAGACAAGATCAATCCGTGATGAGAACTTATAGTGAAGACCATAATCAAGGGTACCATTGAGATACCTCAAGATCCTCTTCACAGCCTTCCAGTGAAGAACAGTGGGACTATTCATGTACTGACTTACTTTATTCACACTAAAGGTGATGTCAGGTCGAGTCAAACACACATATTGAAGGCTGCCAACAACACTTCTATATAGATGAATGTCATCAAAAGGTTGTCCATCCCCCCAAAAAAGCTTAGGAGCAACCACCATAGGTGTTGGAGTAGGAGTGGATTGTTTCATATTTGTTTTATCCAACAGATCCAAGACATACTTCTTCTGATTCAGAAAAAGACCAGAAGCACATTGAGAAATTTCCATGCCAAGGAAATACTCAAGCTGACCAAGATCCTTGAGTAAGAATTCTGAATTAATGAGCTTCACCACCTCATCAACTGCAGAGGCATAGCTACCAGTGATGACAATGTCATCGACATACACCATGAGAAACAACTTACTGCTAGCTCACTCTTAAGAAACAATGAACTATCAGCTTTAGAAGGAACAAAACCAAGCTTGGCAACCAGAAAAGAGCGTAAAGTAAGAAATCATGCACGTGGGGATTGGCAAAGACCATAAATAGCCTTCTTGAGATGACAAACTAAAGATTCACCATTAGGACCTTTCTGCTCAAATCCAGGAGGTTAGGACATATAAATATCCTCAGTGAGCTTTCCATTAAAGAACGCTTTGTTAATATCAATTTGGTGAACCGGCCATTTAGCAAGAACAACAGCAGCTAGCATGGTTCGAATAGTGGAGGCACGAACCACTGGACTGAAAGTATCAGTGAAATCACTTCCATACGTTTGAGAATAGCCCTTGGCAACAAGCCGAGCTTTAAATCTTTCAACGGAACCATCAGGTTTCTTCTTTACCTTGAAGATCCATTTACAGCCCACAGGTTTACGAGAGGGAGGTAAGACTTGAAGTTCCCAAGTGTCATTCTTCATAAGAGCATCATACTCAGTGTGAACAGCAGCCCTCCACTGTGGATGTTGAAGTGCCTCTAAAACAGAATAAGGTTCTTTGCAATCATCATGAACCAAAAAAGCCTTAGGCTTCACAATTCCAAACTTTCCTCTAGTGATCATAGGATGTAAATTCTAGACAAGAGGAACGGATGAGGATGGAGGATGAGTGCTGGTAGAAAGTGAAGATGGTGGTGGTAAAATAGATGATGGTGGTGGAACATGGAAGTTGGTAGGAGATGAAGATGATGGAGGCATAGTAGAAGATGTTGGTGAAACATGAGTGTTGGTTGTAGATAGAGATGGTGGTGGTAAAATAGATGATGGGGAGGAAAAATGGATGTTGGTAGGAGATGAAGATGGTGGTGATAAAGTAGAAGATGGTGATGAAAGATGGATGTTGGTAGTAGATGGAGATGGTGGTGATAAAGTAGAAGGTGGTGGTGAAAGATGGACGTTGGTAGTAGATGAAGATGGTGGTGGCAAAGTAGAAGATAATGGTGAAAGATGGATGTTGGTAGTAGATGGAGATGGTGGTGGCAAAGTAGAAGGTGGTGGTGAAAGATGGATGTTGGTAGTAGATGGAGATGGTGGTGGCAAAATAGATGATGATGGTGAAACATGGATGTTGGTAGGAGATGAAGATGGTGGTGGTAAAACAGATGATGGTTGTGAAAAAGAACCATGAAGAATAGATGAAGAAGGAAATGGCAAAGGAGAAGATGGTGATGAAGAATGAATGATAGTAGAAGAAGAAGGACAGGATACAGAAATAACAGGCAAAGTAGAAAAAGAAGGAAGACTAGAAGAAGCAATAGGAAAAACAGTAGGGTCAGAAACCCTGGAAGATGGACAAGAAAACTGAGAAAAAGAAACTGCACCACCAGAAGAAGGACAAGTCAAAACAGAGGAAAGAGGAGCAGTATGAGAAGCATTTAAAGAAGCAGAACCAGACTTAAAATTGTGAAACACAGGAGGATGAATAGAAGAAGAAAAAGAACCATTAGAAACTGAATCAACAAGGTACAAAAACTTGAGAAAATCCACATTAGTGACAGAAGAAAAAACTGAAGACCAAACAGAAGAATCAATTAAGTAAGGAAACACATTTTCATCAAACTTAACATGTCTAGAGATATATACACGACCAGAAGAAGCTAGACACCTATAACCCTTATAAACAGGAGAATAACCAAGAAAAACACAAGGTGTTGACCTAAATTGTAACTTATTCTTATTGTATGGTCTAAGGTATGGATAACAAAGGTAGCCAAAAGTTCTAAGAAAACTATAATCAGGCTTTAAGTGAAACAACTTCTCATAAGGGGAAATACTTGACAGGGCTGTGGTGGGAAGCCTGTTGATGAGAAAAATGGCACTAGAGAATGCATCATTCTAGTAGATAAGGGGCATAGCAGCCTGAGCAAGAAGAGTCAAGCCAACTTCAACCACTTGCCTATGCTTCCTCTCAACAAGCCCATTCTGCTCGGAGGTGTGGGGACATGAAAGCCGATGAACAATACCATGACTGAGAAGATATGAATCTAGTGCAGAAAATTCACCCCCTCCATCTGTCTACAGAACCTTTAACTTCAATCCTAGTTGCAACTCAACTTGCTTGTGAAACTGAGGAAATACTTCCTTTACATGAGATTTCTGTTTTAAGAAATAAATCCAAGAATATCGAGAGCAAGCATCAGTAAATGCCACATAGTATTTAAAACTATTTGATGCAATAGGGGCAGGACCCCACACATCAGCAACCACTAAAGCAAGAGGAGTAGAATGCTCAGTAAAAGAAGTTGGAAAAGGGAGTTTGTGAGCTTTACCAAGTTCACATGCATTACACAAATCAGAACTTTTGAATTTATTAATGCAAGAAATATTACAATGAGTTAAGGCTTTATCCAAGACCTGAACAGAAGGATGTCCTAACCTATTGTGCCAAGTGTGCATGGACACATTATTAGCAAAAATAGACTCAAAAGGAAGACCAGAAACAGTACTGGATGAGGAAGAAGAACAAGCAGAAGAAACAGACTTATTAAAAGGTAAATGCAACTTGTATAAACCACCAGACTCAGAACCAGTGAGAAGCACCTCTTTAGTAGCAATGTCCCGAACACAGCAATGCTAGGGATAAAACTAAAAAAACACTTGATTATCCTGTGTAAGCTTGGAAACAGAAAGCAATTTTTAGTAATATTGGGAACAAAAAGAAGATTATGCATGAGTAAAGACTTAGACTTAGACAACAAAGCAGATTGACCAAGAGAGTGAATTGGCAAAGAGTGACCATTGCCAACTTGAACCTTACCTACACCGAGAAAAGCAGTGGCAGATTGTAAATTGCTGGAGTTGTTGGTAAGATGATGAGAGGCACCTGAGTCCGGGTACCAAGCATTGTCATCCAAGACATCAGTTGTAGCCAAATGAACTTGAGGATGAACTTGAGGATGAGAGGCATGAGGACTGGACTGTAGAACCCCCAGATGAGAAGTGTAGGAAGATGGCACTTGTGGAAAAACAGTAGAAGGAAAAGTAACAGTAGCATGAGGAACAAAAGAATGTGCCAAAGGTTGAGATGTATGCATAAAAGCAGTAGACAGAGGTTGGGATGCAACATTATGAGCAGTCAAATAAGAAGAAACAAGTGCAAAAAGAGAAGAATAAAGAACAATATGAGGAGGAGCAACAGCATAAGGTGAAGCATAAGTGGACATATGAGCTTGAGGAGCAACATGAGACTGAACATAACCTCTACCACTTGGCCCAGACCTGGAGGACTCATTCTTGAAACCAGTATCAAACCGAAAATAGCATCTCTCAACCAAATGGCCTAGTCTACCACACAACTGACACTGTGGTCGATTCCTTCCACCATTATAGAAACCACGACCTCTAGCTCTGTTATAACCAAAACCATTATTCTAAAAATCTGAACCAGAACTAAAATCAGTGGAAGAACTGATGTAAGATCCTTGGTCCACATTAGCCACATTAGCATGAACAGGTTCAACAGAATCTAATGAAGACTGAGTAGACTGAGTGGACTGAGTAGGTTGAATGGACTGAGTGGGTTGAGTGGACTGAGTGGGTTGAGTATGTGTAGTAAGATGAGCCACAGCATTAACATGAGACACTACAAAGGTAGCTTGTCTAGTCTCAGCATCAAGAAGAATGGTACTAACATAGGACAAATCAGAGGAGCTAGGACTAGCAGTGATTACAGTAATAACTGCATCATAATCAGTAGGGAGACCATTAAGAATAGCTGTGACATGCTCCTGCTCAGAGATAACCTCTCCACAATTAGCAAGGTTATCACACACAGATTTAACTTTCATCAAAAACTCCTTCATAAAAAAATCTCATTTTTTCTGTGAGTGTAACATACGCCTATAGGACATGAGTTTAAAGGTAGTTTTCTCACTATACAGTCTATGCAACGAATTCTAAATGTCTGAGGCAGTGCTCAATCCTATTAAATTGGGCAAAACATTCTCACTTACTGTGGATAACAACCAGGTAGCCAACGCCCCGTCCTGCTCCTCAAAAACCTCAAAATCAGGGTTTATACTAACAACACCATCTCTTGTAACACATTGAGGAGGAGCGGTGACATTTCTATCTATAAAACGTAACAATCTGTGTGTCTTAATCGTTAAGAATACTTGTTGATGCCACAACAAGTAATTATGATCATCTAAGGTCACATTTATCTTTTTAGACGAGAAGACCTTATTAGAAGTAGAAGAAGTAGTGGAAACAGAGGAATCAAGAGCATTAGTTGAAGTTGTAGTATTAGCAGAGTTCAGATTAACAACACCAGTTGTAATATTACCAGACGCATCATTAGTAACCTCATGAGCCATAACAACACAGCTTAAACCAAACAGAAAACTAATAATCCAAAAAGAGAGATCAACTCAGAAGATTGCAACACGAACAGATCCACAATCAAACGTCTGAATACGAATGAAATTGACACAACACACAAAACCGAAGCAGATATGAGAGAGAACCAATCGAACAACAGATCGCAAAGTACAAAAAATAACAGATCGCAGGCAGCAACGAAGAATCAGTAACAATAGCATCAACGAATGAACAACAAGAATCAATCGAAGCAATCGAACAATGAAAATCAGCAGAAAACAAGAAAGATCTCACCGGAGCACAACTAGCAACGACGAACCGAAAACCCTAGCACCGTCTGCAGCCACCGCAACACGCAAAATCAACGATTAGCCCAACAAAAGAAGATCGAATAGGGTCTGATACCATGTTAGATTCACCGTGTTAGGCTTGAATCAGAAGAATTCAAAGCTGACGTTCTTAGATGATTTGGGAATAGAGATAGAACAGGGAAGATACGAAAGAGAAGAAAGAGAAAAGAAAAAAAATAGAAAAGAATTAAAGAATGTTGTATTTCATTTTAATATTATGAAATCGGATTACAAGAATGAATTAACCCAAAACAGAGAAGCCCAAGTCCAATATATAGTCTTAGCCCAACTAACCCAACAGACTCTTTAACAACCTAACCATAATCAGTTTACAGTCTAACCGATTGAATCTAGAACTCTCTACAATATTCAATTCTAGAATACTCTGCTAGTAGCTACCAGATTATCTTAATTATCTAATATGCCAGACTCCCTATTATTGACTGAATTCGGCTGCTCTTTTCTTCCTTTTGGGGTATAATTTCAGCACGCAGCAGCCTTTGTGTGATTACTTTAATTTCAATTTCCGGAAATTAATTAACAATCTAAACTACCAAATATGCCAAACTCAAATACCTAACATCAAGCACGTTTTAAATGTTTTTAATGTGTGAACTCAACAGCTATTTGTTATCCTCCTTCATATATATATATATATATATATGATGTATTCTAAAAACGACTTATATAATCAATTATAAATATATTACACATATATGTGTAAAAAAACACATATATATTATTATGAAATCTCTCATTGAATTTGTATCACGAATCAACTGATTTAATAGGGAAATTATTGAAATATTATTATATTTTACATGATAATTAATATTATTATAAGGAATAAATTAAGGTGTAAAATTCAAACACAAAATTAATAAATTCGTATACAAATCGTTTATCGTTTTATCTATAATTATTTGTTGAATACATTTTAAAAATATTTCTTTTACAAAAAAAAATCATTTACCCATGTGAATTATAAAAATTATAAACTATAACTATATTAAAATAATAAATAAATTTGACATGTAAGTGGTTTAAATCTTGAATTTGACATGTAATGGCACGTTGAGAGCAGCGTGTGATTTCTTTTGAGTAGTTGATTGTTTTTGTACTAGAATCAGACATAGACGTTTTGTACTCTTTTTCCTCCACTTAAATTTAAAGAAAATTTTTAACGAGGCAAACGTCTATGTTATACACTGCTCGAATCATATTAATAAATGTTTCCTTTTAAAAAAATAATTAATAAATTGAAGAGAATCGAACCCATTATAAAATTTCAATGGATGCTAACTTCAATTTCTACAAGTGGGACCTGTGAATGTGATGGGTCTTCATAGCTGCCAAAGTCCCCTAATTGATTATATTCGACGCACCATTATTTTAGGATTTTAATTCTTCTAGATTATCACATATATGATAATGAGTTAATTGCACCATATGATCCCAAACTATGATCATCATTTTAAATTTGTCCCTAAACTTTTAAATGTTCTAATTTCATCCTAAATTATGACCTTTATTTTAAATTGGTCCCCAAACTTTTGAATGTTCCACTTTCATCCTCAAACTACGACTCTCATTTTAAATTGATCCTCATATTTTTTGAGAGTTTTAGTTTTATCTCTAAATTATCAGTATAAGCTAATCATATCTTATGTTAATAAAATTGTTATAAAATTTGATAATTTTCATGAAACACTTATGTGTATTATGTAATAATATAGTGTGGTATGAATGATAATTTGAGGATGAAATTGGAATATTCAAAAAGTTTGGGGACCAATTTAGAATGAAACCCATAGTTTGGGATGATATTAGAGCATTTAAAAGTTTCTGGACCAATTTAGAATGAGACTCGTAGTTTGGGGACGTGTAGCACAATTAACTCTATGATAATTATATAAGTTTGAAGTTGAATTTTGAACCAACCATGAGACGTGGTGTAGTGGTCGCTCATCCCATCCCTTAACCATGATGTTTGTGGGTTCAATCCCTACTCATGAAAATAGAGTACATTTTATGGCCAACCGTTTATCTCTTAGTGAGAGCACTCGCGGCAAGAGGATTAGAGTCCGTTTAGTTTTAGAAAACATTTTCTATTTTCTATTTTTGTTTTATGTTTTTATTTTCAAAAAATAATTTTCAGCTTTCTAAAAATTAAAAAAAAAACATGTTTGGCTAATAGAGATGGAAAATTATTTTAAAATGAAAATAGTGGAAATGTGTTTAGTATATAGCTTTTCAAAATAGAAACGAAAATAATAATTATTAAATAATTGAAGTAAAATATAGTTAGAAAATATTATTATAATAATAAATAAATAAATAAATAATGAGTAAATAAACCAAAGTTTTAAAAAAATGACATTGGAAGGATTCGGGCCCAGGTTAAAATTAAAAAATCCCTTGTTTTCGTATTTTTTTATTTTCTTAAAACAATTTTAATGAAAATATTTTTTTATGTTTTCAAATTTCCACTTATTTTTATTTTTATTTTTTAAAAATTATTTTCTATTTTAAAAATTAAACACGTTTTTTTCATTGTTTTCCATGTTTCAAGAAAAATGAAAATGAACTCCATTATGTAAAACCAAACGCACCCTTAGTCACTACTATTGGTTTATTGAGATGATGTGTTTGATCTTTTAAACAAAGTTATATGTTTAAATTTTGAGTTTATAAATAAAATTGGGTTCAGAAATCTACCTATAATAGACATCTGTAAAACAGTTAAGATTATTCATTTAATAGATTAAATGTCGATAATAAAAAAAAGTTGAATTTGAAATTTTTTATGTGTATCTTTACTTGAGTTAAATAGTATAATTTCCATCTCTAATTAAAAAGTTTATAATTTTTTTGAAGGGTAATTATTAGTCCCCTCTGATAAAAAAGTTAAAAAGCAAACAAAGGATAAAAAAATTATTATCATTACTAAATAATTCCGATAACAATAACATTATTATAAAGTACTAACTTTAACCACATCCAAATCAAAATGGAACGAGACTTAGGGCCTATTTTTGGTTGCGTTTCGATCACTAAAAAATGTGAACTCTTTTTTTACTTTTTAGTTATTTTTACACTTTTACCGTTAAATCAAGCAATTATAAAACTTATCATATTATTAATTTCGATATTTTAACAAGCGAATTAAAAAGCATTACCCGAACTGAACACCTTATAGTTTATTTTAGGGTAAACTACACAGATGATCATTGAACTATGAGTTTGGTGTCAAAATGACCACTATATTATTTTTTGCCGCAAATGCACCACACAACTATTTAAATGGTTCCATTTTAACCACACGCCGTTAAAAAAAACAAAAAAAAGTTAACAGAACTGTTAAAAAATTGGTATAATTACACATTTGGTCCTCTATATTTATACAATATATCAATTTAGTCTTAATTTTAATCTAATAAAATAAATTAATTATCCAATAATTAAAATCCCACAATAAGGTGGTGACACGTGTCACCCTGATTGGAGTAGGAAAAATAAAAACCAAGAAAATGCCATTGATAAGAATCAAACCTAGGACCTTAAGGGTGTAGCGCGCACAAATTTACCACTGAACCAAGCATATAATTATGATATGCAATACTAATAATAATATATGTGTTATACATATGGAGAAAGAAAAAACAAACAGATGTATAATTTTGAGATCCAAAGTTATGCATCAAACTTGGAAGGACGCTACCAAACTCACGCGCGCGAGATCATTTGCACACTGTTTATTGATGGCTTCTACTTTTTTGTATTCTCCTTTACAACTCTTTTTGGCGGACTGCAAAACCAAAAAAATCTCAGTAACATCAGCATACATATATACAATTTCCTTGAAGAATCATTTAGAATTAAGGGAATAGATAACCAGTGGGGTTTTGGACAGGCGCGACAGGAGCGACTGCACAGGGCCCCCAAGAGAGAGGGCTCCCGAAAATAAGGAACCTAAATTAAATTAAATATTTGTAAAAAAATATAAAATTATATATATAATTATGTGTATATAAAAAAATTATCTAAAACTTAAAGCATGCAAAATGATTGATAATTTTGAAGTGAAAATGTTTGATATTTAGATGTTTATAAGTTAATTTCTTGTTGCTCAAGAGGACAATTTAATAATATTTTTTGTATTAAAGTATTTTAAAAAAACACCTATATCTCTTACTGATTATAAATTAAGAACCTTATTTTGATAAATTGCACAGGACCTCCAAAATCTTTGAACCGCCCCTGTAGATAACTATAAGTTTCGATAGTGGTCATCCGTTTATGCTACTTTATATCAGAAGTATTAGAAGAAGGGGTTTGTGTCTAATAACCTCGTAAAGTTCATCAGAGATAAATGACATACGATTAGAATATAGAATCTTTGAGTTGCCATCAAATTTTCTGTCTGTAAATAGATTACCAAGCAAATAACCCTGCAAAAATTGCTAGAAATGTTGAAGCACACCGGAATCCAAAACATGTGTCTTAAAAAGAAAATTTTGAAGCACATGTAGTCATTAAGTAGAGCACTTACTTCGAGATTCAAAACCGGTATACTTTTGTCTTCAATATCTGAAGCAAAGTGAGTAGGTAGCCTGGTTATTGCCCCCATTGGTTAACAATATATATGAAATACAAGTCTTACAGGAAAGAGCATACTTTTGTAAGCCTTCCAAGTTTGATGCATACGTTTGGATCTCAGAATTATATATTTGTTTGTTTTTTTTTCTCTATATGTATAACACATATATTATTATTACTTATTAGTATTTTATATTACAAATATATGCTTAGCTTAGTGGTAAACTTGCGTGTGCTACACCCCTAAGGTCCTAGGTTCAATTCCTACCAAGGGTAGTTTCTTGGTTTACATTTTTCCTACTCCAATCAGGGTGACACGTGTCACCATCTTATTAGATTAAAATTAGGACTAAATTGATATATTGTATAAATGTAGAGGACCAAATGTGTAATTATACCAATTTTTTTAACAGTTCCATTAACTTTTTCGTTTTTTTAACGACGTGTGGCTAAAATGGAACCATTTAAATAGTTGTGTGGTGCATTTGCGGCAAAAAATAATATAGTGGTCATTTTGATACCAAAACCATAGTTCAGTGGTCATCTGTGTAGTTTACCCTTTATTTTTTATATCCTTAATTAATTTCAAAAAACACATAAAAATGAATTTTGGAACGAAAAAAAAAACGAAAACCATCCCATCAAAATAATTATCCAGTTTCATTATATAAATATAATTAAAATGTCACGCAAAACACACCGTCAAACTTGATTAAAAAATTTAATGAATTCTTGATGGAAAATAAGAATTAAAAAAATAAATAATGAAAATGAAACGCAAAGACTAAAATATAAATTATGGAAATTTAGTCCAAATCCTCTTATTTATAAGATTATCATTTCCCACGTCACAAATGGTGAGAAAAGTCTACTTTTCCGCCTTGCGAAGCTTCCATGTTCGTCAAACAAACGACTCAGAGCACCACCACCCTTCCATTGGGGTTGCCCGGTGGAAGAGAAAAACCTCCATTTTTGGACCCACCCTTTTCTTCTTTATATTTAAAACCCTACACACTTTTTTCCTCTCACTCTCACAGATGCTCCTTCTCCCACCACCATGTTCCGCCATGGAATCTTTTCTCTTTCCTTCTCACTCTTCTTCCTGCTGCTCCTCTCTCCGCCGCCTTCCGCCGCCCAGACCTTCAACCAGAACGACCAGCGTTACTCTTACGCTCGTTTCAGCCCTTCCCTGGCCATAATTATCGTCGTTCTGATTGCAGCCTTGTTCTTCGTCGGAGTCTTCGCGATTTACTTCCGGAGCTGTTCCGATGTCAGCGGCACCAGACGCGGCGTCCAACCAGTCAACGGCGGAACCGGGCGTTCGATGCGAGGGCGCGGGCTCGAAGCGTCGGTGATCGAGAGTTTCCCGGTCATGGTTTACTCCGAGGTTAAGGATCATAAGATCGGGAACGGAGCTTTAGAGTGTGCGGTTTGTTTGAATGAGTTCGAAGACGACGAAACGCTGCGTTTAATACCCAAATGCGACCATGTTTTCCACCCCGAATGCATCGACGCTTGGTTGACTTCTCATACTACTTGCCCCGTCTGTAGAGCTAATCTCGTTCCTCAACCCGGTGACCCCGCCATGAGTCAACTCACCGCGTCTAATAACACCGTCCCCGAGTCAGACCTCGAGGCTCAGAACGGCGACTGTAACTCGGTACCGGAAGATGAACGGCCGATGAACAATAACGAGGTTAACAGTGAGGCAGAGGCTCATGTTGCCTCGGCGGTTGAAGTAAATAATTCGAACGCAGCTTTAAATAGAAACCGTACACGTGGCTCGAGATCTGGCCATTCACGTATACTTTCTTTCCTACGATCTCACTCGACCGGACATTCTTTGGTTCAACCGGGTGAGAACACTGACCGGTTCACTTTACGGTTACCGGTCGACGTTCGAAAGCAATTGATGAACCGGAAGTTGAACCGGGCGACAAGCTTGGTGTTGCCGAGGGAAAGGAGTTCGCGTCGAGGGTACAGAACATCGGATGATGGAGGGAGTAGTAGAGGAAAGTTGGACCGTGGAGCTAAGTCGGACCGGTGGGTGTTCAGTAACAAACCACCGTTTTTTAGTCGGGCATCCTCCGTGAAATCACCAAAGGTGGCCGCACATGACGGCGAAGGAACATCAGCTTTGCCGGTTGGACCGGTGCCTGACTCAAGCCGTCCACCGGTTTAAGGGTTTAATGTTTCTTAATAGTTTATACTTTATAGTTTTATACTATATTCAACTTAAATGCCACGAGCTTTGTGTATATATTACATCATGTATTCAATGTTTTATTTATTTTAAAGCAAGTTTTGGTTTATTTATTTATCTATACAAATAATACATTTTTTTAAATCAAGCTTATGTTCACCAATTTTGTTGTGCAATCTCGATTGCTCGGTCGGAATTTAACAATTAAAAATGTATTATTTTTTTCTCATAACTCTTGCAAGAATCTCTGAGTATTTTAACTGAAGAGAACACAGTCCATAAATTGTATCTAGTTTATTATGACTTACCTTGTATGTTGAGTTACTATGATTGGTTCACAGCCTAAATCAACCAAAGTGAACCACACACATTGAATTAATATATGAGGTAATCTAGACACGGTTAATAAACTGTGCTCTTTTCAGTCGAGACGCTTTTGAGACTCTCTTAAAAGTCAGAAAATAAACTCTGGAGACTAAAATAACACATAAACCCTTAAAAAATATTTTTTCAATTATTAAAATTCTAATCGAACAATCAAAAGATTCCTCAACAGATTTAAACCAAGTTTCCAACAATGTACGTTAAAATGACAACTATGGTATTGGTAGACCATATGAATAGGAGAACTATGGTATTTCCGAAGTTTTATTTTATTTTATTTCATTTCATTTTCTTGTTTTCTTATAAAGTAATTGTTTTGTATTTGAATCTAATCAAAGCCTTGACAAAGTCAAATATTTCATTGTAATTAAAAAGAACAAAAATGATTTTTGAATTAAATATTTTATTCAATTCTGAATGATCACATAGGAAAAAGAATATTGCACGCATCTCTTATTGACTGCCACCTTATTTTTTTTCCAATATGTGTTTTCAATATAATTATTTGTACCAACAAATCGTTCAACATTTCTTGGAAGCGGTAATAGGGGTGGACATCCCGATCAATTAAATAAATAAATTTCGAGTTAAACGAATTGATGAATTATATATTATAATTCAAATTTTATTTGAATTTTTTAAAGTTGAGTTGAGTTATTCGATGTTTTATTCAAAATATTTATAATGTTTTGATACTAATCAGTTCCAATTTAAACGACTTTTTAAAAATATATATACAATACACACACGCACACGTGGCGCGCACACACACTAAAATTTTCGAGTTATTTAAATTTTTATTTTATAACTTAAATTTTATTTAAATTTTTTTCGAATAATTATAACTTGTAAGTTGGTGAATGTAAAACCCAACTGAAATATTAGCTTGCAAGTTGGTGAATTTGAACCAATAATTCTAACTTGTAATGCAAAGACTTTGAGCACCATTCGAAAAGCTATAACTTTAGACAAAAGCCATTGCCATTGTACCCGAACAAATAATTGTACCAAGGTAATGCTTTTCTTTCCTTTTTCTTTCGTGGAGATATGCCCGAAAGCCTAGTCGAATGTAGGGATGGTAATTGAGTGAGTCGGGGTAAATCTTTAGCTAACTCGACATGATTCTAATAAAAAAGTGATTCGATTTGAGTTTCAATATAATTTTACTCTTCTTGAACATGTCTTGAATACTTCATTGGAATCTTGACTTAGACTGATTTAACACAATTCAATTGTTTGTATTTTTATGGAAATAGAAAATTAATTGAATTGAAAATTAATTTACTCAATCTAATAACATAAAACCAAAGTAACATTTAATTTAATGTCATAATTCTAATGTCTTATTATATGCTAATTCTTTACAAATATTTTTTTATCAAAACGTAATTAATGATATATATATATATATATATATATATTAAAGGATATTGTCGTAATTATTTAAGGTAAGAGCAAATTCTTTCTAAACACGAACTTAAATTGATCCAAAACCCGAATTTCATAAAAGAACAATCCTATCTAATCAGACCGGGTCGAAAAAAATTTCATCTCTAGTCAAATTGGAGAGAGACCATCATGCCCTCACTACATTCTAATGGTTCATATGTTAGTATGTTACAACCTAGTTTAGGCTAGAAAATTAGTGTCGGGTCAAGATGAAATAAAAATTTGTGGGAGTTAAAGTTAATTTCTTTTTGTAAAAAAAATAGCTTTGGTTAATTTGTTAATTTTTTTTGGCTCCATTTAACTAAAGGACAAAAGGGACTAAAATAAGTTATTGGTATTTAAGAGGGACTACAAGTGTTATTTTACCCTTAAACTCAGGGGCGGTTCAAAAATTTTGGGGGCCCTGTGTAATTTATTAAAATATAGCTCTTAATTTATAATTAGTAAGAGATATAAGTGTTTTTTTTAAAATACTTTAATACAAAAAATATTATTAAATTGTCCTCTTGAGAACCAAAAAATTGACTTATAAACATCTAAATATCAAACATTTTCGCTTCAAAATTATCATTCTTTTTGCATGTTTTAAGTTTTAGATAATTTTTTATATAAACATAATTATATATTTATTTTTATAATTTTTTTTACAAATATTTAATTAATTTAAGTTCCCTATTTCCGGAGCCCCTCTCTCTTGGGGCCTTGTGCGGTCGCTCATGTCGCGCCTGTCCAAAACCCCCACTGCTTAAACCTACGCCTCCTGGATTCGACTAGCAAGCTAGAGTAACAGCTAACTAGGGTTTTTTTCAGGCGTTAAAAAAAACAGCATTTAACTCTTATTTTTTAGAGTTTGTCTAACTAAAGTCATCTTACGGTACGGTTACGGTGTGTCACTAACTAAAAAGAGTAAAATATGACACATAAAAATGTTATATTTTTTTAATAACATTTTCCGTTGTGGTTAGCATCTGAACTTTATTTTTGAGTTTTGAAACTTTTATCACTTCAGATGAGATTTTAAGTTATTGTAAAAATTGAAAATATTATAAAAAAATATAATATTTTCAGTTACCGTCGCACTGTAGTATGTAGCCGTACTGTAACCTTTCTAATCGCACAACTACCCTTATTTTCATTATTCAACCTCTAGCAAATCTAAATCATGAACCTCGAGGGTTAGACTTTAGACTTTTTTATCCTCTATCAACATGCATTGGGTTCTATCTTCTAGCCGACCAAGCCATTGCTGAATGCCGATCTTTGAACCGATGATTATTATGGACAGAGACGGATCTCAATATTAATATTTTACAGATTTTATTATATAATTATACAAAATTTTAAAACTATTGATAACTAATAAGATAAAAAAATTAAAATTTTCGGGAACCATTATATAAAAATAAAATTTTAAAAATTTCAAAGATTAAAAATCAAAATTTTCAAATTTTAGTAGAGTCAAGGCTCTCTCGGCTTCTAACAAGGTCCGCCCTTAATCCGGGAATACCATGAATCAAATAATATCTTGGGTTACTAATTTTCAAATTTTAGTAGAGTCAAGGCTCTCTATCTTAAGATATGACGCATCAACTTGAATAACTCGAAATATTCAAATATTTTAAATCATTTTTCTTTTGAATCGAATATTTTTTAAAATAGAATATTTAATATTTTTATATTTAAATCACGTCGATTATTTAATAACAACTTTAAATATTCGATTTAAAAGAAAAATGATTTAAAATATTCGAATATTTATTTAAAATTTTATAGGAACTTGAAAACTCGACTCGACTCAAATCGAAAAATTTTCAAATAAAGTTTAAGTTATAAAATATGATGCGTAAACTCGAATAACTCGAAATTTTTTTACTCGACTCGATCGAACGCTCACCTGTATCTTAAGATATGACGCGTCAACTCGAATAACTCGAAATATTCGAATATTTTAAATTATTTTTTCTTTTAAATCAAATATTTTTTAAAATAGAATATTTAATATTTTCATATTTAATCACATCGAATATTTAATAACTACTTTAAATATTCGACTTAATTTAAAAATATTCTATTCAAAAGAAAAAAATTGATTTAAAATATTAGAATATTTAATTAAATTTTTACAGGAACTCAAAAACTCGACTCGAATTGAAAAAATTTCAAATAAAGTTTGAGTTGTAAAATATGACGCGTCAACTCGAATAACTCGAAATTTTTTGACTCGACTCGATCAAACGCTCACCTCTATCTTAAGATATGACGTGTCAACTTGAATAACTCAAAATATTCGAATATTTTAAATCATTTTTTCTTTTAAATCACATCAAATATTTAATAACTACTTTAAATATTCGATTTAATTTAAAAATATTCGATTTACAAGAAAAAATGATTTAAAATATTCGAATATTTAAAGTAGTTATTAAATATTCGAATATTTAAAATAAAAATATTTAAAATAGTTATTAAATATTTGAATATTTTAAATCATTTTTTCTTTTAAATTGAATATTTTTAAATTAAATTCAATATTTAAAGTAGTTATTAAATATTCGATGTGATTTAAATATGAAAATATAAATATTCTATTTTAAAAAATATTCGATTTAAAAGGAAAAAATGATTTAAAATATTAGAATATTTCGAGTTGACGCGTCATATCTTCTGATAGAGATGAGCGTTCGATCGAGTCGAGTTAAAAAATTTCGAGTTATTCGTGTTGACGCGTCATATTTTACAACTCAAACTTTATTTGAAATTTTTTCGATTCGAGTTCCTATAAAAATTTAATTAAATATTCAAATATTTTAAATCAATTTTTTCTTTTAAATCGAATATTTAAAGTTGTTATTAAATAATCGATGTGACTTAAATATGAAAATATTAAATATTATATTTTAAAAATATTTGATTTAAAAGAAAAAATGATTTAAAATATTAGAATATTTTGAGTTATTCGAGTTGACGCGCCATATCTTAAGATAGAGATGAGCGTTCGATCGAGTCGAGTCAAAAAATTTCGAGTTATTCGAGTTGGCTCGTCATATTTTACAACTCAAACTTTATTTGAATTTTTTTCGATTCGAGTCGAGTTTTCGAGTTCCTATAAAAATTTAATTGTAATTATTTATCATGTTGCCATACTTTAGAATTTTGTTTTAAGGACCAAATTGAAAGAATGCGTAAATAACGAGGGCTAAATTTAGTGAATTGTTTTGAATTAGGACTAAATTAATTGAATGTATAAATATGAAGGACTAAATGTGTTATTATACTAAATTTTATAACAGTCGCTTAACGACATTTAACGTTTAGTTACCATTTTGTTATAAAACATAAAGTTTAATTGCCATTTTGTGACTTTTGAAAGTTTGGTTACCATTTTATTTTTTTACCAAAGCTCAGTGACCGTCTGTGTACTTTACCCAAAAAATTATATGATTCTATTTATTTTTTTATATTATGATTTTGTTGTATTTTTATTTATTTAATAATCAACTGTTTTTATTAGTAAAAAAGATAGAAATTATTTTAATACACAAGCTTGTTCACTAGCCTTTTAGTTTTAGGGTTTAGCAATTTAGGTTGTGGTTTAGGGTTTTAGTTGTAGGGTGTACAATTTAAAGTTTATGGTTATAATTTAGGGTTTAAGGTTTAGGTGTTAGGGCTAGAGTTTTAGGTTTTATAGCTTAAATATAAAGGGTTGTGTAAATTTTTTACACAACTTGTGTATCAAAATATAACCCCAAAAGGATTACGTCAAATTTTATCTTGATATTTTTTAAAGGGTTATATTTTTATACACAAATTGTGTAAAATAAATTTACACAACACTTTGTATTAAAGCTATAAAATCTAAATTGTAAATTGCTAGCACTAACTCCCTAAAGCCCAAACCTTAGACGTTAAACTTTAAATTATAATCATAAACCTTAAATTCTACTCCTTACAACCTAAAATCCTAAATCACAGCCTCAATTTTTAAACCTTAAAATTAAAAGATTGAAGCTCGCACAAATTTGTGTTTCAAAATATTTTTTTTAGAATTCACATTACATTTCATTAACACTATTATTATCGAATTCGATTTAAAGAATATAACACTTCAGATAACGGATTCGAGTATTCGAATCCAACGGGAATCTATGGGAAATTCGCATCATCCCAAATCCCGTTGAATTGGATCATGTAATTTATAGGGGTATGTTACCATGTGCTCTAAAGAGCCTATTCTTAGTTGGGCTTCAATCGAAGTTTCCAAGAACAGAATGAACTCCAGTTTTCGGTGTATTGAATCAAAATTATGAAAATATAGGGATGATAAAATTATCAAACCTGAATCGAGGTATCCCGTCCCGTCTGAACTTTTCTTCTTAAATTTCGAGTTCGGATCGAATTTGATTCAGAATAAAAATTCTTCGGATATATTTATATACTTTTTATATATTATATTTAATATTTTTATTAATTTTCGAGACGAGTCGAACTTAGTCGATTTTATGCAAAAAAATTTGGGTCGAGTCAGTTCAAAACGAATCGGTATAAAATATATTAAACTCGAAACAAGTCAAAATTGAACTAAAATCTTTAAATTTCGAGTCAAAATCAGAGTTGGGAGGCCAAAAACTTTCTCCAACTACATTTTTTTGTGTAGAAGTATGAATACTTCCAAGGTTTTCCTGTCATGTTCTAGATTTACCTTCTTTCAGACAAGAAAAAAAAGGGGGTAAACCCAAGATTTCAAAAAGCCCTGAAATTGGCGATTTACACAACTGAAACATCTTAGCTTATTTTCAAGGCTTACCGTAAAATAAATATCTAAACTACATTATTATTTTAGATAAATGTTCAACTATATTTTAGGTCAAATAGATGTTTAACGTTTTACTTCGTGACTCGTTTAATGTTTGGCCTTGAAATGCGTCAATTTTTCTCGTTATCTAATCAAAATCGAACACGTGGCAATACAAACATTTTTTGAATTTTTTTCAAAATAAATCAGAATTTTTTAAATATCCTAAAATTTTCAAATAATCCCAAAATAGTCTCAAATTCCTAAACTCCCAAATTCGGCCACTCCTATCGGCGTTAATCGCGTTTTTGGCGACGGAATGAAGCGCCCTCCCCTCGCCGCACGACCCACACACCGTTCGTCGTGAATCTTTCTAATGAACCATCTGCAATTTTAGCGTTTTCGCATTGCGTCAGTTGATTTTTGGCGATGATGTAATGGGGTAAATGGTCGTGATGGTCCGACGCCGAATGTGATGGACGACGGTGTGACAATCGGCGGCAAAATCAAGTCAAATCGGAATTTAGGGATTTCAAATTTTGAGTTATTTTGTAAAATTTGAGGTTATTTAGTTTTATTAATTTTTAAGATAAATTACAATGTAGGTCACTCAATTATGAGTAAAATTACATTTAGGTCACCTAATTATATGTAAAATTATATTTGAGTCATCATTCATTTAATAAAACATGTCACTATCTGGTTGGTTTAAAATCAAAGGAAATAAATAAAATTCAAATTTTGATATTGAGAGAATCAAACCCAAGTTTGGAGGTTGGAATGCATAACACTTAACCACTAAGCTAAACCACTAACTTGTTGATACTTTACCAAATATTTTATTTATCACATTCAAACAAGGATGGAAATCATTTGCCCTTTAAGTATGTCTCTATTTGTGCCTCCACTTTAAAATAGTGAGTTTAGGGTTTAAAGTTTGGGGTTTAAGGTTGGGGCTTAGGGTTAGGGTGTAGGGAATTAGGGGTAGAGTGTATTTTTTAAGGTTTAGAGTTTAGAGTTTAGAATATGAAAATTAAGATTATAGGGTAAGATTTAATTTGAAGTATTTTTAGGTAGGGGCATAGAAGGAGGCATGGTTAGGAGGCAGAAGATTTTTACCCTCCAAACAAAACAAATCTAATCCCACATCGACCCTACGATTTAAACTCCATTTTTTTTTCATTTAACACTTTAGAATCCATTTTTATTTCATTTAAGCTAGTTTGAGATTGATGCATGCAAAAATAATCACATGCTACTAATTTTCTTCATTTTATTTCGAGTATTATTTTGTAACAGACATGCATTTTTTCACCCTCCGTTAACAGGGAGAAGTGAAACGCTCTTATTATCCAAATACAACAGCCATGGCATCGGTTTAGTTAAAATTGATTGCGTATTTAGGCTGCTGATTCGGGGAAAAAAGTCCCCAGTGTCGTTCGATCTCTTCCCCCTGTTTGGTATTCTCATCAAACATGGCGAAAATATAAGTTTCTATAGGCCTCCCGGGCTTCTTCGGTGTCCCATTTCTCACATGTTGGATCAAGTTCTGGTTATATGTTCTCGCATTATCAACACTCGTTGCTCCTCTTTTCCTTCCTCCTGCCGTCGGCCATCCGGTTTCCGATACGACTATCTCCACAGAACCCCCGCCGGCCTTCTCCAGGGCGGCGTAAACGGCGTCCAAGATGGCATCGAAAAGGTTGCGGTACTGCAACGGAGGATCCGAGACGACAGGGCTTTGTGATCTGAAGAGAGCGTAATCCAGATTGATACCAGGGTTATCATCGTAGCTGAAATACGGGTACACGTTGACGAGCAACGGAGCTCGGTTGTTCACCAGGAAGCGGATGATGGGGTCGAGGATTTCACGGGATTGAGGCCTGAATGAGCCTCTCGACGGAGGGAAAGACTCCGCCAGGGTGATGGTGTCAATGGCGGTGGAGACTTTGATTTGGTTACCGAGTCCGGCGGAAACGATCGCCTTCTGAATGTTTTGCATAGCGGGGAGTAGAGATCGTGAAGCAGGATCCGAAGGTTGAACTTCGTTTCCGACGGCGATGTAGCGGAACCTGACGTCGCCGTAGTTCCTAACGTTGTTCTGGACCCAGGTATTGGCTTCGGCTTGACTTCCGGCGATACGCTGAAGATCGGAGTTGGGAAGGCCTAACATTAGCTCAATGTTGGAGCCCCTGAGAGCTCGGAGAGCATCTGGGTTTGGATCGTAGAGTCGCATTCTTCTTATGTTTCTCTGGTTGAACAGAGCTACGACGTCGGCCTTTGATGGCAAGTTGTCGCCCAACATGCCATAGCTAACACCTACTTGGCCACCTGCGTTAAAATAATATATTTTCAATGAATTTATATTCAATATTTATATATTTGTATTTAATACAAATTCACTTTTAATTTAACTATTGATATTGAATTTATTGGCTGATTAATTCGGATTAGGTATTTTAGAGACCGGTTATGAGAACGACTCTTATAATCTAATTTACTCCATTCACAATGTCAAAATCCAAACTTTTAACTTTATTTGAAAAATCTAGCAACTTATCTCATTAAATCAACTTGTTGTTGGTACATACAAATTATTTTTTATAACAATGTCGTCTCCAAAGTTTTAACTCACGTAATCTCCTTGAGAGTGCAATATGTCTTACCAAGACACCCAAACTTGTTGGTAAAATAGTATTTTTTTTTTTACCACCAGTCAACATGCTTACAAAAGGATAAGGTCAAATTAGTTTTGCTCCGCATAAACCACACTCTCACACACACATATATATTATTAGATTTATTTGAATTGTAAAATTCAACTCGACTTGAACTAGAAAAATCATATAATTTTTATTGAGGGATTAGCTTGCAGATTTTTCAAAATTAATAGAGACCTAAAGGGTGTTTACGATAATTTGGTATTTATTTTATTTGAATCGTAATAATTTAACTTGACTCAAGTTCAAAAAATCAGATAACATGAATAATTCAATCTGATTAACTCAAAAAAAAAATTTGATCTTTTAGTTGAATCAGATTTTGCTCACCGTATCTTATCTACGTTAATTCATCATGTATTTCATTCTTTGCTTATTTATTTAAAAGTGAATATTTGATACATTAATAGTGCAGAGTTCTATGCACCATCAATGAACCAGATGATAACACATAATCAAAAATAAATTCAAATAATTTAATTTTCAAAATCTTATGATAACATATGAGACAATATATAAGAACACCGATGGTGTATCGAATAATGATACTTTATTTAACAAATGAATCTTATAATAAGTACTAATAGTGAGAGAGAGAGAGAGATTACTTGTGGGATGGAAAGAGGCCATTAGCAGGCCAAAGAGCAGCATTGCTGAAGCCATAAAACCAAAGTTGGCAGCTAAATAGGATTTAGCCATTGGGGAAGATATGGGGAAATTGAGAAAATAGAAAGAACAATATTGAATTGGTTAAAGAGAAACTTAATCTCCATTGCATTATATAGCCACCTAAATGCTCTGTCAATCACTCCAAGGAAAAACTATGCCATCCCAGAAAAGTCTTGGAAAGTCTTCTGCACTCCACACCTTAGTTTCATCATCAACTTGCCTTTATTTTAGATTTGGTTCTTATCCATGTGTTTTATTTAGGGGTGTTTGTTGAGCGAGTCGATCACGGGTTGAGTAGTACTATTTGACTCGTGCTCGTTAAAAAATCTCGTTGCTCGTTAGGTTCGACAAAAATTTCACCTTGTTTTTTAAATAAAGGTAAAATCTAGTGATACTAGTATTAGAGCTCAATATAAACATAAAATTTATAAAAAAAAACATGAGGTATGAGGAGATAAATAAACGAACCTGCCATGACCGAGTTAGAGATTAAGTTAATATTCGAGTGTGATACTCTTTTTAATTTCTCAACAATATTCGATGAACAACAAAGGAGAGAATGCCTTAGAAATTTTGGGGATTGAAATTTTTTTATATGAAAAGTGGAAACTGAAGACTTTTTCTCTTTTTTATTTTTTATATATAAAGTAATAATAAAAGAAAAATAAAAGACTTTAATAAAAAAAGAAAATGCCCGATATTATAATTTAATTTTATATTAAGACAAATTAAATTATTTTTTAAAAAATTGACAAATTAATTTTTTAGTTCTCGGCAAATACAAAACGTTTTGGAAATTTGAAACCCAATTTTTATGAGTAAATTACCTAGTAATTCACTGAACTTTTCTAGAGTTTTAAACTAGTATTTAAATTTCTTGGAATATAATTTTTTAAGCTAGCCACCAAAAAAACATAAAAAAAAATTATAAAAAAATAACGAGCTGCTCACAAACTTATTGAGTTGAGTTGGACTTTGCTCAACTCAATTCACTAAAATATCGAATCTAACGTTAACTGAATACCGGGTCAAGCTCGAATTGTTTGCAAGCTGCTCAAATCAATAAGCACTCTAGTCTTTAATATGTTTCTGCATAAATGATTTTGGACCTTTTAGAAAAAAGGAGAGTAAAGAACTCATTTTACTTAGTAAAATACATGGAAAGACAAATGTTGTAGTATTTTATAAATTTTTTTAATTTTAAAATTTAGTCTTTTACGCACGTAACAAGTCTACAAATATTTTAAATTATAGACATCATTTTAGTAAATTACAAAATCCCCCTAATCATTTAAATCGACTCCGGTTTCACGTTAGATCCGATTGGTATTTAACATTGAATTTAATGGTTAGGATAACAAAAGGACAAGATCAATATGATACTGATTTTTTTTTTGAATATGCTAGTGCGATGCAAGGGTAGTATCTGTTCAATTTTCTTAGTCTTTTTAAAAACGGCACACATAGCATGCATTACTGGTGCTCGAACCCAGATCCCAAGAAATGATAAACATCAACCTTTACCACCAGGACACAAGAGGATGAGCATGATACTGATATTTTAAATACTCAATTAAAACATGACCTTCTCTAGTTCTCTTCATACCTTTGAAAAGTCTTGAGCCGTTGGATCGGGAACACTCTATAGTGTCCTCTTCTGCCAGTTCCTTTCCTACATGCTTCCATAAAGCAAGTCAAGAGAGTACCCCCAAGTGTAAGTACATAAAGTCTATTATGAATAGGGCAGATTTGGAATTAGGTGGCAGTCAGTCCATGTCGTTTAATTAGAATACAATTCCATATTGAATTGGAATCGTTTCATCCATTTGTTTATATTATGAGCCTACGAGGACACGAAGTTTTGTATGTTTTTACTAGTAAAACTTTATAAGCTAACAAAAGTCAAGGTCAACATCCAGAGGGGTGATTGTCCCTCCTAAAATTTAAAATTTTTATATAATTTAAAAAAAATTATGTATTATTTATTGCAAATATAAGTTTGTCCCGTTAAAATTTTATAAATTCACCCTTAACATAAAGTTCTGTGTCCGCCCCTACGTCAACACATAATTGAGGATTATTCATGCTTTGGATTAAGATTAGGCTGCTTGTCTTAGCTACAAGTACAAGCGCAATCTATGGCTTAGGCTTTGTTACATGTTTATCTCTAGCTATTATGGATTACATCAAATTTATTTGAATTGTTTGTATAAGGTTGTAATGCTTGTGAATTTCGTTAACTGGTCGAGCGGTTAGGGATGCTTATGTTTTTTTTATATTAGGATTTTATTGTATTTTCTTTTATTTATTCAATAAAATTAACTTCTTTTATTAGTGAAAAAGGATTACGTCGAGATCCACTAATTGGTCAAAGATGCTCATATTATTTTATCTTGTATGAATTTATATCCCAACACTTGTCTTGAAAATTAATATCTCTCTATTAATAAAAAAAAGGTTACGTCAAGTTTTATCTTGGTGTTTTTTGGAATTCACATTAAATTTCATTTATTATTATTATTATTATTCGAATTTGATCTAAAGAATATTATACTTCGATAACGGATTTGAGTATTCGAATCCAACGGACGTCGATGGGAAAATTCACATCATCCCAAATGCCATTGAATTTGGGTCATGTAATTTATAGGAGTATGGTCTGATAAATGAGAGCCCATTTTTAGTTGGGCTTCAATCAAAGTTTCCAACAACATAAAGAAGTCCAATTTAACCAATCAAAACATGATTCGAATTGTCACATTCTTAACCGAAACAAGGAAAAATTGGTGAGTGGTTGTTATAGCCGTGTAATGTTCTCTTCATCATGTACTAAATTTACCAATTTTTTCAGACAAAATAAAACAAAACTCAAGCTTTCAAATCCCTGAAAATGGTGATTTTCAACTCAGTGGTACCAACCTGTTTTCACAACACGGAAACTGAGCACTTTCCTTCTTTAACAATTTATGAAGCTTCCTCTTGGTACCATGTCCGAAATTACAAATAAAAGGTGAAAATGGTTGAGCAATAAGAATGTTATAAAAAAGATCAGGGTAAATTACATAAATCATCACTGAACTTTACTCTTAAACTTATTTTGGTCATTGAAGTTTCAAAACGTTCAATTTAGTCACTGAAGTTTAAAATTGAACTTTTTTGTCACTCTTAAACCCTGAACAGTTGTAGATGGTGGTCGTTCGGTCCCAAATTTCACCAGTCTCATCTTAGCCCCTACGTTTGAATTTAAGCTCTATTTTGTCGAAAAGTTCTCCAAAATCCACGAATTGGCAAAAAATTTTATGGTTTCTCTCTCGTCGATCTCCCTCCTCCGTCGTCGAATGAAGTCTATTTCTCAGTATGTTACTTTTCTCGTGCCGATGAAGTTTTCTATCGTTCAGATCTTGGAAAAATTCTTTTGTTCGCAGGTAAATGGGCGTCGTCAAAAAGTTAACGGATGAATGACCATAACGTTCAACGTCTAAACCTCAGTGAATAAATTAAATTTTTTAAAACTTTAGTAACCAAAATAAGTTTGATAGTAAAATTCATTGATGATTTAGGTAATTTACCCAAAAAAAAAACAACCCATTCTACTATCTATCCTCATTAGATGGAGTTTAGTCTAATGCACACTTCGTTGTCTTTTATACCGACAGTCCTTTTTGCTGCCGAGGGTCCTGTTGTTTTCGACAGCAAACCACTTTGGTTAGTAGAAATTATAGGTCTCTCTATCTTCTGCTCTTGCACTATGCATATTCAATTAACATTAATTGCCTTTATTAATCCTCGTACCACAAAATTCATACACCAATACAAATGTAAACCAACCTTGTCTATGTCTAATGGGAAAGAGTTATCTAGCTCTGCAATTTCCCAACATATTGCTGATACTTCGGACTGGTGCTTCGACGATTAAATCTCGAGAAACCGGGGGAGTTAACGGAATTGAAGTTTTTAGCTATAGGGATCAGTGACTGTACAACATCGACCATCAAAGGTCGATAATCGGCTTCCGGTTGCACGCACATGGCAGCAATAGCAGCCACTTGAATTAGATCCTTTTTGGAATACTGTCCTTGTATGGCTGGATCAACCATTTCCTCTACTTTGTCTCTGTTTGTTAGCCTTGGGAGTGCCTGTCATGAGAAGTTGGAGCATTAATTGTACAATTTTGATTCAATAGACTGAAAATTGGAAACTAACCCATGAAACAAGGACATGTTCTCCAGGTGGCCTCTTGGTATCGACCGGCACTCGACCGGTTAAAAGCTGTAAAAGCACGACGCCGTAGCTGTAGACGTCTGATTTTGTGGTGAGTCTGCCTGTTGATGCATATCTGCATTGCCCAAATTCATGGGGTTATTAAATAAGAAAATGACGTCTGCCTAATATGGACCTTTGATTGCATATCCATTGGTATGGGGCAGTGATAATTCTGATAATGAAATAGATATGATATGCATGTGCATGATGAGGCACTCACTCTGGAGCTATAAATCCGGTGGACCGCGGAACGCGTGTTGAAATCTGACCGTTGATCTTGTCCGACCCCGTTGTGGCCAATCCGAAATGAGACACCTTGGCACGGAGGTGTTGGCCTAGTAATACATTGGTGCACTTGAAGTCACGGTGGATAACAGTAGGGGTAGCATGCTCGTGGAGGAACTCGAGGGACCTGGCACAATCAAGGGCTATCCTTAACCGGTTTCCCCAATCCAACGGCCTATATTCGCAGCCGGGATGATGAAGATGTTGTTGTAGAGTACCATTGGGCATGAATTCAAATATTAGAAGCCTATGGTGCTGGTCTGCACAATAGCCTAATAGCTCCACCAAATAAGGAGAGTTCAACCGGCTTAGCAGATCCACCTCCATCCTGAAAGCACGCTCCCCGTGCTTTCGGTCACGGTGAAGCCTCTTAACGGCTGCCACCGTACCATCAACAAGGACCCCTTTATACACCACACTCGACCCTCCATTCCCGATAACATTCGCTTCGCTGAAGTTATCGGTGGCCAATTCGAGCTCCCTGTAAGTGAAAACTTGTACCCCTCTATGTCTACTTGTAGCCGGTTTACGCATACTCCCTCCGTATAGACAATTGGCCTTCACATCTGCTGCATTGCACATCCGTTAATGGTAGCATTCCGAATTATGCACTACATTAATTTCGAAAACATGTACTTACCTGGACTAGAATTGAAGCCTATGCAGCTGGTATTTTGGATGCCACCACCACTTTCTTTGCAGCTGCCGCGTTTTCCGACGGATTTAAGCCTACGAAGCATTACTATGATTAGAAAGACGGAGAGAATCAAGACAAGCGAGACGACGGAGACGATAACGATGACGATCGGGTTCAAGGGAAGGATGTTGGTGGTGCTATGCATGTGGTCATAAGTATGGTTATTTGGTGGCATTGCAGTGGCACTACTAGTGTTGCTATTATCATCTCATGAAAAGGGAAAAAGCAATACATTTCCAAACAAAAAACAGGATATAAAAAGAGTAGAATGAAAGGGAAAGAGAAAGAGAGAGCATTAATGGTGGGAATTGGGTAAGGTTTTTATTGGAGAAAGGAAAGTGTTAGGGAAGGGTGGTTTGCCTTCCTAGGAGGTCAGACTAACGGATACGTATGGCTAAGGCTTATTTTTTTAAAACATACCTCTAAAGTATTTTTTTGGTTTAAGTAGATGTCTGATGTTTTTACAGTTATTATTTTATGTGTCTTGCATTTAACGGTTGTTTAAAAATTTCGTCACCCCAATAAAAATAAGATATGTGACATATTTTATTTTATTTTAAAAAAATAGAATTTTTAAAAATATATTAAAATTCTCAAAAAAATCTAAAAATAATCTCAAAATCTTCAAATCCATAAGTCCTAAATCATGATTTCAGTTATTGCCGCCACCAATCACCAACGATGTGCCTACCATTTTTGTCGTTGGACCCCATGATCATTTCTCTTTTCATTCCATCACAAAAAATCGACGATCTATGTATCTAAGTCAAAACAAAATCAAACGTCAAAAAGAAAAAATAATGAGCGACAAACGACAGTCGGTCAAACAATAAACAACGTGCAGATCTTAAGATGAAGGAAGAGGCTTTATTCCGCCGCCGGCAGCATGATAAACGGTGACGACAATAAGTGAATTTAGGGATCTAGAAATTTTGAGGTTATTTTGAGAAACTTAGGTATTTTTTAAATTAAGTTAAAAAAATAATAAAATTAAAGGCATGTGTCATGTTTTGACTGGCTAAATAAAATTTTTAAACAGTCGTTAACGGTCATACACCTAAATTGAAAACGGTAAAAATGTTAAGCACTTAATTGTGCCTAATTGTACGAAAAAAATACTTTAGGCACCTATCTAAATAAAAATTATAGTTTGGGCAATTTTTTTTACTATTAAGCCTATGGCAAAAAATTAGCTCTCTCTCATTGTCATATTCCGGTCATTTATCAGTTGGTTCGGTAGACAATGCATTAGATCTTTTTAAGTAAGGTCAAATATACAAATATATGCATTGTAAAAGAAATAAATTGAATTGATAGAGTCACTCTCTAATAAATTTTACAATATTTGATTCGAATTAATTCACCAATAAAGAAAATATCAATGACTGTAAAAAAATTGTACTGCATTCCTCCATTCTCTTGTAATCTTATGAGGAATAGTCATTGACATTTGTATCAGACTAGGGTTGGATGTTTTTGCCACCATTTCACATCGTTTTACTCCTTATATCCAAATCATTTGCTAATAATATACCTGTATTTTGGAAATTGTGTCATTCATGTACTTAGACCACTTTGGACCGTCTATATATTCCTTGAAACCTAAATTCATTTACTACGTTAAATACAATTATTAGAATTTTTAACTTACAATAAGTTGTGGTGAACATGACACTCTACTAAAAAATATTGCATCATATTTAATGTTTGGAATTTTTTATCATCATAAAAATATAGGGAACTAAATGCACTTTGCTTTATATTTCAATACTTGTACGATACTTTTACCATTATATATAAAATAATATTTAATCATAATTTGACCCTAAACTATACTTATTTTCACACTTTCATACTAATATTTTTTTCCTATTTTACCCAAAAATTATTGGTTATTCAATGAGAATATGTCTTGTGTTACATTCTTACTGGAAATTTTGTTTAGGGTAAATCGAAATCGAAATGATAATTTAGGTATAAATATGAGACAAAATAAGTTTAGGTATCAAAATGGGAAAAAGTGTATAGTTTAAGAGCATGAACATAGTCAAGATTCAACCATAAGAGGAGCAAGTTACTTAACTTTAACATAAATATGATCTTAAAAAATAATTAAATTAATTAAGGGATTTAAAAATTTTATTTTACTAATTTTAAAATTGAAAGGACTTAAAAAGTAATTAATCTAAAAAATTAGGAGTCAATACTTAATTTAATTAATTTTAAAACTGACAAGGTTCTAAAAAATAATTAAACCACAAATTTTGGGAGGACAAAGACTCAATTACAATAATTTTGAAACTATCAATAGTTTAAAATGCAATTAAACCACCGACCCCTCCTACGTTGAGCCTATATAATATTGCCAACTAGATTTTTTTATTAAATTATAATATTATCAATAAATACTTTTAAAATTTATTAATTGTTTTACAAATATTTATGTAATTTAAATATTAAAGGTCAAGTTGATAAAAAAAATAAGCGTAGAAAACTAAAAAAATATCTGTTTTTTTATTAATCAACGTCAACGAGTAACATATTTAGAGGATCTATATTTTTAAATAAAAATATTTAAAGAATTCAATATCACAAAAATAAATTATGAAAATTAAATTTTAAAATAGTGCAGATAACCTAACATATTTAAACCGATTTTAAACCAATGTCACATTATATATAATACGGCCAATTAGAAGGGGAAAAATCATGGATATGAATATGAAAGTATCTCATTTCTTATGCTTGGGGGGCTCTCAAGATAAGTTTGGAAATGAGTTGGCCCCCAAGAAGGAGAGGGTATGCTGGGTTTTTGTCACCACCAATCAAATTGTAATTTGAACCCATTTGTGTGACACCTGAGCTTTCTTAGCCAAAATGTCCGACCAGATAGACTGGTGCTTTTAGTTAGGAGTGTGCAAAATAAATCGTAATCGTGAACTGTACAAGTGTTATATGAAACCTAATCGTTATGGTTAAATGGTTTCAGTTAATCAAACTATTAAAAATGAGAGTTAATCGTTAAAGTAGAAATCTTTAACCTTTTTAGTGTCCCTATCTAAACTCCAATATTAGAATAATCAAGTTTATGGTTTAGGATCGTGGCTTATAGTTAGAGTTTAGGATTAGGGGTTTAAAGTATTGGGTGTATTGGCACGCGTCGTATAGTGTCAAAAATAAAACCTTAAACTCAAAATAAATAAGATTTAAATTAATATAGCGAGAGTAAGGGTCGATCCGCAGGGAATAGGAACTCTAACACCTTTCTTCTGATTTAGACCAATAACCTGTAGAAAATGAAGGGGGATTTTAGAATAGTGATTTGAATGAGGAAAATAATAAGAACGTAAAAATAAATATTGAGAATGAATTATAGATTGAATTAGCCTCAAGCCACGCTTTGCCACGACAACTTCGATCACTAAAGTTGATTTTTCTTCGACTCTCCTGCAGGTTACAATCTAAAAGGCTCAACCCTTGCAACTTACTTCTCTTTGGTAAATTCGACTCCTAGGGCAATCCTTGAAGTCAAACTTTAGTGAATTAGCCACGGCAATCGATGCTAACTCAAATCTGGGTTAGTGCTAGAGAAGCCCGTGCTCGAATATTCGTCTCGATGAGAATTATTTCCGATTTTGATTCCCCTTAGTGGACCGCCACTAAGTTTGTTCCTAGGGAGTTGAATTGGCTACAAGCTTTTCCTCGTCCCCAACGATGGATCTAAACCACTTCAAGCCGATGCGCGCTCTCGGAATGAAACAATTGCGATACCTAAAGATTAGGCCGGTTGCCTAATCAATTTTACAGAGAATCTAAAAAGGAGTTGTTGACGGATTGAAGTATTTTCCTAATCTCACGAGGTTTGTCGGGTTTGGCGTTGCTTTTGGCTAAAGGGAATTTAGTTAAGCACGGTTTGTGAAAAAACCTTACTTAATAAAATAAATAAAGAAATGGAGAAAAAGAAATGGAGAAAAATAGAGAGTTTTATTAACTTAAGGAAGAAGAGAACAATGGAAAATGATTGATGATTTAATTCACCCCAAAGTGGGGTATTTATAGTAGTTGAAAACCCTAAAACCTAAGATGATAAATCCTAAATTTAAATAAAATTACATAAGATAAATATCCAACTTTTGAAATTTAAAATAAAAATCGGATGATAAGCTATCTTGATAAGTGGACTGATAAGTTATCAAGTTGCTGACGTCATCTTCTACAAGGTGCTGACGTGGCGCCCAGTCAGCATTCATGCCCTGGTTCATGCCCATGAATCTGCCCACGACTCCAGTATTTTCGGCAGCATTCCAACTTATTTCCAGCATTACGTAACCTGCACGAGAACAACATAAAAACAGCCAAATTAAGTCTTTCAAACATATATTCGATCAAAATAAAGACTAAAAACATAACCAAAATAAATACTTATCAAATTCCCCCTCACTTATCCGATGCTTGTCCTCAAGTATCTCAAAATTAAATAAACTTAAGTTCAAGTTTTCATCCTTAATTTCACGAAGTCTCAAAAGGTTTCAATATGATTAAGCATCTAAATATGAAAGAAAACTAAGGAGCAAAAATAAATTGATGGCAAGATTAATAATTTAAAGCAAAAACGACATTCTAAAACTCTACTAACATCAATGATGCAAACCAAGTACCCTCACAAGGAATCGCTCATGTCACTCAAAGTGTTTAAGGGTAGAGAAAAAATCACTCGAGACAAAGCTAATTAGAGCATAACCATAAGCTTGTGTTTAAATCTAATCTTCACTACTAACATGAATATGATGCAAAAATCAAGAGGTCTTAAAGAAGGGTTGTAATGGGGCTAAGGTAAGGGTAGGATAAAGGCTGAAAATAAGGGTTAAAATTCAAGACAAAAAATTCATCCCAAAAAATTATATTCGAAACTGTTTTTTTTTCATTCGAACTGAAACTGTTTTGCAGTGTATTTTTTCGAACTGCACTGTTTTTTTCTGTGTTTTCTTCTGCAGATTCAAACAATTTCCTGCACTTCTTTTTTTCTGCACTGCATATTCAAACAGTTCTGCACAGTATATTCGAACAATTCTGCACAGTTTTTTTTTCTGCACAGTATGTTTTCTGCTGCTTCACTGCACTTACTCGAATCAGTTTTTTTTTTTTGAAGACGATTTTTTGTCTTGAAAAAGGGGGACAAAAGTAATGGAATTTAGAAAAAAACGGATTAGGCTTAAAAATGTGGTGATCAAGAAAAAAGGCCAAGGCTCAAAAATTGGTTCACTAGGGGAAATTAATTAAAGGGTAGGCAATTTATTTGGGAAGAGAAATGGTTAAAACCTAGTGCCTCTATCATATTTAAGCATCATAATCAATCAACGTAATCTCAAAAAGAATTTAAAAACAAGTTCTAGAATGCAACTAATTTAGCTAGGCACACTCAAAGAAACAAAGAGCAAATATCATGCATGCTCATTAGGCTCAAAAACTCACAAATATGTCTTGTGTACTTAGGTAAGCATCATGTGAATTAACAGAGAAAGAAAATGTCATATAAAATATTTTAATCAAAAATTAATCATGCCAAAATCTACCATGCAACCTAGAATTTTCTAACAAGATAGATACAAAGCCATATGAAAATAGTGCGACAAGGCAAAACTAAGGATTAAAACAAGGAACCTAGATTAAATAAAATTAAGAAATCAAGAGAACAACCAAAACGGATAAGCAAAATAAAAATTTGACAAGCATATCTCCCTCCCCCTCACTTAAATCATTTTGCCTCAAAATGAACATAAAATAAAATACAAAAGAGAGAGGGTGAAAATACTCCCCGATTGTAGAAGAGCATGTTTCGGTAGTGGGCTCCGAGTCTGGTGTAGGGGCGGAGGCGAGCTTGCTCTCGAGTTCGGATCATGGTGGTGGTAATGGTGGACGATCGAGTGATTTAGGTTGAAGATGAAGTGAGAATGGTGGCTTGTGATATTTGTGTAGTTTTAAAAATAAAATAAAGAAGAATGGTTTGTTGGAAAGCGACGGCTGGTGATATTGAAAAAGAATAAAACAAAAGAAAAAAAAAATGGTTTATTGGAAAGAGATTGTTGGAGAGTTGGACGTGGGTTTAAAAGCAAGTGGGGTCCAGGAAGATAAAATATGATTTTAATTTTTGATTTAAAATATGGGTGAAGTGATTGGGTGGGGAAAAAAAGGGATAAAGGGAAAATCCGAATTTTTATTTAAATTCTAAAAATTGGGCACACCAAATCTTGTTGAAAAATATAGCTTCTCATCCTTTTATTCGATCTAATTTATCTGCAAATAAAATAAATAAGAGATCAGATAAAAATAAAATTCAAAATAAAAAAGATAAAATAATTAAAATGAGATAATAAAAATAAATTCAAAAAGATAATTAAAATGAGATAAAAAAAAATAAATTCAAAAGTAGATAAGAAAATAAATTCAAAATAAATATGAAAAATAATAAAAATAAATTAAAAAAAAATAAGATCAAAATTAAAAATCTAAAATCAGATTTAGATAATTTCGATTATCTCTTTTCTTTTTCTTTTTTTTATTTATTCTTTTTTGTTTATTTTAACTAAAAATAAAATTCAAATGACATTAAACTATGACAGTTTAAAATGGAATAAAATAAAGAAAAGAGAAAAAAAATAAATAATAAAAATAATTAAAGTAAAAAGAAGAAAAGAAATGGGTTGCCTCCCATCTAGCGCTTGTTTATCGTCATTAGCTCGACGACCTGGTTCAGACTACAGGCATTGCGACAAATACTTCTTCCAGTTCTTGCGTTTTATCCAACTGAGTATTTCCCTACGAGAAATTTTGCGATTATGGGGTTTTTTTACTGGAAAAAATTTTCTTTCACTCTTCAATTTATTTGAAAGTAATTTTAATTCCAAATTCAATCCCTACAAAATGAAAGAAAACATTTTAGATTTCAATGGAGTTAGGCGTAAATCAGAATGAACAGAAGAAACATTTTTCAACTCCTTAATTCCTTTGCCGTGATCCTTCAAGTCCCTGCACGAATCATCAACAGATTTAGATTCTATAAATTCTTCAACGGCGGGCTCAATAACATCTATAAAATTTATACTAGCAACATTATCAGGATGTCGCATCGCTTTGTAAACATCAAATTTTACCACCTCGCCATCGAACTCCATTGTAAGGATCCCACTTCTCACATCGATTTTCGTATTTGCAGTACTTAAAAATGGACGACCAAGGAGGATTTCGGAAGAATTATTAGTCCGATCGTTTTCCATGTCTATGACATAGAAATCTGCCGGAAAGACTAAATCTTTTACCTTTACCAGGACATTCTCTAGCAATCCTTCCGGGTAAATTATGGATCTGTCCGCCAGCTGTATGGTTACTTTCGTATCCTTCAAAGGCTCAGCAGAAAGTGAGTTATAAAATGAAAGAGGCATAACATCAATAGAGGCCCCTAAGTCACACATTGCTCGTTTAATACCCACTTTACCGATTTTGCAGGAAATGGCGAACATAACTTGGTCCTTCAATTTTGTTGGCAACTTTCGCTGGAAGACCGCCGATACATGCTCTCCTAGATTAACCTTTTCAACTCCAATAAGACGACGTTTATTAGTACATAAATCTTTAAGGAACTTAGCATACCTTGGAATTTTTCGGATTACATCGAGGAGCGGAATGTTGATCTCTACTTTTTGGAACACATCTAGGATTTCCTTTTCTTCTGCTTGTTTGTCTCTTTTCATCAATCTCGACGGGAATGGTGGTCGGACAGTATAGGGAGATGGTTCAGGGGTTGGATTCGGTGTATCTTTTTCGACCGGTGAAGTTGATTTGTCTTTTTGGGTGTTTACCTCCGAGGTTTTGGGTTCTACAACGGTGCCACTTCGAAGAGTGATGACATTAACATTTTCTTTTGGGTTTGTTTCTGTTTGTGAAGGGAGTTTATCTTTGGATTCAAGACGACTTACTGTTTGGGCTAGCTGGCTCATTTATTTGTCTAACTCTTGTAAGTGGATTTCGGTACGGTTTTGGAACTTCTCTTGGGATATCGCTAGTCGTTCAACCAAGGTTTCTGGAGACGTCTTTTGTTGTTGGTAGGGTTGTCTTTGTTGGTACTGTTGATTTGGCCTTTGGTTGTTCGCGTACCCATAATTTGATTGGTTCCTCCACCCGGAATTATAAGCATTCCCCATGGCGTTGGCTTGGGCGACATCATCTTCTTGAATCATCGGACAACAGTCTGTCGGATGTTCTGGGCTGGTACAGATTCCACAAAGTCTAGCTGTTTTTCTCTTATCTGCAACAAGAGTTTGCACTATTTCAGCTAATTTATCGATTTTGTTTTCTAATGAAACTGTACTTACCTCGCGAACCCTTCGAGATGGTTCGCTAGACTGATTGAATCTTTGAGAGTTGGCGGCCATGGTTGATATCAGTGTTTTAGCCGCTGTTGGTGTCATGTTGACTAGAGCTCCGCCACTTGCCGCATATATCACCTTCATGTCCATAGGCGTTAATCCTTCATAAAAATATTGGAGGAGGGTTTGTTCCGGCAACCCATGTTGTGGACAATTTGCTCACAACTTTTTAAACCTCTCCAGTATTCATACAAGGATTCAACTTCTTTTTGTTGAATGCTTAGGATGCTGCGCCTGAATTCTCTTGCTTTCGCTGTAGGGAAGAACCTGTCAAGAAAAAGTTTAGCCATGTCAGTCCATGTTGTAACAGAATTAGGGGGTAAATCAAATAACCAATCTTTCGCTATATCAGCTAAGGAAAATGGAAATGCTCTAAGTTTGATTTGGTCATCGGATACTCCCTGTGGCTTTGTACTTAGACAAACCATGTGAAATTCCTTCAAATGTTTATGAGGATTTTCTGTCGGTAAGCCATGAAAGGTAGGCAAGAGATGGATCAAACCCGTTTTTAGCACGAACGGTGTTTCGCCATTCGGGAAAGTTATACACATAGGTTGTTGGCCATCGGGCGCCGCATTTAGTTGGCGTATGGTTTGATTTTCGTCTCCCATCGGATTGGGCTCGTAACTCGATTCTGCTTCGGATGTGATTTCTAGATCGCGTTCGAATCTTTGCTGGCGTCTTTTGTTTTTCTTTTCCCGAAGTGTTTGTGCGTTCAACTTTCGGGCTAGTGCTTCGATTTCCGGGATGAGATCAAATTGTTCTCCCGGATTGCTCCTGGTCATAAATCAAATAAAACGATATTAGTACTTTGCCGTATTCCCCGGCAACGGCGCCAATTTTGACACGCGTCGTATAGTGTCAAAAATAAAACCTTAAACTCAAAATAAATAAGATTTAAATTAATATAGCGAGAGTAAGGGTCGATCCGCAGGGAATAGGAACTCTAACACCTTTCTTCTGATTTAGACCAATAACCTGTAGAAAATAAAGGGGGATTTTAGAATAGTGATTTGAATGAGAAAAATAATAAGAACGTAAAAATAAATATTGAGAATGAATTATAGATTGAATTAGCCTCAAGCCACGCTTTGCCACGACAACTTCGATCACTAAAGTTGATTTTTCTTCGACTCTCCTGCAGGTTACAGTCTACAAGGCCCAACCCTTGCAACTTACTTCTCTTTGGTAAATTCGACTCCCAGAGCAATCCTTGAAGTCAAACTTTAGTGAATTAGCCACGGCAATCGATGCTAACTCAAAGCTGGGTTAGTGCTGGAGAAGCCCGTGCTCGGATATTCGTCTCGATGAGAATTGTTTCCGATTTTGATTCCCCTTAGTGGACCGCCACTAAGTTTGTTCCTAGGGAGTTGAATTGGCTACAAGCTTTTCCTCGTCCCCAACGATGGATCTAAACCACTTCAAGCCGATGCGCGCTCTCGGAATGAAACAATTGCGATACCTAAAGATTAGGCCGGTTGCCTAATCAATTTTACAGAGAATCTAAAAAGGAGTTGTTGACGGATTGAAGTATTTTCCTAATCTCACGAGGTTTGTCGGGTTTGGCGTTGCTTTTGGCTAAAGGGAATTTAGTTAAGCACGGTTTGTGAAAAAACCTTACTTAATAAAATAAATAAAGAAATGGAGAAAAAGAAATGGAGAAAAATAGAGAGTTTTATTAACTTAAGGAAGAAGAGAACAATGGAAATGATTGATGATTTAATTCACCCCCAAAGTGGGGTATTTATAGTAGTTGAAAACCCTAAAAACCTAAGATGATAAATCCTTAATTTAAATAAAATTACATAAGATAAATATCCAAATTTTGAAATTTAAAATAAAAATCGGATGATAAGCTATCTTGATAAGTGGACTGATAAGTTATCAGAGTTGCTGACGTCATCTTCTAGAAGGTGCTGACGTGGCGCCCAGTCAGCATTCATGCCCTGGTTCATGCCCATGAATCTGCCCACGACTCCAGTATTTTCTGCAGCATTCTAACTTATTTCCAGCATTACGTAACATGCACAAGAACAACATAAAAACAGCCCAATTAAGTCCTTCAAACATATATTCGATCAAAATAAGGACTAAAAACATAACCAAAATAAATACTTATCATTGGGTGTATGATGTATTTTTTAAGGTTTAAGATTTAAGTCTTAGGACTTAGAATTTAGGGTTAAGACTTAGAATTTGATTTGTTAGTGTTGGGCAATAAAAAGTGGCACGAAAAAGGACAGATGATTTTTGTTTTAATGGTTAACCTAAGTGGTTTTTTAATTAAGTATGAAGTTTGCGTTTAAAATCTCTCAATGAAAAAGTTTTTATAATAAGTTGCAGGTTAACTTGTAAACGAACCGTTAAAAAATTGTTACTTGCTATAATGGTTAACTGTTAAAAATTTAGTGGTTAACCGTTTCTTAACAACTGTTATAACGATTACCGACCGTTTAAACTAAATCGTATGATTAACCTACCATGAACACCCTTACTCTCAGCTGCAGTTTCCTTCCAAGGAATCTTAAACGGAATCAATGGCTATATATCTTGAACTTGAAGCACACAGGATTAAATACGGCACACGAAAAGCACCAGACCAGAAACAGCAACGCCTGCATAGAATTCGGTGAAACCCTGAAAAATGAAACATGTTACTGAAATAATCTGCATGCAATCATCTGAAGATGTAAGTTATCATTATTGAATCACCGTTGGCATATATGTAACTGTCTGCAATAGTGTTTTCGCATGTGAAATTTGATTGCCAGAGTTAATAGGGTGGAGCTTGAAAGAAGTAGGACCAAGGCCAGACTAATGAAAACAATGTATTATGTATACTGCATTTGTATGCTCAATATCTCAAAGGCTCTCACTTTCATATGTCTGTGACATCAAAACCTGCATATCATGTGACCCCTCCTTGGTTTCTGCATGAAATTTTGACCAGGGACGGAGTCAAAATTTAAATTTAGAGATGCAAAATATAAATATTTGAAAGTGGAGCGGGTAAATTTATAAATAATTTAATTTTTTAATATATATATATATATATTGGAATAAAGGTAAAAATTTTGGGGGGTGAGGGTCAATTGCCCCTCCCAACCCCATGTAGTTTCGTCACTGCGGACTGTAGTACCGATGGATGCAATCAGTACTTTACTGATTTCTGTCAAATTTTTCATTTTTCTTAAAATATGTCAGATGTATATTCGGATATAAATCTTGTTTGGTAAATAGCGGTTTGAGCCAAAATTAGAGATTTGAGTTAAAGTTAGAGGTTTGATCAATCAAATTCGCTAATTTGGATGTTTGGTAAATATGAAACCTCTAATTTTAAAAAATCTGCTAATAGGAGCTTTTTGAAATTAGAGGTTTTGACATAAGAGTTATAAAGAATCTTTTACCATTAAAACTTATAAAAATCTCCAAATAACCTAAATTTAAACTTTTCTATTTTAATTCTTCACCCTCATGTATTTACATTGCGGCATTTGTAAGTTAATAATTTTTTTCTTTTAATTCTCACACATTTATATTTGTATTTTAATTTAATAATTAATTAAATTTATTAAAAATAATTATATAAACAATAGATTTATATTTAGAGTCTTCAAATGTGCTTAATAATCTTATATAAAAAAAAATATTTTTCATAATCTAATTAATATTAATAAGTATAAAATATGCTTAGTAATGAGTTTTTGGCTTTATGTGTTATGTTTTGGTTCTCGTTGTGTTGTACTCTTTTCCTCCATTTAAAATTAAGGAGGATTTTAACGAGGCACACAATGCATGTTTAAGTCGTGTATGATTCAACCTTTAATAAAACCTTATTTACCGAGTAAAAAAAGATACAAAATATTGATAATTGATAAATTATTTAAACAAGTATCAAACATCTATTCGCTACCAATTAATTTTACCAAACAGTTTTATACAATCGCTATTACAATCCGCTAGTTAAATCAACTAATGCAATAAACTATCCGCTAATTGCCAAACATGGGCCATAAGATTTATATGATACTCTAAATGTACGCATGAACTCGGAGAACATTACAAGTATTAGTATCTAACACATATATGTAATGAACTAACTCGTATGTTGTCAAGCAAATAACATCGACAGAAATCATTACCAATTGTGAAGAAAAAAATGTTAGGGGATTTTCAGGTTTCAATCTTGGCGCAAAGCTTGACCAGGCTCGAGGCATGTTCGGCATACTTCCACACGTTACAGTGGCTTACATTCCAGGATCGAGTAATGAGACTGCACATACATTAGCTCATTATGCATTTAAGAAACATCAATGTAATTATTTTTATTCTGAATGTCCTTGTAGGTACTCTTTTCTCCCTTAGGGGTTGACATTGGGATTTCTAATGCTAGCTGTAGAGGGGATTTTTAACGAGGCCTACTTTATTATTATTATTTTCAAAAAAAAATTATGTTCGAATATAAGATAAAGCAAAACACAGTCTAAGTATTGCCCTCTGCTACATGGGTGACATGTAAGGATATGTGATATTGAGATCTGCCAGAGAAGAAACATTGCAAAATAAAGTCTTAAGGTAAGGCCCATTGGGTTTATTCATGGAACATCAAAATGCCCACAACTGCAAAATTGGACCATAAAATACAGCATGAAGGTTTACCTAGGCCTGTTCACTTTCTTATACCATAAAAACGAAGAAATTTAATTCCTGGTGGGGAGACAGTGTCTGAGGAAGAGCATACGTAGGCAATATGCATAACATGTTAATTTGATCCTTGGTACTGTTGTGTTTGAAAAAAGACAGTCCAGGTTTCTAGATTTTATGTTCTTTTTCCGGTCGTGGGGGGAGGACGTGTCGTCGGCCTCGTAAAGGGCTCGACGAAGGTGCATGTTCATGGTATTCAACATTTTTTCCAACAGTATACTTCAAATATTGGTGTAGTTTCACATTGCAGGTACACTTTCATTACAGATGCTGGAAAAACAAAGAAACCCCTAAATTTTAGGGTCTAGGAATGCAACAAAACCTATTAACATTTCATTTCTTGCTCACTGTCCATGTCCCTCTTTTAAGGCTTGTGGAGCAGAAAAAGGCAGAGAGAATATCTGCTGCACAAGCAAGAAAAAGAAACAGAAAGATGCTTGGAATTTCTTAAAGTTTATGTTGAACCTTGTTTCATGTGTTGTGAGTAGAGGGGGACAAAAGTGAAATCCGCTGTCTTTGAATAGCATGTTAAAGTGAAAAAGAGATTGAATCTTTGATGGGACTGTACTTTTTATTACAGCAAAAAATGTTGGCCTCGATCTCCATGTCAGCTGCAGCATTGGAATGACCTGAGAATCCCTTCTTTCTCTCTCACACACACAAAAGTAAAGATATATAAGTATATTTCTCACCATTTATCGGTTTGTCTAGTAATACGAGACGTTAAATTTCCTAAATCACATCTAGGTTCCAATCATAATATTATGGACCTAACAAATTAGTTGAAATATAACTATATAATTGACATCTACATTATCCGATCTATATTATCCGATCTGGATTAGTCAGTCAATGAATCGAATATCAAATATATAGTATATTTCTTATTCCCATGCCTACATTGTTGAGTTACAGTCCTAGCTTTATTAGACTGGTAGCTAGCACAATTCCACCTACACACAGGCTAGTGGTCTTAAGAGGGGGGAAATGGGACCTAAAGCAAAAGAAGAATCCGGTTAACTACCAATTAGCCTTTGATATACATACATACATACATATATATATATATATTGTTGAACTATAGTTGAATGAAATTCAAAGTAGTTGAGTCAAGCAAGGTAGTTGAACCAGTTCTTTGAGGTCATTATTGGACACTTTTTTATTTTATCCAAACCCTTTTTTCTTAAGTATTCGTATTCGTATTCGAAACTCGTGTTTATCGTTCATTCATCTCACTTTTTCAAAGAAAGATGTATTACAGTGGTCCATAGATATAAACTAATGTAGTTCTGCAGAAAAACAATCTTTAGTATGAATTTTCCATTACCAACAGTGGAATTAGGTAATATGAGGACATCAAGCTTCTAAATCAAGCACAGGTCAGTGTGTGTACAGTCAGTTTCAACAGTTTTAGTTCTTAAATTCTGGGTTCATGCATGCCCTAAATCCTGTCTTAATCAATCTGAAAGCTGGAAATCTACTGAGATCTTCCAAATAGTTTTTTTTTCTTTTTATAAAATCAAATTTAAACATAAATGGGAGGAAAAGTTTGGTAGTGGAATAGTGGGATTAGTTGAGGATTAATTAATATCTTATCAAACAGCAGAAACAAATCATGTGCACAAGGCTATGGTTTGGCATGGTTCATGGTCATGGGTCCAACACAAGGGCTGAACCACTTAACCTTACCAATCACTCACATTTTGATGTCACCACACCAACCATACCACAAATCTTATCTTAAACCAAACAAATTGCGAGAATACCTTAAAATGTGATGTGGTGGTTATTTATCTCGTTTTTTTATTAATTTTAAAATTAAGTAGTTTAGACCATAGCCGCTCATTTTTAATTTTAAATTAAAAACTAAACAATAAGACTATGACCCTTAGTTTATTATTATTTTTATTTAATTCTTCTAAAGTTTTATCATGACCTGAACGGATTATGATGTGATAGTTTGGAGAGTTTATTTAATTATTTAAAAAAATGGAAGTATAATCAAAAATTTTGAAATTTTTGAGAATTTAAAGAGATTTTTTATATAAGAAATTTGAGAATCTAATTAATTTTTTTTAAGAGAATGGGAGACGTGATGAAAATTTAAACAATTTGAGGAATTTAATTAAAATATTCAAAAATATATAAAAAACGATGAGAATTTCTAAGAAATTTGAGGAGCCTAATTAAAACTTTTAAAATGTTTGAGGGTGTAATTTAATTTTTTTTCTCAAACCTTAGGGGTGTCAAGAATACCTAGACTGAAGAAAAATTCTATGGCCCTGTTTGGCAATTAGCGGATAGCTGATAGCGGATTACATTAGCTGATAGCTGATAGCTGATTGTATTAGCTGATTTGACTAGCGGATTGTATTAGCTGATTGTATAAAAGTGTTTGGTAAAATTAACTGATAGCTGATAGCTGTTTGATTATTTAAACAAGCAAAATGACATATAAGGACATGATTATATTCAATACTTGTTTGAATAATTTATCAGTTGTGAGTATTTTGTATCTAATAAATATTAATTAGATTTGTAAAAATTATTTTTAATATAAATTTTCTAAACATATTTGAAAGATTTATATATTAATTTATTATTTATATAATTATTAAAAATATATACGCGCATATAAATATGTGATAATAAAAAAATAGAATTAACTTACAAATGTCACCATATAAAATAGTAGTAACAACAAATAAGTTCAATATTTAATATGTTATTATTTATATTAAAAAATGTTATTATTTAATTTAGGTTTTTTGGAGATTTTTAGTAATTGTTAAGGGTAAAAGAGTCATTACAACTCTAATATCAAACCTCTAATCTCAAAAAGCTCATATTAGGAGCTTTTTCAAAATTAGCTTTTTCACCCCAATCCGCTCTTTCAATCCGCTATTTACCAAACATCAATATTAGCGGATTTGACTAGTCAAACCTCTAATTATACCTCAAACCTCTAATTTTTGCCCAAACCTCTGTTTACCAAACAGGGCCTATGTCCATTTTCTTACTCATATTTATGTCTAGCACTGAAAATTAAACCATAAATTTTAATCTTAAATTTTAAATTATAATTGTAAACCTTAAAAACTACATCCTACACCTTGCACCCTTAAAACATAAATAGAAACACAAAAAAGAAAAAGAAAATTTACATTGCCTCAAATATGTTTATGATCCACCTCTGATTCAAACTACTCCATGGTCAAGAGATCAATCTTTATATAGGGTGAGTTTGGGGTACCCTAGGTTTAGGGTACGATTAAAAGACGTTAAATTTCAACAAAAAAAAATCAAGTTAATATTTTTGTGATTTTTAACAAGTTTCAAAAGTTTGTCTAATAATCTAAAATATTATCAAAGAATTAAGTTTCGAAATTTATCAAAAATTACACAAAAAACTCAACAAAAAATGTTATAAAAAAATTATATATTTTATGTTTTTGGTGACTCTTTTACCGATTTTGAAATTTATGGTTTTTTAGTCACACTCTTACTTGTAATACGTTAGACTCTCTTATACGAATGAAATACATTTTATAATAAATAGTTTACTTCTTCACAAAAATGTGTACTATCTTTATATATATATTAAAAAAACTTGAGGTGACTGTCCAACAAAAAGGGTACTGGCAGTCTAATAATGGTCCTTGTTTAGGGGGAATTGGGGACCCTTCAGTGTTTGTCTAAGCTCATAAAGGGTCACTGTCCTTAAGAAGGGTATTTTGTGTCCTTGATTTTAGGGTGACCCACCACTGACCCTTGTGCTTGGGGGGACCCAACTTAATTGTCAACTAGCTGTGAGGACATGTCACTATCCTCTCAGTAATTTATAAATATATTTTTAAGCACTTCTACTTTTAGATTTTCAATAAAAAAAAATAGCTTTGCTTTTTTTGTTTCTAGCTTGCTTTGCTCAATTCCGTTTCTTTCCTTTTACTTTTGCTTCAAAGAGAACATGACAATTGGTCATGGCAAGCAATTTGTTCCACTTGTTTCAAACTTATAATTTCCAAAGTTATAAAATTAAATTAAGTCCTTAATTTAGATATGGTAGTTCGTTTTATTATTTAAAAATATATATTTATTCAACTAACTCAATTTTTATAAAAAAAATCATTCAAAACTGGATCCTTCAACAAATCTACTCAATCAATCTAAGACAAGTCCTAATTTGTTGATTAAAAAACAAGCTCTAATTTAGATTAATAAGTGTGGAAATATGGGAGTAATCATAGAAATTTTGGTTCCTTGTAGTTTTGGAATTGAATAATTTTATTTATGGCTATAACCTAATAACTTCATGTGTATGCTACTAATAAGTATTTATTGCATTCTATTATTGGATTAGAAGGATGACAACAACATTTAACTTGCAACATTTTTCAACAATAAGTTCATAAGTTATTATCATGTGATATAGAGTCCTTCAACAAGCAAATTATGAATATTATATAGCAAGAGATTCCTTTATATATACATATGTATATGTATAGTAAGGATTAATATTTAATACACTGCCGTGTAAAAAAAGTTTACAAGCATGCCTATTTTCAAGCTTAAATCTAAAATCTAAATTTTTAACTTTAAAACCCTAAATTTTAATAATGAATCTTAAATTTTAAATCATGTGGCCTAAATTCCTAATCTTTAAACACTAAATTAAACTTCTAAATAACCCTGCTTGTGAAAACTTTGTTTTCCACCGCAAGTGTATAGGAAAATAATCCATATAGTAGAGAGAAAAGTTTAAATTTTTTAGGAGTAAAAATGAAGTTATTTTGGGGTCAAAGTATAATTTTTTTATTGTACTAATTTATAATTTAATAATTCGTAATGAACTAAAAGTGTTTTCCCTTCTTTTTAGCTCTACCTTGATATTAGAGGGATGTATGTATATTAGTATAAAATTAAATGAGTTTTACTCATATCCATAAGTTTGTATAGGTTTACCATTTTAATTATTCAACTATTGATTGTACGAACTAACTTGTCTCAGAGGTTAAGAAAATAATTGTTGTTCTTAGAGCTCACAAATTCGAGCACTAGCAGCTGCATCAAAGTGATTGAACATACATTGACAAATGGTTGATCTGAAGTGTCTTTGTTAGTATTTTAACAATTGAGCTTTTTTAATGAAATAAATAATTATAATTTTTTTATTCAAAACTTAGCATGTATGATCTACGTAAATAAATCATAAAATGTGACGACCAATTATTAAAATATTAAAAAAATACGATAAACTCATTTAATTTTACAATTGAGGATTAGGTTTTTACCACAATTATGACTAGCACACATTATACATCTTTTATTTCTTAGGTTTTCCGTTTGTGGTAAATGAAGTTAAGTGGCCTACTTTTCCCAAAGTACTAAATAATTGAAATCAATCAATTGAAAAACTATACTATTAATTACTATGTCTAAAATAAAAAAGGAAGTCATTAATGTTAACAAATTAAATCAGTTAGGCATTTGGACTATCTATTTTTCGGTGGTTAAATGGTACAATTCTTTTATAGTACCTCAAAGATTTTAGTAATTCAATTCAGTCCTAATTAACCCTTAATTAAATGATTTATCTATGATTATGCCCCCAATATGAAATTCCTAATTTCCCCTTGAACCCCTGAAATTGGGTTCTGAAACTGATTTGAATGTCAGTAATGTAAATCAACTGCAATTTTTACTACTCTTTTAGTCTTTTTCTATGATTTCTACTGTGAACAGAGATGAAGAAGAGGTGGGAACTGGGAAGTGACAGATGCTTTGTTATAAAATGAAAATCAGGTGTTCGAATTTTGAAATTGCGAATTAAAAAAACTAGATTGAGTTATTTTATATTTGTATCTATAATATTTGTTCGAAACAATTAATTAATAAAATAAATATTGATATTTATATAAAAAAAGGAAAAATTACACCGGTGGTCCCCTAACTATGCATGTCTTCCTACTTTGGTCCCAAAATTATGTTTTTCGGCAAAAGAGTCCCTTCCGTTACATAGTTCTCAATATTTTTTAAGGCTGACGTGGTATTTTTAAATATTTTTTAATCATTTCTCTCTCCTCTTATATATTATTTTTATTTAGTTTTATTCACTCAATCATGTTGTGACACGTGTCACTACACTATTAGGTGAAAAAAACCCCCAAAAATCTTCAAAATTGGACTTGGTGCCGCTGGGATTCAAACCCAGGACCACCAGCACACCAAGTATGCACTTGAACCAACTAGGCTAGGCTGGATACTTAATCCAAATCTACTAACACTTATATTTAAGCTGTACAAATTAACCCAAAAAAACCTAAAAACATAATTGGTGCCGCTGGGAATTGAACCCAAGACCACCAGTGCATAAGGCATGCGCGTGAACCAACTATGCTAGGCTGGTTACCTGATTCAAATCTACTAACATTTATATTTAAGCTGTACAAATTAACCCAAAAAAATATTTTTAAATTAGAAACAACACATTCGAACGCAATACCTTATTAATTTTTTTTAAAAATATTTAACCACCAAGTTAAACTAATAAATTGTGCTATTTTTAAATTAAATATATTTAACTAAATTATGTTTAAAATTAAAAAATCAAATTAATTTTTTTACTTTGATTGATAATAACAAAACTAATTAAATATTTATTTATTATTATAAAATTATTATAAATTAATATTTATTTATTATATTAAATATAATATTAATAAATATTATTAGTTTAATATTTTTTGATTATTTCTCTCCTCTTATATTATTAATAAATATTAATTTTATAATAAATAAATATTAATTTATAATAATTTTATAATAATAAATAAATATTTAATTAGTTTTGTTATTATCAATCAAAGTAAAAAAATTAATTTGATTTTTTAATTTTAAACATAATTTAGTTAAATATATTTAATTTAAAAATAGCACAATTTACTAGTTTAACTTGGTGGTTAAATATTTTAAAAAAAATTCAATAAGGTATTGCGTTCGAATATGTTGTTTCTAATTTAAAAATATTTTTTTGGGTTAATTTGTACAGCTTAAATATAAATGTTAGTAGATTTGAATTAGGTAATTAGCCTAGCATAGTCGGTTCAAGCGCATGCTTGGTGCGCTAGTGGTCCTAGGTTTGAATCCCAGCGGCACCAAGTCTAATTTTAAGGATTTTTGGAGGGTTTTTTCACCTAATAGTGTAGTGACACGTGTCACAACATGATTGGGTGAATAAAATTAAATAAAAATAATATAAGAGGAGAGAGAAATGATTAAAAAAATATTAAAAAATGCCACGTCAGCCTTAAAAAAATATTAAAAAATATCACGTCAGCAAAACCGTTAGTTATTTAACGTCGGGGACCAAAACAGGAGAACTATGTAACGGAAGGGACTTTTTTGCCGAAAAACATAATTTTGGGACCAAAGTAGGAAGACAGGCATAGTTAGGGGACCACCGGTGTAGTTTTCCCTAAAAAAACTAATGCATTGCCGTTGATCACTTTTTTTAAGGGAATATAGCAAACCCTAAATTTTTTTGATATTTTTTGTTTAAGCCGCTAAATTTAAAAATAAATTTTAAATTAACCCCCTCAATTTTTTACTTCAAATTCTACTACCGTCTTGATACATTGGATATCGAAAAATTCTACTTCAAATTTAAAAATCACTTTCCTTAGTTTAGTCTTCTCTTCTTTTTCGATATCCAATGTATCAAGACGGTAGTAGAATTTGAAGTAAAAAATTGAGGGGGTTAATTTAAAATTTATTTTTAAATTTAGAGGCTTAAACAAAAAATATCAAAAAAATTTAGGGTTTATTTAAAAATTTTAATACTTTCAGAGATTTAACAAAAAAATAAAAAATCAGGGAGGGAATTTAATTAAAAATATTCAAAATTTTAAAGCTTAATATGAAATTTTAAAATTTTTGAGGGGACAAATTAATTTAAAAAAATTAGGGGAAAATTTGAATTTTTTAAAATTTTGGGAGGGCCATAGCCCCACTAGTCCTTAAAGGATACACCCTTCAGCCCTTGTATCCAAAGACAAGGTCAGAATTCACTCACGTGGGGCAAATTGTTTAACTTAAAAACAAATATGGTCCTTAAAAAGCTAAACTAAAATAAATAAGGGAGTTGAGGTTTTGTTTTACTATTTTTGAAATTGAAATGACTTGAAAATAATTAAACTAAAAAGTTGGGAGTCAAGAGTTAATTTCATTAATTTTAAAACTAAGGTCCTGAAAATTAATTAAATAAAAAAATTATGGGAAGGTCAAGTACTTAATTACAAAATTTTGGGAAGGACAAAGACTTATTACAATGATTTCAAAATTACTTGTGACTTAAAATGTTATTAAACTATCAAAATTGGGAGGAACGGTTTTCCTTTCATGTTATACATACATTCATCCATGATGCATTATATTAAATCTCAATTATATTTGAAATATATCTATTTGAATTCCTAAAATACGGAACAAGCATTTTCAATTCTAATTTTCCATTCATAAAACTAAACTCAAAATTTTATATAAAAGACATCAATTTTTTTATCATTAAACTCGAAATACTTCTGGTTAGTATACTCCATCCTTCTCTTCGAGAAGGTTTCCCAAATGCTTTTAGATTGTCAAATAGTTAATTTTGTATCTTACAATTGTTTTTTTTTAATAATCTTAACGTGATTACAAGATAGTATCTATTCATACTTTTCTTTAATTTTTTAATGTGCCACACTTTTTTTAAAATGGAAGACGATATATGTGCTGCTCTATGTGAGTGACAAAAATAAATATCGTAGTAAATGAGTTCAATACTAAATAAATATTAAATATAACACATATTTAATAAAAATTATATTTTGTCACGTGAAAAAAAATATTTTATGTTAAAAAAATATTTATAAATATTTACTTAATAAAAAGTTATATGCAAAGTGATAAAAATGTGAAAATGAATTTGTTAATCTTATAATTTTTTATTAAATAGAGAGATATTACAATCTCATGCGCGATTTGAACTCATATAAGATGAGATAAGTTGAGCATTCTTAGCCAATAAATCAATTAATGAATTTATTAATCTTAATTCTTAACCAGGAGTACTACTTTTCTAGTTATTTTATTTAAAAATATAAAACATAAAAATGGTCTTACAGTAATATTAGTTATCATTTAAAATAATGAAATTTAGGCATTTTATAGCTGAGTTGGTATCTCATTAACCTGTAATACCAATTCAATAAGAATTCGATAATAAATAGAGAAGATGTGCATTTTAAATAGATCTTTCTATATAAGCACAAATTCAAAGAACCTTTTGAATCGACAAAAATAATTTTTATGATTCTTTATATTATTAAATTGATATAAAAATTCATATTCTAATATACTAACTATGCACTGTGATTTGAAATACAATAAAAGGAAAAGGAAAAAGTTATTGAATGAATCTTCTTTATTAGGGAAAAAAAGAACAATTTGTAAATCTGGTGCTTATATGATCCAAAAGCATTAATGTAATCATAATACCCCATGTTATAAAATCAACTTTAGAACAATTTGCCACATTGATAGTGACCATCATTATGTGATTTCATCCAATTTTTTATTTAATTATTATATCTAACATATCGGTTGATTAATTCGAAATGAGTTTCGCTTCAGTTCATTATGTAGGCTACCTTCTCGACTCAATTTGCTCCATTTACACTATTAAAATTTAAACCACCGATTCTACTTAAAGGATCTAACGACTCATACGACTAGACCAACTAATTGGTTCATCCCCTTTAATTGCTAATATATATATATATATATATATATATATATATATATTTTGCTTTTAAGCAATGTTTTCTTTCAAAATCTAGCATTGTTCCAAAAAAATATTGATAGCTTCATGACTTTATTAACATGAGAGATGTGCACATTTTACAAGTAAGATATTCAATCATCTTTTAACCCATTTGTTTTACTAGTAAATAAAGAAGGTTTACCGGTCAAAAGGTTTTATATTAGAAAAATGAATAAATGTACTGGATTAATAAACTTTTATTTTAAATCAGTCACTCAATTTTAAAATGTTATAATTAAAATTTTAAAATATTAATAAAGTTCTTTCGTTAATTTACAATGACGGATAATAATAATAATAATAGGACTAGAGAGGGGTATATCCCAAAATTTGTTTAAACAAATAATATTTGATCTCTCAGATTTTTTTAAGTACAATTTTAGTTAGACCTATTTTTTTTAAAATTATAAATTAAACTTTTTAAAATTTTAGTTTCAAACTTTCAAATTTTAAAAATTTTAAATAGGCTTCCAAAAGTATTTCTATAAAATTTGCCATCGTTAGCCTACTCATTAGTTTGGGTGTTGATTCTGTTTCAAGTTCGACATTGAGAATATGTTAAACACGTGAATTAAATTGTAAAGACGTAAGTTTGATCTCTATATTTTAAATTAACTCGAAGATGTTTGATACGATTGATCCTAATAAAACCTGTTTAAATATTTAATCCCATTTTCGGGATAAAAATGGAAAGATCTTGGATATTTAGATTTTATAGGGTACGTACCCTAGAAAAGGGATATTTTTCTCACCGTCCAAACATCTTTTGGTGAAAGGTAGTAGTAGAAGATATTTTGGGGACTACAATTGCTTTTTTCCCCTCACAAGTTAGGCTTTTAAGGTGAACGACTAAGATAATTATTATTTTTGTACGAGAGTTCTACTTGAATTTGAGCTTCCTTTAATTAATTTCATAAATATAAAAGTTTGATATTTGTTTAGTTTTTTATTTACGAATTACACCCTTATATAAAAAATAATCGGATATTAACACTATCGGTTCAATAAATTAACACCCCAATCGAAACATAATCGGATATTAACACTATCGGTTCAATAAATTATTTTATATGATTATTTCAGTTCAGCTTAAGTGTTTTGCTTCAATAATATATTTTAAAGTGATATAAAAAATGATTTATTTTTTATTTTAAAATGCAACGAAAATATATTTTTTAAGGTTCAAGGAAATCATCATTTAAAAATTTCCGTCGCTTCAAATTAAATTAGTCAATTTTTTATATAAAAAAATTAATTGTATCCCATCAGCTTATAATAACACAAAAACTATTTACATTAACCATTCCTTTCTACGCTCTAAACAATATTTTGTTCATTAAACTTACACGTCTCATAATTCATAATTAAATAACTAATCATTCAAAAAGAGAAAATGGAGTTTGCTTATGCAATACGAATGATTAATTATGTTGATTAAATTAAGGCTAATGTAATCGGTAATCAATTTAACTCTATGCTAGGGTGAAATTCTATTTTAAGATATTTCTTTTAATTATTTAAACAAATATAAAAAAAATGTTGATGTGTCATTCTGTTGAAAGTATTAATAGACTTTTTCAATAAGAGTTTGTAAAATATCATTTGTCTAAAGTTACGATATAAATTCACATAATCACGACATCATCAAATATTGGATTATCATGGGATTTTGGACTAAGCTATGGAATATTTTTAGGGTGTGGGGCCATGAGTGAACTATACATTTTTTAAATATAATTTTGTTATCAATTCAATTCGTAACTTTATACTTTTAAAAAATGATTAAATTGAAACTTTATTATTTTAAGAAATCAAAATATAGTTTATTTAGGACTCAAAATTTTAAATAAATTTAAATCATAATTGAATCGTGTTGGGTAATGGTGGATGTAGGTTGTGTTGAAGATGGACACGTGGCCACTTTGAATATCCGAATTTCTTTTATTAATTATTTATTTCATTGAGTGTACTCACCCTGAAAATTTTATCGCGCCCACCTTGTAAATTTGAATTTCTTTCATTTGTTATATATTTTACTGAATGCGCCTACCCTAATTTGCACGTAGTGAAACTCGAACCCAAAATATTTAAGCCATTAATGTAAGAACTTACCATAATAAAAAAACTAACGAATTTCGTGAAAAATCTGTGAAATATCATATGTTGTGGACTGCTGTGTAATTTCAGAAAGTTGGGACGTCAACGAAATTAATATAGGCTAGAAGATTGGCAATTTTAATGTACCCTTAAATGCTCCTATTTATATAAGAGCTGACATAATTAGGCACACATTTATAATACCACACCTTAACGTATGAATTGTATTTAATTTCACCCACTACAACAATAAAATTAAACTTCATTTAATATATGAAAAATAAATAAAAAATAATGAATGTAGTAATAAAGAAAATTCATACTGCAAAGTCAAGTTTCAATTTGTATACATAAATTACAACGAAGTGGTAGATTTTTTGGCAAAAAAAGTATAGATCAAAAGAAAGATTTTGTCGAGTTTACGACAGTTTGTGAACAGAAAGGTGGCGTTTTTGTTAGATAGCCGGGGAACAAATGTAATCAGCAGTGGTTATTTACTCATATTAGGCTCTTTGATTTGGACTATCTCTATTGTAATATGATACTTTATTAGGCTTTGTTACGTAGCACTATTTTTCCTCTAACTCGGGCTAGAGATATTTTTTAACGAGGATGATAATATCGCTAATTATCAATTACTAAAAATCCCAATATTTAAAAAAATAATAAAATTAATACATATTAAGTAAAGTCATTGGGGGAAGCACTGAAATAGATGTGTGAAATAGTTAATTAGAACACACGTAGTGTAAAGTGCTGCAGGTCTAGGGTATGATTAAAAACGATAAATTTTAAAATTTGTCCAAAACTTAAAATGTTAGACCTTTTAATAATATTTTATGTTTGTTTTTTTTTCGTAATTTTTGACAAGTTTTAATATTTACAAAACAAATTTCGATACCTTTTTTTAATAACATTTTAGGTTCTTGGAAAAAATATCGAAACTTGTCAAAAATCACGAAAAAACACAACTTGATATGTTATCTAAAAGTCTAATCTTTCACGTTTTTGAACAAATTTTAAAAATTATCGTATTTTAACTGCACTATAGACTTGCCGTACACCAGACTTACCTAGAACATGGTTTTTGGCATTTAGGATAAGGTCCAAATATAATGTCACGTCTTCTTTATTCTTTTGTTTTCTTTCAATTATTTATTTTATCAAATTGTTTTCTTTTATTTAGAGCCATTGATGTTCATAGAAAAAATATATAGACCTAAACGGAAAGAGTGGGATGTAAAAGTGCAAATATTACACAATTCACGATTCTTGTCTAGAAGTAATTTGATATAATTTAAGGGTTGGTTGAGTTTAGTTGGAATTTTAAAATATAATGGAAATATTGTCGAGGTTTTATTTTAACATGTATATTTTAATCTCATTTTGCGTTATACTAAATGATTCTATTTAATTAACACGGTGTCTTTAATAAAAAAAAATTAACACGGTGTCATTTTAATCTATTTTGTTTTTTTTTCATTGCATAATCCAAGATCCAATGTCCAGACTGTGTAAACTATTGGAATATATGCTTAACAATTCAAATCCAATATAAATAAATAAATAAATAAATAAAAACACTAAAAAGCATGTGCGGCAAGTTGCTCACAAGTCAAACCAGCTAAGTCTTTTGATAAAAAGAAAACCCAGCTAAGTCTGAAACTGCAGTAATGCTAAGTGACCAGACAAGTGCCAAACACTGAGCTGCTTCACCTCGGACTTATACGGATTCATTTCACGAGAGAAGCGGAATTTGGTGAAAGATTTTGAGGTTAATTTAAATTTTAAAAATTTTTGGATGATAAATTAAAATTTTTAAAAATTTTGAGAGTCTAATTATTTTTTAATAAATTTGATAGATTAATAATATTAATTAAAAATATTTAAAATTTCAAAGTTTAATTTGAATTTTTAAAATTTTTAAAGGGGCAAATTAATTTTTTTTAAAAATTTTAAGGGTCAAAATCTAATTTTCTAAAATTGGAGGCATCGCCTCCTAGGTCTCCACAAACGTCCGCCCCTGCTTCATGACTAGACTAGGATGGACCGAGGGGCTGAAGGTGTGGCCACCCCTAAAATTTTTATAATTTTTAATTTTTTTACCTTAAAACTTTATAAGTTCGCCCATAAAATAACGTGTATGTACCTGCTATTAGAAATCATGATATCGACATAGTATAGTTAAATAGGTATAATTTAATTTTACTCCCTCGAATTATACAAGAATTACATTTTTCTGACCGTTATATTAAACCCGGACTAATCACCAAAATGAATATGAACTGGCCCATATTTGGCAGAGGTTTGAATCTAGGACTTCAAAGTACGGAAAAAGTTCATCTAATCAACTAGTCTTTTTATTTTAATTTGTTTGTAATTTAATCTCTATTTCACAATATTATTAATGGATCCAAATCGATAATACTGTTGCGGAATCTAGAGTGAAGACGAGCATGAGTGTCACAAGTCAATGTGGTCCGGCTCAATGGCATCCTCCAGCTGCTCTTCAAGTTAAAGTTTATACTAATAGTACCTGTAAAGAATCGGATGGGAAGGCGTCGTGTGGTGGAGTGTAGCACGACAATACCAATTCTTGGAGGTTAGGTTTCACCAAATTTCTTGACATTTGCTCGGTTCTAGACGCAGAGTTGTAGAATACATATTATGACTTGATTCATGTATGGGAAGCGAGGTATCGTCGTGTGGTGCTTGAGATTGATAGCTTTGAGGTTGTTTGAGTTCTTGATAGTGGCTATCAGGGTGGCCATTTCATGAGTTAGCATTTGGAGAAATTGCTCCGCCGCGATTAGATTTTGAAGGTGCAACATGTGCGTCGAAACGGTATCATGATTGCCGATACTCTCGCGAAGCTTGCATGTTTGGATAGTTTGGATATGGTTTATTTTGTTGATCCACTAGCTTTTATTGTGCCAGCATGCCAGGCGTGTTGTTAGAATCGTTGAGTTCTTATGTTTCATTTATATGTTAATTTTTTTATAATTTTGTATCGTACTATCGTGTGTACTCTTTTTTCCACCTAAATTTAACAAAATTTTTAATGAGACACACGATAGTACTTCTTTGTGTATAATTTTTTAAAATAAAATTATACCAGTTTACCGGAAAAAATAATTTATTTATGTTTAAATTTTGAAAAACTTATATTAAAGACGAATTATTAAATTTAATACATACTACCACTTAAAAGTTAAAAAACCCAAGTGTTCCACTGTGGCATAATAATTAAAAACCTTCTTTAAAAATCTTATTTAAAAAACAAAATTTGCTGTAAATCACTTGGGAAGCTTCAAACAGTATAAAACCAAGCCAACTGATCTTAGCTTAGCTCACACTATCAAGTCCCCTGAGAAGTGAGACCTAGCTACCTGTTTTTCTTCATTTTTTTATATTTAAAATCTCCAAGATACCTTGCCTCTTCTGCAACAACCGCCTTATCTCTCTCTCTCTCTCTCCTTCTCCTTGCTTTCTTTCTTCTCTGAAGTCCTTCACAAAGCTAAAAGAACAGCATTTTAATGCCCCCAACAACCGCCTTTAACCTCTCCTTGCTGTCTTAAAACCTTGTAGCTAAAGGGGTTTTCCAGTTCTTCTGTTTCACAGAACAAAAGAGCCAAAAGTTTCAGTTTTGTTGGGTCTTTTCCCTTAAAGGATGAATAAACAAGATGTCATGAAGATGCAGGTACTGTTAACTTAAACTAGTTCAGTTTTGCTACTTTTCTTTTGGAATAGTGTTTTTGGTTTGGTTTTCAGCACTGTTTGTGGTTGTGTTTTGTTTACAGACATGGGTTCTGAAAGTGAATATAAGCTGTAGCTGTGATGGGTGTAAGCAGAAAATAAGGAAGCTGCTGCAGAAAATTGATGGTATTTGTGCATACATGTTCATTTTGTAGCTTGATATTCGAGTTCTGTTTGGGTTGTTGTTGATTTGTTTGTTGTTATGGTTAGGGGTGTATACGACTAGTATAAATGCAGATCAAGGGAAGGTGACAGTAACCGGTAATGTCGATCCGGCTGTACTCATCAAGAAGCTGCAGAAATCAGGGAAACATGTGCAGCTATGGGGTGGGGCTCAGAAGGGGGGTTCAAACAATTTCCCCAACCAGTTCAAGAACATGAGTATGGATGGTGGCAAAGGTGGGAAGGACAACAAATCTCAAAAAGGCGGTGGTGGAGGCGGTGGTGGTGGTGGAAATAACCAGCAGAAAGGTGGGCAGCAATTTACACCTCAACAACTGCAACATATGCAGCAAATGATGAAAGGGTTTAACCCTCCCAAAGACCAGAAATCTGTCAAGTTTCACTTGCCTGAGGATGATGGGAGTGAGGATGATTATGATGATGAGTTTGATGATGAGTTCGATGATGAATTTGATGACGAGTTTGATGATGATGATGATGAATTTGATGATGAGGAATTTGGTCATGGACATGGCCATGGCCATGGACAGATGCAAAACAAGATGGTGGCTATGATGGGAAAAGGCCATGGGGGGCCAAATGGCCATGCCATGAATGGTAAAAAAGGAGGTGGTGGTGGTGGGGATAATGGCAAGAAAGGGGGAGCTATTGACATGCCTATGGTGATGAAAGGCATGGGGGAGAACAAAGAAGGGAAGCATGGGAATGGAGGAAAGAAAGGAGGAGGTGAAAAGAACAACAAAGGAGGGAAAGGAGGAGGAGATAAACATGGTGGTAAAAAAGGGGGTGGGGGAGGAGGTTTACTTGGGTTTTTCAAGAAGGATAAAGGTGAAAAAGATTCTGGTGCTCATAATAAGAAGGGTAAAAATGAATGGGATGAAGATTATGGTAAAAACAAGGGCTTTTCTCATAATGGAAATGGAGGCCATGGTGGTGGTGGTGGAAACAATAATGGCAATGGAGCTAAAAAAGGTGGGGGCAAAAATGGTGGTGGTGGGGGTCATCATGAGATGATGAACAAAATTAAAAGTGGTGGGTTTCAAGACATTGATGTTATTAGTCATGGCAAAGGAGGTGGGGGTGGGGGTGGTGCTGCCGGCCACGGCCACGGTCACGGAGGCGGCGGTGGAGGTAAGAACATGGGGCAAATGGGCCACATGGGACAGATGGGTTTTAACATGGGTCAAATGGGGAATCACCCAATGGGCCAGATGGGTAATTTTGCTGCAGTACAAGGACTACCAGCAGCAGCAGCAATGAATAATGGTGGTGGGTATTATCAAGGGATGGGGGGCATGGGGCCAGGGAATCCTTATAACCAGCCTCAATATATGGCTATGATGATGAATCAACAGAGAGCAAATGGGGGGATGTATCAGCCAATGATGTATGCTCAGCCATATCCCCAAGCAAGCTATGGCCCTCCCCCAATGCATCCACCACACTCTGAATCTTATGCTCATTACTTCAGTGATGAAAACGCCAACAGCTGCAGTATCATGTAAAATTTTCCCCCATATCAGTGTTGTTTCTTGCATTTTAGTCCCCCTTTTTTGGCTTTCTCTAGGGTGCTTTACACAAAAGCCTGCAAGGGAAATGTTTAGTTTTCCCCATAGTCAAAATGCCCCAAACCCTCTTTTTCAAGCCTATGGAGTGAGGCCACTATGTAGTAGGAGAAAAATGTAGGTAAAGTTTGAGGGATGATATATGATGAATATATATAGGTTTTTAATTTCTTTTTTCTTTTCTCAAAAGGTGTACCAAAATGTATTTCTATGTGAAATGTTGGTTTCAAATATAAAAACATGTTTGGCATCAATCCCCATCAGGCTCCATTTTCCTCTTCTGCTTTTGACTACAAAATTTTCTCCTATGATTGCAATCTTCAATTATTTGCTTTGAAGTAACTTTACTTTTTTGAGTTTACAAGGCGACTGTTTTCCTACTCCTTGTTGATGGTTGATGTTCTACCTTTTCGGCTTGACCTATCTGTCCATTTGCCTTTTCTGGTTTCCTATCAGGAGAAGCCATGACCCCATGACCAATCTTTGCCACTACTTTCTTTTATCCATTTATGCTATGGCAACCCAATAATGCAGATAGAAAGTGACATGAGAAAATTTACATCAAAGGGTTTGCAGAAAATCATTTCTGTGAAGTGAAACTCTTCAACATGAATACTTATAAAGTAGAAGGCTGCAATTAGTCTGGGAAAATACAGATTCAAAGGCTCATATATAAATGAATACAATATCCAAATCAAAAGGTTTCTTTGTTATTCATTTTTTAAAAGCTAACACCTGTCAAATAGTTAGTAATTTCCGAGATGAATCTTCACGCAGTTAGTTGGCTGCTTCTGCCATATCTTTCTCCAGTTTCCCGCACCTATGATGCTCACTTCCTCTAAGCAAGGGAATGCCACCTACAGTATTCACTTAATTCTGTCAATAACCAGAGTAGAAATCTGGAGCTAATATTTCATGAAACAGAGTAGAAAATAATGGATTTTACTACTACAACACAATCATGGTAATCAAAGGAAAGAGTAAGTGATGAAACCGAGAAAAGAAACTAATGGACTCACCTTTCCGTCGGAGAGGCTATCTCTGAGTCGATTACTTGTGCACCGGAGATGAATGTTTTTAGTGTAGGACAACTTTCTATTCTAAGACTTGTCAACAAGGGGAATTCAAAGTAATTTCCATGGCAGAATCTCGTCAGTTTAGGAAGGTCTTTGAGCACTAGGAATTCTAGTACACGGAACAATTTCCGGTTCATCATTTCTTCTTTGCTTGATCCTTCCACAAAGATCACATTTTCCACATTCTCACAATTCTCAATGTTCAACTTCTTAAGTTGCACAAAACTTTTCACCATAGAGGACGAAAATAGGCAGTTCAAATTATGACAGCCCCTGATAGTCAACCATGTTAAATTCCGGGCATAAGAATGTGTGGCCAGAAGCTTGTGGTTCCATGCTCTCTGAATGTTGATTGAAGATAACTCCAAATCCTCTGAGCTCGGAAAAACCTGCATGCATTATATATATAGTCTTGAATGCATGAAGAAACGTTTCACTTTTTAATGGATGAACATCATTGATGATTCGGGCTAACTATTCATTACTGTAAAATTACTTGTATGCAAAGTGATTGATGGATTTTCACGAGGGGCCAAAAATCAGAGAAACCTATAACTATAAACTACAATGGCTCTTTATGTAACTATGACATGTTATAAGAATATTTTGGACTGATACATACCTTTTCTATAAACAGTTGCTGAATGGTGGCATTAAGGTCGCCTTCCCAGCGCCCGACATATTTACCTTTAGTTGATTGTAATCCATGCAGCATTGGTGTGCTCAGCTCTCCCATTGTGAAAAATTCCATCTTCGGACACCGTTTTATGATTACATCTTCCAACGTAGGAAATACCAAGGCATAGTTTCCTGAGCAGAACCTTGATAGGCACGGAAGACTATGAAGTTCTAAAGACTCGAGTTGGTTGAAAACGATGACATCCGCGACTTCACCAGCAGTAGAAGCTATGATTTCTTCAATCATTTGGCAATCAGTAACACTCATTGTTTTGAGTTGCACCATGCTTTTGGCTATTGCGAATGTCACTAAATTTCTGAAGCCATGGCATTTTGATACCTTTAGAGTAGTCAAATGTTTGAGTGACACAGAAGTTGGCACTAGATTCTCTAATTTTCTGCATTCCATCAATTGTAGGAATTCCAGGTTGCAGAGAACTTGTGCAAGTGATACTTCTTTCTTCCAGAGATGTGTCAACTCAGGAAGTTCTGACAACCTTAATTCCTTCAAGTGGGAAAATGTTCCTGCATGCTCATCTTCATCCCTTAGTCCTTCACATGGAAATAATTCTTTCAAGGCATTCTTCTCAACAGAAAATTTTTCAAGATTTGGTAATGACTGAACGAAGCAGTTTGGGATAGTAACCGATGCATCAAGAAATCCAACGAGCTTTAATCTTCTTAGATTGACAAAATATTTGTTTGGAAGTGCTCCATGCCATATCTCCTTCATATTGCCATTCCGAATCAAAAGTAATTCCTCTAAATTGGAGAATGTTTCCTGAGAAATTAAGAAATATGTATGTTAAATAAAAACAAATCTTCAAAATGATTGGTAAAAGATTCAAATGTGTTTGTATTGACTTTTAATCGGTGTTGGTCATGTAAGAATAACACAAAACTTTAAAAATAGACACATGGGTTTAAACAAAATGAATCATACAATCAGAAACAAGACATGTATTGGATTTACCTGTCATGTGGTCTGTGGCACCAGAATCAATGACCCATTTGGAAGAGGTGGAAACAAGACATGTATTGGATTTACCTGACTCAACAAGGGCAGAAACAGGACCGGAAGGATGCTTGACAGTGTCTTGAAGGTGAAGAAGCTTGACATACTCATCCGCAGATATCGTAACAACCGATGAAGAAGTGTCTACACTAGAAGCAACATTAGCAGACGAAGTTTTCTTAAACTGCAGCTTCCGGCAATCACGCTTGGTATGTCCCGGTTTGTGACAATAATGACAGATAACTGTACTGTGATCCGGACCACGAACCCCAAACTGTGGATCGCTTTTGGTAGACCCCGACCCTATAGAACGACCAGGACCATTACTCTTGAAATTTTGCTTGCCGGAGTCGGAAGAGCACGACTAAGCAAAACACTGCCATGTTGTGGGGATGGAGTAGGCAAAGAATTCTCAGTACGACGGACTCTCCGAAAATCATCATCGAGGCTGGAGATCTCGGAACCAGAGAGAATCTGAGATTTAGCTGTCTCAAATTCCGGTGGAAGACCAGCAAGAAAACTCATAACCGCCATTTGCTCTCGCTGACTACGTTGGACCTCAATATCAGCACTAAAAGGAAGCAACATATTAAGCTCTTCATACGTTCTTGAAATCCATAAAATAACTGGTTAAAGTCCGGTCTTCTTTGTCAGCCCTGTAAAAATGCTGACAAACATCATAGATACGAGAAAAATTTCCTTTGCCAGAATATAAAAATTGCAAATAGCTCATCAACTGTTTCACCTTCTTGCAATGATTAACCAAACCTACCACCTCGCTGTCAATAGAATTACGAATCTGAATATAGAGGCGAGCATCTTCTCTCATCCAAGGAAGGCGAGAATCATCCGTCGGAGGATCATCAGTCAAATGTATGTCCATAGAAAGGCTTAACAAATACAACTCAATTGTATGGTTCCAATCGAGAAAATTAAAGCCATTCAATTTATGATCAGTAATCTTAGACGTAATCGGAACGATATCAGACATAAAGTCAACCTTTTTATCAGCCATGAAGTCAAAGAAGCAAAGAGCCAAAAAAACAAAACCCTAATAAATTCAAAAGATAGAACACCCAACCCAAAACAATCCGAAAGCAAGGACCGGCGGCAGGGGTGTGATCGGAAGGAAGCAGCGACGGCGGTGGAAAAAACGGCGGCGAAAAGGGGCCTCCACGCGCTCTCACGCGCCGGCGCGTGAAGGACAGGCGGAAGCTTGTGGCGGCGCGTGAGGCTCACGCGCAGGGAATCCGGTGACCGGAAACTCCAGATCGGCAGATCGGCGGACGGCGGCCCTTGTGGTACGGGCGGTGTCGACAGAAACGGCCTCCGAAGGTGGCCGGTGAAGAACGACAAAAATATTGACTTTAGGTCAAAACCCTAACAGCCCAAAAAAAAAATTTTTTTATTGTATTCGAAAAAAACCTAGGACAACTGATACCATGTAGGAAATAATTCCTTGTCTTTTATTCATAGACCATATAGGCTATATATACACATCTAATATTCCTAAACTAGGTAACATATATGTAACATTAATTACTAATTTTCCTAAACTAGGTAACATATATATAACATTAATTACAATATATTCTAGCCTAATAAATAACCTAGATTTTAGCCTAAGAATCTGTAACAAATTATTTTATTTTCAAAGATTTATTGGTCAAAATTTAGTTCAATAATAAAAATATTAAAAAAAGGTTAAATTCATCATTTCGTCTTTATTATTTAATATAGATTTATATTCAATACACTGACGGTAGAAATTAAAAGTTTTTATAAGTGTCTTAGTTTTGGGGTTTAAGAACTTAATTTAGAGTGCAGAGTTTAAGAGTTTAAGTGTAAGAATTTAGAATTTAGGGATAATAGTTAGAATTCAAGGTTTGAAGGTCAGAGTTTAGTTTTTGAAGTAATATGGTGAAAATTTAGGTTTTAACTTATAAATCCTATTTTCTAATTCCAAACCCTAAATTTTGACCACTATCCCTAAATTCCAAACTTTTACACTTAAATTTCTAAATTCTTAAACTAAACTAAAGCACCGGTGTATAGAATAATTATTCATTTAATATTATAGTAATTGATTTTGAGATTTTGTTTTCTTATTCAGAACTTTTTGGAAAATGTGGGATTGTTGGGTTTTTCTTTTTAAAAAAATGTTTAATGATATTTGCTTTGGTGTGGGGATAAAGCTTAGACTTGTCAAAGCTGATGTCTGTCAGTGTTATCCACTTCAAATGCCAAATTATAGCAGCCCTTGCCCTGGGGGTTCATACTTTGACAATTAACGGTGGCTCTCTCTGTCTGCGCCAATTTTCACACATTTTCATCATCCTATATTGTCGCTTTAACAATTCTTTACGTTTTCTATTTTCAACTTATTATATATAAACAAAACATGGTTTTAAAGAAATTTTTAAATCCAAGAACAGATGGTGAAATTACAACTTTGTAAGTATGTGGATCCTACAACTGGAACTCTTCAACATGAACACCCTACAAAGTACAAGGATGCAATTAGTGTGGGAAAATACAGTATTCAAAAGGTTTCTTTGTTATTCATTTTTTTAGAATCCAACACCTGCAGTCTGCAGAATGTTTAGTAATTTCCGAGATGAATCTTCACGCAGTTAGTTGGGTGCTTCTGCCATATCTTTCTCCAGTTTCCCACACCTATGATGCTCACTTCCTCTAAGCAAGGGAATGCCACCTACAGTATTCACTTGATTGTGTCAATAACCAGAGTAGAAATCTGGAGCTAATATTTCATGAAACAGAGTAGAAAATAATGGATTTTACTACTACAACACAATCATGGTAATCAAAGGAAAGAGTAAGTGATGAAACCGAGAAAAGAAACTAATGGACTCACCTTTCCGTCGGAGAGGCTATCTCTGAGTCGATTACTTGTGCACCGGAGATGAATGTTTTTAGTGTAGGACAACTTTCTATTCTAAGACTTGTCAACAAGGGGAATTCAAAGTAATTTCCATGGCAGAATCTCGTCAGTTTAGGAAGGTCTTTGAGCACTAGGAATTCTAGTACACGGAACAATTTCCGGTTCATCATTTCTTCTTTGCTTGATCCTTCCACAAAGATCACATTTTCCACATTCTCACAATTCTCAATGTTCAACTTCTTAAGTTGCACAAAACTTTTCACCATAGAGGACGAAAATAGGCAGTTCAAATTATGACAGCCCCTGATAGTCAACCATGTTAAATTCCGGGCATAAGAATGTGTGGCCAGAAGCTTGTGGTTCCATGCTCTCTGAATGTTGATTGAAGATAACTCCAAATCCTCTGAGCTCGGAAAAACCTGCATGCATTATATATATAGTCTTGAATGCATGAAGAAACGTTTCACTTTTTAATGGATGAACATCATTGATGATTCGGGCTAACTATTCATTACTGTAAAATTACTTGTATGCAAAGTGATTGATGGATTTTCACGAGGGGCCAAAAATCAGAGAAACCTATAACTATAAACTACAATGGCTCTTTATGTAACTATGACATGTTATAAGAATATTTTGGACTGATACATACCTTTTCTATAAACAGTTGCTGAATGGTGGCATTAAGGTCGCCTTCCCAGCGCCCGACATATTTACCTTTAGTTGATTGTAATCCATGCAGCATTGGTGTGCTCAGCTCTCCCATTGTGAAAAATTCCATCTTCGGACACCGTTTTATGATTACATCTTCCAACGTAGGAAATACCAAGGCATAGTTTCCTGAGCAGAACCTTGATAGGCACGGAAGACTATGAAGTTCTAAAGACTCGAGTTGGTTGAAAACGATGACATCCGCGACTTCACCAGCAGTAGAAGCTATGATTTCTTCAATCATTTGGCAATCAGTAACACTCATTGTTTTGAGTTGCACCATGCTTTTGGCTATTGCGAATGTCACTAAATTTCTGAAGCCATGGCATTTTGATACCTTTAGAGTAGTCAAATGTTTGAGTGACACAGAAGTTGGCACTAGATTCTCTAATTTTCTGCATTCCATCAATTGTAGGAATTCCAGGTTGCAGAGAACTTGTGCAAGTGATACTTCTTTCTTCCAGAGATGTGTCAACTCAGGAAGTTCTGACAACCTTAATTCCTTCAAGTGGGCAAGTGTTCCTGCATGCTCATCTTCATCCCTTAGTCCTTCACATGGAAATAATTCTTTCAAGGCATTCTTCTCAACAGAAAATTTTTCAAGATTTGGTAATGACTGAACGAAACAGTTTGGGATAGTAACCGATGCGTCAAGAAATCCAACGAGCTTTAATCTTCTTAGATTGACAAAATATTTGTTTGGAAGTGCTCCATGACATATCTCCTTCATATTGCCATTCCGAATCAAAAGTAATTCCTCTAAATTGGAGAATGTTTCCTGACAAATTAACAAATATGTATGTTAAATAAAAACAAGTCTTCAAAACTGATTGGTAAAAGATTCAAATGTGTTTATATTGACTTTTAATCGGTGTTAATCATGTAAGATTAACACAAAACTTTAAAAATAGACACAGGGGTTTAAACAAAATGAATCATACAAACAGAAAAGCTCTTGAACTATCTAAATCTTTTTTAAGTCTAGATATTGTTTTACACTAGTATTATTGGAATTCTATGTATATAAAACCTATACAAACTCAAGTGATGTTTTTATAACCAAATGAGAAATTGGTAACAAGTTAAACCCACAAAATTGTGGTTGAGAGGTCACTAGTCTTACCTCAGTGACCGAAAACAGGGGTCGTTGAACAGGGAGTAGGGGTTGGCTGTCTCCTTGTGTTTCTCCAAAGTTGATATACTCCCTTGCAAAGGTCTCTACCTTGCTGCATTCACGCACCTCCAACTGTTTTAAGGATGGCCATTCCGTAGTATGCACCTTGGAGTAGAAACCCTTCAATTTGGGTAGCATTCGAAGATTCAACTTTCTTACTTTTGGAAACACAAACTTGATGGTTGATTCGAGCTCAATCAATTCGGCGGATGTGACTGTATGTGACTCATTGGAATTGCGTGCTCGATCGTCATCAGGTCCAATCATTTCTTCTACCGACTTACATTCTTCTATTATCAGAGTTACTAGCTTTTCAAGTCTTTCCACCATATTAAATGGTAAAATATTCGAAAGTCTTTTACAGTCTCTCACCCGGAGGAAGGTCAATTCACAAAATGAATTCATAGTGGGTTTATCGTGCCATATCTTTCTGCACTTCCCAATGCCTTCAATGGTCAAATGCTTCAAGCTAGGGAACGCAACCTGCGGGAATTATGTAAGTTTTTAATGAGGAAAACAAGTTGGAGGAGAAACGTAGGAAAGAAAAGGATACAAAACAAAAACGAAGGAAGAAAATTACCTTTTCATTGAAGAGTGTTCGGGAATCAGTCTCCGAGTTGTCTCCATGACAGAATGCCCCTAATTTTGGAAGCCTAACAAGCTTCAATCCTTCTAGTTCAGTGAACAAGTAAGTCTCCGTTGTCCAGTCTTCTTCTTCCGCTGTGGCTGATTCATCTGTAAAGATTACTTCTTCAATGTTCTTGCAATCGAAAATACTAAGTTGAGTGAGTCCCACAAAACTTTTGATTAAAGAGGATGGAAATAAATATTCCAAATTGTGGCAACCCTTCACGGTTAAGATTCCCAAGTTCCGAACATTAGAGGGTATAGCACTGTGTGGTTTATCAGGCCATAATTTTTGGATGTTAGTCGACGACAGTATCAACACCCGCAGCTTGGCACATAAAACCTGCAGACACAATCCTCACTGCATGAATCACGTATGCTTGTGATGATATATACACGCACATCTATATTAATTAATGTGATATTTAAAATTCAAGTTGTACCGACGGAAACAGAACAATTTGACCTATCACTGACAAAAAATAATTTTATTTAATTTTTTCAAGTTCAAGAATTAATTGCTTCCAAACTTATATATTTAAGCCCCTACCCTGGGCTAATTAAGAAGCTAAAACACTAAACAGAGGAAGATAAGATACTGACCATATCATTGAAAAAGGGTGTCTTTTCTCCACCACCTCCCTCCCTTGGAGATGCCATTGCATGCATCTTTGGACAATCATCTACTTCAATACATACCAAAGATGGACATTGAAGAGTAATACTTCCCATGCAAAAACTTTTCAAATCTAAACATGACTCCAGTCTTATACTCCAAAGCTTTGGTAACCAGACTGTATCCACTGCAGTTTCCTCTGCTCCTTTCTTCATAATGTACTCCATCATAGTGCAGTTTTTCACTTTTAGACGATTCAATTGCACAAGTTCCAAGGCCATGGAAACGCTAAATATGTATTCCAAGCTATTACACTCTTCCACTTCTAAAATCCCGAGGTTCTTGAAATCTAGGCTTTTCTCCTTCCATATCTCTATTGGTTTGGAAAATTCTGAGAGAACAAAATGTCTGATGGCTTGGTAACCAACCTACAAAATCAAACAAAGAAATAAGGGTTGAAGTTCATAAAGGTTATAACTAAGCCACACCACGGAAAGAAAGAAAGAAATTAAGGAATGAAATAAAAGGATGGAAATCGTCTATCCCAACTATGCCCCCTTTTGGTGCCTCACTTTAAAAAGTGAGTTGTGGGTTTAGGGTTTAAAGTTAGGATAGAGAGAATTGGGGGAATGATGTATTTTTAGGGAGTAGAGAAAAGGACATACTCAAGGGGCAGAAGAATTTTTTTCAAAATAGATTACCTCAAGAAAATTTAAAGGAACATAAAATAGAAGGTACCTTGGTTGAATGCAAATGTTGGACAGTGCTGTTAAGGTCACCACTCCAATGTCCGTTATCCCTTCCATATTCTACACTTTTCAGCAATGGCGCATTTAAAACTCCCTTACAAAATATCTCCAACTCAGGGCAACCCCTCACTATTACTTCCTCTAAACATGGGAATCCAATTGTGTGGTTGCCCCAACAAAAGCTCTTAAGTCGAGGTAGATCCACAAGTTCCAAACTTTTCAACCTGTTGAAAATAATATCGCACATTGCTTCATCTCCACCACTTGCAATTATTTCCTTCATCGAAATACAGTCTCTTATGATCAATTTTTTGAGTTGAGACAGACCCCGGACTGCTACACATGTATCCAAGTATTTCATTCCTCCGCAATGCGACACCTCCAAGGTGGTGAGATTTTGGAACGATGCTGAGGATGATCCTAAGCTCACCAGATTCTCACAATCGTGAACTTCAAGAGTTTCAAGGTTGGGTAGAATCTGGTCCACTTGTACGTCTTGCTTCCATAAATGATCTTTCAGATTATGAAGAAATCTCAATTCTAATTTTCTAATTGTTGACAATGTCCCAGCATATATCCCCTTGTTACTACCAGTATCTCCTTCAGTACAGAATAACTCTTTGATTTCACAATTAGAGATGCAAAGCTCTTCTAGATTGGAGAATCTTTCAAGGAAAGAAATTTGGAAATCATTAACTGATTTAGCACTGTTGCCTTCCACCCTAAAAGCTTTTATTTCATGAAAAAGGCTGCTTGAAAATTGACCACCACTTATCATTGCAATGTAATCACTACCTAATTCCAAACGTTGTAGTTTAGGGAAGACCTGAAAACCAATCAAAAAACAATTTTGGAGTCACTGTGTCCATCTTCCTATATTAAGATTTAATAATGGTCATGAGAAGAAAATTGCAGGCACAGATAAAGTAACATACAACACAAATAGAAAAATTAAGATTTTTTTCTTTGTAAATACAAAATTGGTAACATGTCAAATATCGAATCACTGAATTGATATTTTAATTAAAATAAAGCAGAACATATAGAGTGGGGGAGAAAGGGTTTATACCTTTTCAACCAGGAAAAGTGGTGGTGGGGAGTCAAGTTGTTGGTTGTGAGTGATGAGTTGTGTACCAAATATCTTCATTTCCCCACACTCATTTGCTTCTAACTCTTTTAACATTGGCCACTTTGTGGTGTGCCTACCCGGGTAGAAACATTTGCATTCTGGTAGCCAGGAAAGCCAAAGGGAGGACAGCTGATCAAACTCAAAAGTGAGAGTGGTTTCTGAATCCGATCCTTCCTCTAATTTGGAAACAATCTCCTCCACTCCACAGTCAGTTATTCTAAGATCGCTGAGTTTTGGGAGGTCTCTGGCTACTGAGGCTGGAAATACATTCTTCAAACTCCAACAATCCATAACAGATATTCGACGTAGATTTTTAAATGAAAAAATGCCTTTAGGATCTTTTTTCCAAGGTGGTGGCATCTTTTTCCACTTTCCTGCTGAACCGGTAACGAGACTTGATGCTGGGACACAACCCAAAGAAGCACTTGTCCTCAGCTTTGACTTGAAAAACCTTCACTTTATTGGTCTCCTCTTCGGCGATAGCCTTGTCCACCCTATGGCACCAACCCTGGACATCGGCTTTAATCTTCTCCACGTTCCTTTCCGCAACAACAATATCTTGCTGGACGCTTGATCTTTTCTCAATTAGCTTCTCAAGTTTGTCCTCGAAATTCTTAAGGTATCTCTGGTAGAAAATTACATATCTGATATGACGTATAGCTTCCTGGAAGATACCTTTGGCAGCTTCAGAAGAGATATTGGCAGCAGCACCAGCAGCAATTGGATCCATTTCCTTTTTTTGGTGTGTGTGGCTCCAAAAGGAAAGCAAATCAAAATGAACAACAGAGACAAAAAAGAGAGCCAAGAAAGAAAATACTGAAAAGAAGCAGGCAACAAGTCTGGGAAGAAAAGAATTTGAGAAACGAAAGGTTAAGAAACAAAACTTTCTTTTAATAAAATGAAGATAGGTATGTAATTTTAGCCACCACACTTTTGTTGGATAAAAATCCGCTGTGCACTTACTCATGCTCTAATACTAAATAACACTATAAAATTAAATTTTAAGTTTAACCCAAAATTATAAATCTTAAAACTTACTCTTATACTCTAAAAAATACAACTTACCCTAAATCCTTAAGTCATAACCTAAAACCTTAAACTCTAAACCTAATTTTGAGCTTGGGGCATAAGTAGGGGCACCGAAAAAGGCAGAAGATTTTCATCCACTTTCGTTACTGTCATTTCGAATTTGAAATTCAACCCGTAATTTTATTCATGTTAAACTTTTTATTTAATTATTGATATTCAACTCATTGAGGGACTAAGATCGAATACAGCAGAAGCTCATTATGCCCTCTCAACCTAATTTTCTGTATTCACAACGTCAAAATTTTAACTCCTAACATTGCTTCAGGGATTTAGTGCCTCATCGCATGTTGGTTTATTCAGGTTAATTTTTTGGATAAATTATGTAAATCATCATTGAACTTTACTCTTAAACCTATTTTGGTCACTAAAGTTTCAAAACGTTCAATTTACTCATTGAAGCTTAGATATTGAACGTTTTTTGTCACTAAAGTTTAGAAATTGAACGCTTTCTGTCACTCTTAAACCCCATACAGCAGTAGATGGTGGCCATTTAGTCTCAAATTTCGCCAGTCACTTCGTCTTGCCTATGAGTCTGAATTCGACCTACATTTTATCGGAAAGTGCCCAAAATTCACAAATCAACCAAAAACCTTATGATTTCTCTATAATCGATCTCTCTCATCTATCGTTGGATGGAGCCGGTTTCTCACTATGTTACTTCTCTCGTGCCGATAAAATTTTCTATTGCTCGAATCTTGACTAAATTCTTGTATTCGCCGCTAAATAGACGTGGTCCAAAATTAACAAATAAGTGGCAAAAAACATTTAATGTCTAAATTTTAGTGACTAAAATAAGTTTGAGAATAAAATTAAGTGATAATTCATATAGTTTATAATTCAGATATACTTTATGAAATATTTTAATATTTTTGCAATTGTTTTTTAGTACCTAAAAGTCATTTACCAAAAGTTGGTTGTCAAAAAAATCATTTACCAAAAGTCTTCGGATCAATTTGGACCACAAGTCCACCTAAGTCATTATGCAGTGAAATGAAAGGTTCTTGTGGGGGCAGCCCACTTGATGAATAATCAAAAATTACAGCCCACATTGATTTGATATAAAATTGTCATCTTTCTGGTTTTGATGGGTATATAAAATTGTCAGATTTTCACATTGTGGAAAAGTGGAGATGGAGGAAGTTTATAAATTGAGACTTTCATCTAACTAAAAAAAATCAATTTGATAAAAGAATACATGGGTAAATTCCACCTGTAGTCACAAAATAATTATTGTTTTTTATTTTAGTCATCAAACTATTTTTTATGGAATATCTATCACTGACATTACTTTATTATTTATTTTGGTCACCAACTGTTAATTTTGACCGTTGTCTTAACAGAGATGATGGCGTGGTATGGTACAATAATAGTTTTTCTAATCCTAATTTGTGAGGCTTGATTTTGGAGTTGTGGTTGTGGTGATTAAGATGGATCAATAGAGGACTGTAATGGTGGGTGATAGAGGCTTTGTGGCTGTTTGGTTTTATTTGGGGACGATTGTTTTCGAGTTAAGGACTGTGAAATTGGGGTGTTGAGGATGAATGATCGGTTGGGATACGATGGTGGTGAAGGTGAAAGAGTAGAAGAAGAAGAAATCGAGTTGGGTCAGTTTTACCCTGTTAAATTGATAGAGTTTTAAAATATTGTGAATTTATTGATTATTTCGAATTATGACTAAAATTATAAAATGTATAAGTTTTGAAGACTAAAATAATTATCGTACCATGTCATTATCTTCGTCAAGTCAACGGCCAAAATTAACGGTTGGTGACTAAAATAAAAAAGAAAGTAACGTTAGTGATAATTTTACTAAAAAAATAGTTTGGTGACCAAAATAAACGGCAACAATAATTCGATGACTACGGGTAATAACAAAAAAATATTTAGGGTAAAGTATACAAATTGTCACTAAATTATTTTTAAAAATGTAAAATAATCACTAAACTTTCAAAAGTTACATAATAAACATCAACCCAAAAGTCTAACGCATGCCAATTAATTATTCACCAAAAGTCTTTTGGTCAATTTGAACCACAACCCCACCCAGTTAAGTTAATAATGCAGTCAAATGAAAGGGGCTTGTGGAAGCAGCTCATTTGATGCATACTAAAAGAATCACAGCTAATACTGATTTGATATAAGTTGTCATCTTTCTAGTTTTGTTTGGTATCTTTTGTCATTTATAATTTAATAATTTCGCAAGTGGAGAAGATAAAATGAGAGGATGTTTATGGATTATTGTTTGGTGTAAAGTTAATAAGAAAAAAGATAATTTTATAAATACTATTAAAATATGATAAGTGTTTTTTGTTGGATTAAAATTTGCAATTATGGGCACATATATAAAATGTATATTGCTATTATAAAGTATAATATAAAATTAAGTGACCAATTATGTTAGACGTGTCATAGGTATTAAAGTGTTATGGAAATAAAAGTGTAGATACCATAAGATATAATTCAATGAGGGACAGAGTTATAAATATTTAATAGTTGATTAAATCAACTATATAAAGAGATAGTGGTCCCCAAGAAAGATGTTAACTTGTTTTTCTCTTCTTCCTTGTCAGAGTTTTACTTCAAGAGCTAACCTATCTTCTTGGAAGATCACAACCACCTTCTAGCCGATCTTCAACAAAAGATTCAAAGTTTTTAGTTTACAGATATATTCAGGTACATTTTCGCATTCAGTTCATTCAATTTATTGTTCTTGATAATTTAACATGATAGATTTCGGGTATTAAGTTTCATATTAATTTATTATTTTGGTTCTAACATTTTTTCTCTAAAGGGTGAATTTTATTATTAAAATAGTATAAATATGTTATTGAAACGTACCATAGGACAATAAATAAAATATTATTAATTTATTATACACAAAAATATCTTAAGATTTATAAAGAAACAAATTAAAAATATCAGTAGTATCTATGAAATTCACACTAAGTCTAATTTGGCCCAATTTTATAATATTGTCTTTTAAAATTGCACTATAAAAGTATTTTTGAATTATTTGGTTTAAGATTTAAATGTTTAATATGACTATCAAAATATATTTAATATTATAATATATAAAATGAGATTGATCTAGTCACACAACGTAAACCTTTTAATTTTACGCTCATTAAATAGTTCAAAATCAATGTAAACATTTATAGTTTTTATTCACATATATATTATTATTTCATACACATGCGACGAAAACTTTTGGTTTCCACAAGCACTTTAATTTTAGGGTTTAAACTTTTAGTGTTGGGTTTTTAGTATAGGAGTCTATAATTTTTGGTTTAGGGTTAAAAGTTGAGTGTTTAGGGTAATATAGTTAGAGATTTAGGTTTTAACCTATAAACCCTAAATTTTAACCCTCAACTAGAAATTCTATCAACAACCCCTAAATTTAAAACTAGTACACTTAAACCCCAAAGTCTAAACAGGGTCTCTAAACCCTAAAACTAAGGCGTTTGTGTAAAAAAGTTTTCACAAGTGCTTGTGCATGGAATAATTACCATATTTATATGAATTATTATTCTATACACAGGCGGTGGAAACTGAAAGTTTCCACAAGTACCTTAGTTTTAGGGTTTAGGGTCTTAGTTTAGGGTGTAGGGGTTTAGAATTTAGGGATAGAGGTAAGAATTTAGAGTTTAGGGTTACAATTCAAGGTTTATAAGTTAAAACTTAAACCATAATCATATTATCCTAAAAATAAAACCATAATCTCTAAACCCTAAATTCTAACCACCATCGCTAAATTCTAAACCCTTACACCTAAACCCTATACCCTAAACTAAAACCCTAAAATTAAGGCGTTTCTGGAAATTTTTAGTTTCCACCGCCATTGTATATGATATAAATCATATATATATATGGGATGAGATCAAGTTACATGGTGTAAAACTCATTTAGTTTTACACTAATTTAGGACCATTGGATAAGGGAAATGGATGGATGAGATTAACAGTAAAAAATGTGAAGATTATCACTTGAAAAAAAAGATAAGGAAATAATCTGAGCCATTAATTACCATCATCCAACGGTCCAAAAATTGTGTAAAAGTAATTAAGTTTTACACAGTGTAAGTTGATCCTAACCCTATATGGGATGAGATCAAGTTACACAACGTAAGAGTTTTAACTTTGACACATTTTCTGGATCGTTGGATGACTGATAATTATTTTTTCTACCACTCACATAACCCATAATGAGTGGGTTATGTGAAAATTATCACTTGAAAAAAAAGAATCCATCCATCCAATGATCCACAAAACGTGTAAAACTGTAAGTTTTACATTTTATGCGAGTGGATCATATCCCATAAATATATATAAATAAAGCTAAGTATATCCTTCATAGCTAAGTTTATCCTTCATATTATCATATGAAGTTTGAAATAGATATAGAAGAAAATGACCCAAATGCATGGTTTTTTGATTGGCCAAAAATGAAAAAGAAAGGGATTATGTGAAGGATAAGACCATGGTTTTGATAAAGAAAGAAGAATTGCAAGTTGTAGCCTTAGCTTTTGTTGTGTGATTTAAGTACTACGCAATTATGCAAGTATACACGTCGCAAGTAATAAAGTTATATAAGTATCGAGTATCGTCTCTACAGGGATTGGTTTGGGCCATTTTGCTTAAGTTATTGCACTGTAGAAAATAAAAACACAAATAGGTGATAGGAAGAGTTCTAACTAACAAGTAAACTAAAAAACAATAAAAGTAAAATATAAAGGAAATCAAATAAGATAGAAGAGTAGACCAGGTTATCGTGAGTTGAGAAGTGAAATTAGAATAAAACAGTCTTGGTTTTGCATGCAAGAGGAGGCTTAATTGCCTCGGCAATGGCAGAAAGATTACCTCAGCAATGGGCGGAAAGATTGCCTGGGCAATGCACAAGATGATTGCCTCGGCAATTGGTAAGGCGGTTGCCTCGGCAATGAAAACTGCTACTGCCTAGGTAATTTGACGACAACCTTCAAGGTTCGGCAAGACGTTCTTCAATGGTTCCTTCTTATCCCTAAGTCGAAACTCTATCACTGTGCAAGCCTTGATAATACCTCCCAGCGTGAACCAAGGGTGAATATCAAGCTATATTCTTGCGCCTCTTTCAGCCGTTGAAATTCACACTTATTCCTAAGCCGAATTAGTCTTCACCGAATTGGGCAAAAACCATGCTTATTCATTTCTTGAATCTAACTCTCACGATATTAGATAAATGAATGCAATCACAATTTTCTCTCCCAATTTAATTGTAAGTAAGATAAACACCAAGAATAAGTAAACCTTGAATTAAAATTGCAACTTTAAAAACTTAAACAAATCTAATCGTTTATCAAAATCACAAACCCAAAATAACCCAAGTCAAACAAGTTAGTTCATGGCTGGGTTTTGAAAGATATACAAAGAATAATTCCATAGCACGAATCTAACCGAAACAAAGAAGAAAAAGATGAAGAATTCGAACAACCCCCTTGTTTCTTTCTCTCCAATCGACTCCCCCTAAAATTGACGGCTTGACCTTCTTTATATAGGAGATGGCTAGGCCAAAGTTTTTCTTGAGGAAGAAGTTAAGTTGGAATTAAATTGAATAAAAGAAATATTAAATCCCTTTTAATTTTATTCCAATTAAAGCTCCTATTTTCTTGTGATTTAATCTCTTTTTGATCTCTTCATGAATATCCAAGCTCCAATCTTCATGCAGATTATCTCTAAAAATTTAACTCTTTACGCTCTTCAAGTCACTTACCACTTTGCTCTTTTTCTCCCTTGTCAGAAATTGCCCGGGTATTGCCTCGACATAGTTCGGCGCGACAATGACCGGGTAGTGGTCTCTCGGCCGTCTTTGCTCAGCATCACTCGGTAGGGTTTGGCATGGCTCCACTCGGCATGGTTCGGTCATGAATTGTCGCGGCAATACTTGCCCGGGCAGTTAACTTGCACACATCGAAACATATTGTTAGGTTGTGTGGAGCTCGATTCGATCAACCAATATATGCTCACCAAGTGGTGGAGAGTTGGATATTTGGGTGGAAGGTTTTTGGAAGCTAGAAAGATTAAAGACACAATGATTTATAGTGGTTCGGCCTTCTAACAAGCACCTACATCCACTACCTTAGCTTCCCACTAAGGATTTCACAATCAATCCACTAATTGATTCGTCCCCTTTTCTAGGATTAGGAGGAAACCCTTACAACCGATCAAGCTTCTACCCAAGCCTTGATCAAACCCTCTTTTACAAAGAGAAACAAGAAAGCAAACTTAAACCCTCTAATAGGTGTTTGTTTGCACAATGAAGCACTCACCCAAAACCTAAAACACTTGAGCAAATTTAACAATTTTGGCTCACTAGTGTTTGTCTATACAAGAAATGACACTTTAAGCACTAAGACAATTTCTTGATCATTTGTTGATTGACAATTGAAGCATTACCCTTCTCTTGATGCTTGGAGGTCCCTTTTATACTCCCAATTGAGTTTGTAGCCGTTACTAGCCGTTGGGGATTAAATGGAGCCGTTGAGGACTTTAATTCCCTTCATAAATGCTGTTCTGCAGCTACCGGTATCGATACACGTGAAACGGTATCGATACGGCCTTCTTGAGGAAATAGCCGTTGGGCTCTTGCCAGCATAGGGTATCGATACACTTGGAACGGTATTGATACGGCCTTTATATGAACTAGCCGTTGGGCTCTTGCCAGCCTGGGCGTATCGATACGCTTGAGGGCGTATCGGTACGGCTTGATATTTAAATGGCCGTTGGGAACTAGCCGTTGGGGTAGTTGAAATGGGATCGGTACGCTGACGTGGCGTATCGAAATGACCCCACTACGTATCGATACGAGGGTTTGCCGTATCGGTACGGGTTTTGACAGTGGCCAAACTGGGGCAAAATGGTATCGATACTGGTTAAGGCGTATCGATACTGGTAACGTGAAAAGTCAAGTTTGGCTTTTGAAAACATGAAAAATCTTTGTCAAAAACCTCTTAAAATACCTCAAACATAATTTCAAGTTGTTTGGACTTAAAAACAAGTTTTAAATTCTTTTCAACTTAGTCCAAAACATTTTTCAATTATTATATCAAAACATTAGTTCTACAATCTCCCTCTTTTTGATATAATAAAACTAACTTGAAAAATTGTTTGGGATTCTCCCCCTTTAACTTTAAAGATGTGAATAAGAGATTTAAGATGTGAAATCAAATAAAGCTCCCCCTTATTCATTTGAAAATTCAATTTTTCAAACCATTTCTCCCCCTTTTTGTTATATCAAAAAGAATTTAAGACATTAAGTTCAAAATAACAATAGAGGTAAAAAGTTTTGACATAAATAAGAATTTGGTTTAAAATTGGCTCCCCCTTACTCAAAGCATCATCAAAAGAGTTAGTCCATCAAATATGATCATCTAGTTGAATAAACTAAAAAAATAAGACAAATTAAATCAAAACAACTAGAAATTTTACCAACGCTTGAACCCAAGGGAGGATGTGAAGCCTTCCTTCTTCAAGTGTTCTTCCTTGTGTGTATGGAGCTCCCCCTCAATGTTTGACTTGTTGAACATCTCCATCACACCTACAATAGACAATCAAGTAATTTTTGGTATCCAAATTGCTTTGGATCCATAAACGTTAGTTGCACAAAATTTAGTCCCCTTAGGAATCCATTTTTCAATTTCATCCTTTTTAGTTGAAGTGGTTAGTCCTTTTGGGACCCAAACACTTCTAAAACATTTTCCATTCACAAATCTAGGGGCACTAGATTGTCTAACATAAAAATTTGATTTTCCAAAATTGTTTTTCTTTTCAAGCTCTTTGGAAATCAAATCTTTTTCTACTTGAACATTTTGAAGCAATTTTTGTAAATCAAGACATTTTAGTTCAAATTCTTCAAGTTTTGCTTCAAGTTCAAGTTTGGTTTTAGAAAGCAAATCATTTTGAATTTTTAACTTTGAAACCAACTTATTGTTTTTCAAAATGTGGCTTTTAAAATCTAAAACCAATTCATCATAGGCATCTTGTAATTCATCAAAAGTGTAAGAACATGAAGTAGATGAATTAGAAGTTACCCTTGAATCTTCTTCGATGGCCATAAGGCAAAGGTTGGCTTGTTCATCGTCGGTGGAGTCTTCATCACTCCAAGTAGCCAAATGTGCCTTCTTCTTATGGCTTGAAGTGCTTGCCCTCTCCTTTCTTTTAGGTTCTCGTTCAAGCTCTCTCAAGGCTTTCTTCATGAACGGGGCACACTTCTTGAAGAGATGAACTATCTCTTCATCTTCATCCTCCTCTTCACTTGAGTAGACATGATGGCAAGTGGAGGATTTGAGAGCCATGGCACTAGCATTGATGCCAAGCCCTTTGATTTTCTTCTCTCCCATAGCTCTTATTTCTTCCCTCTTCTTCTCATCCTCCTTGTTCTTCTTCATGATTTGATGAGTAAGGAGTGACCCCATGAGTTCATCAAGCTTCAAAGTCTTCAAATTTTTGGCTTCGATGATGGCGGTCCTCTTTGAGTCCCAAGACTCGGGAAGTGAGTAGATGAGCTTTCGAACAAGCTTTTCTTCCGGGATGGCTTCTCCAAAACCTTTAAGACCATTTGTGATGGTGGAGAATCTATCAAACATCTTCTCGATGTTCTCTTCCGGATCCATTTTGAAGTTCTCATACTCCAAGGTTAGGAGCCCAATCTTGGTCTCCTTGACTTCATTTGTCCCCTCGTATGTGACTTCAAGCTTGTCCCATACTTCCTTGGCACTCTCACAAGAAGACATCTTCTCATAGATGGATGGACCAAATGCACAAAATAAAATGTGCAAGGCTTTGCAATTTAGCTCCATCTTCTTGCGATCGTCGGCACTCCACTCCGCTTTATTTCTTTTAGGCAAGAACGGGCCATCTTCAACTACATCCCATAACTTGTAATCTTTTGATTTGATGAAGAACTTCATCTTTGTCTTCCAATGGGCATAGTGAGCTCCGTCGAAGAAAGGCGGTTTGTCTATGGATTGCGCCATTTGAGCCGGTTGATGAAATAGTGATCGAGCTTGCCGGATCTTCTCAATAGGATGTTAATCCTCACCGATTGAGCCAAGCTCTGATACCAATTGTTGGGTTGTGTGGAGCTCGATTCGATCAACCAATATATGCTCACCAAGTGGTGGAGAGTTGGATATTTGGGTGGAAGGTTTTTGGAAGCTAGAAAGATTAAAGACACAATGATTTATAGTGGTTCGGCCTTCTAACAAGCACCTACATCCACTACCTTAGCTTCCCACTAAGGATTTCACAATCAATCCACTAATTGATTCGTCCCCTTTTCTAGGATTAGGAGGAAACCCTTACAACCGATCAAGCTTCTACCCAAGCCTTGATCAAACCCTCTTTTACAAAGAGAAACAAGAAAGCAAACTTAAACCCTCTAATAGGTGTTTGTTTGCACAATGAAGCACTCACCCAAAACCTAAAACACTTGAGCAAATTTAACAATTTTGGCTCACTAGTGTTTGTCTATACAAGAAATGACACTTTAAGCACTAAGACAATTTCTTGATCATTTGTTGATTGACAATTGAAGCATTACCCTTCTCTTGATGCTTGGAGGTCCCTTTTATACTCCCAATTGAGTTTGTAGCCGTTACTAGCCGTTGGGGATTAAATGGAGCCGTTGAGGACTTTAATTCCCTTCATAAATGCTGTTCTGCAGCTACCGGCATCGATACACGTGAAACGGTATCGATACGGCCTTCTTGAGGAAATAGCCGTTGGGCTCTTGCCAGCATAGGGTATCGATACACTTGGAACGGTATCGATACGGCCTTTATATGAACTAGCCGTTGGGCTCTTGCCAGCCTGGGCGTATCGATACGCTTGAGGGCGTATCGGTACGGCTTGATATTTAAATGGCCGTTGGGAACTAGCCGTTGGGGTAGTTGAAATGGGATCGGTACGCTGACGTGGCGTATCGAAACGACCCCACTCCGTATCGATACGAGGGTTTGCCGTATCGGTACGGGTTTTGACAGTGGCCAAACTGGGGCAAAATGGTATCGATACTGGTTAAGGCGTATCGATACTGGTAACGTGAAAAGTCAAGTTTGGCTTTTGAAAACATGAAAAATCTTTGTCAAAAACCTCTTAAAATACCTCAAACATAATTTCAAGTTGTTTGGACTTAAAAACAAGTTTTAAATTCTTTTCAACTTAGTCCAAAACATTTTTCAATTATTATATCAAAACATTAGTTCTACACATATACCAGAGCAACACTTTTTCTACCAAATAAGCAATTAAAGATAATCAAGCATGGCAAAGAAGAAAACAAATGCAAATATGCATGAATGACTAGATATGCAACTTAAAGGAGCTTAAGTCTAACAATAATTAAAATGAAAAAAATAAAAAATTAATACTTTTACACATTTAACAGCTTTGTATAAATAAAGTAGGACCCTTTCTCATAAACTAATCATCAACAATTGGTTTGTAACAACAAAAAACGAAACACAAAAGGGGCATTGATTTGTACAATTACAAACAAAGACTTGCTTAAAAACACACACAACTTGAGTGCCCTTGTTTCTGCTCTCATCATCATTTGATCAGGCCCAATAATTGCGACAGTGATGAAGATTGTATAAAAATTCACTAAACATTGGTTTCCATCCATTCTTAAAATTCCTTAAATCCTAACCTATTTAAAACTAGTTACAAGGCATTATCAATTAAAACAACTGAATTCAAATACCATATTTTATTTATTAATAAAAAGAGCCAGTTATAAACCTCTTTACTCAAAATATTCAGGGACAAGAATTAAAACGAAACTCACTTATTCTGATGATTAGATCAAACGTGTCCCCATACTCTTTTAGCCTTAATCGAAAATGAAGTATGAATAGACAATAATTCCTCTACGTCGACAATGGCAAGCTTGATACCTCCTGGATCAAAAAACACCCTAATTGGTTCATTGAGTCAATCATGTTCGAAAGTAAATTGTACATTCTGAATCGAATGAGAATTCAAAATTCGAACTGATTTACTATTCATTCCATCAGTGTTACTGTGCTGAATAGGATCGCTATGCATACCATGGACCAGATTGAATTAGTTCCCCATAACCTTATGACTCAACATGAATTGAATTGGTCTGTTGGGAAAGCCCTGAACCGATTAGAATAGGTTGGTCTGAACATGTCTCTTATCCATCCACTGAACCGGTTTGGTTGGTATGTGCTGAACCGACAGAGATTGAAGGTACCGATTGTTCTGGCCCAATTTAGACTTGCTGTCCACGTATAAAATGATCGGCCCAATTGCCAAATCACTCCATTTACTGGCATTGCCGATTTGCCGTTATAATTAGAATAAATATTTTTTTTCGGTGTTTTTATTTATGCCCTTACCAATTTACCGTTTGATATAATAACAATTTTAGTTCTCAAAACATATATATTATTAATTTGACGCTAATTCAAAATAACTCAATGATTTTGTCTACTAGCATAAGACATTAAGGTCATAATAAATATGTTTCATTAGTTTATTATTTGTCCAATAGTGAAGTGAATGTATCTGTCGAGCTATCACACATGTCTATTATCGAGCTGAGGGATACTAACATGAAGTGCGGCAAGTCGACAAGTGGTCGGAGGGTGTAATATCTAAATTTTTAAATATGAAGAGTTAAATATATTAAAATTGTGTTAAATTAGGATCAAATTAATAAAATATTTAAATTTTTAAAAATAAAACTACTATTATAGCGTATCATGTTTCAATTTTAATGGCAGATGAACCTGTTTGTCACAAATTTTCAACTAAATGACTAAATTATTACATTTTAAAGAAAAATGACACATCTTTGGGCCTTCTTGATCTACCCAAAGACGTTGGATTCAATCCTCTGGTATACAAAGCCTTTTAAACTTTGGGTTTGAGCCTAGTTGTTAGGCTCTCCTTTAACTTTGAGCCATCACTCAAAAGTCTGAAACCTTTCAGAAACAACTTGAAAAACCACATTTTTACTCAATTCCGGTTAAAGGGTGGCCGGTAAAATCAACAATGGAAAGCTAACCGTGGCGTGGCTCAGCAAAGAAAGTGTTCTGATCTGGGTTTTGTTTTCTGTACTCTCAAAATTAAAATATTAGAACGACCCCCTTTTTTTCTAATCGTCATTCGGAATCAACTGGCAAGAAACGCGTTAAAGAAAGTGGAAGAAAACTGGCTGTTAACTGGAATGAATACACAGTAAAAGATCCAAAAAGAAAGGATCTAAATTCCCCTCTCAGCTTCATTTCCATTCCTGCAAGAACTGAGACACTGCAAAAGCAAAGCCATCGAATTCCCATCAATCAATCAGAAGTTAAAGTTCGAAACTTTGAACAAATCGGGTGTCTTTAAACACCCAAATTTCCATTCTTTTAGATCTTAATGGCATGGCCCTCTCATTTCCATCTTTGCTGAAATCTACCCTTCTTTCCTTAACCCTCCTTTCAGTTCTCTTCTTCTTCTTCTTCCTCCAAGCTCCAAGAAAACCCCCATTAATCCCCCAAAGATCGCTCCTTTCGACTTCTTCCTGTTATACCCAACACTCTTCTGATTCTGACGGTGCCCTCATTAACTATCTTTACCTCCATTACTGTCTTTTCAATGGCAACTCTTTCCTCTCCATCCCTTTCCTTTCTCTTCTCCTTCTCCTCGACTTTTACATTCTCATCAAAACGGCACAATCCCATTTCTCCGTTGTCACCACAAAGCTCTCTTCTCTCCTCAACTTGTCCCCTTCCATGGCTGCCGTCACTCTTTTAGCACTAGGAAATGGTGCCCCCGATGTGTTTTCCTCCCTCCATGCCGTCCGTACGGGTCATTACAGGACTGGGTTCGGCGCAATTTTGTCGGCCGGGACTTTTGTCTCCGCCTTTGTGGTTGGTTTCGTGGCTATCTATGCAGCTCCCTTTGGGGTAAAGCCTGCACCTTTTATAAGGGATGTGTTGTTTTATCTTACCGGGGCATTGTTCTTGTTCTATGTGTACTTGAGTGGCGAGATTTTTGTGTGGCAAGCTGTTGGTTTTGTTGCGTTTTATATCTTCTTTGTTGGGTTTGTGTTTTGGATGGATTTTGGGACCGGGAGAGAGGAGGAGAAGCCTGTTTTAGAGAAGGAAATGGTGTCAGAAGATCACCATTTGCTGGATAAACATTTTGATGTTGAGAGAGGTATGAAGGCAGAGAATAAGGGTTTTGAAATTGCAGGAGTATATGAAATGGTAAGTTTCTAGAATTTAGTACCAGGAAACCCTTTATGCTGTGATTTGTTTGGTTTAGTGTTGAATATGAATAATAGCATTGGTAGATAGAAGTATTTGTTGAGGCTATTTTGAAACTCATCTATTATTTGAGATGGACAATTATAAATGGGATTGAAATGTTTAATCTGAGCTAAATTTTCCAGGTTCATTTGTTGTAAATGGATGAATGTGCATGTTGGATGCTATGAACATGAAAGTTAAAGAGTGGGGAAAGTTTTGGTTGAGCCTTCCTTTTCAATATTTTCTTGTCTATGGAGTATACTGCAGTTTGCATGTTGGAATTCATTCTTCCTTTGATCTCAACGTTTTCATGCATTTACCTGTAAAAATGAAACTAACCCCGATACACCCCGAAATTTGAAACTATACACATTGATTTTGGTACCTTTTTAAGTGTTTAGAATTATTATAGTTTGCATGGGGGTCTATTGCAGGAGCTAGAGAAAGGATAGGCTCATGAAATTTCTCCAATTAGGATTTTTTTTTGCGCGAGTCACATGTTCTTTTGCTTGTGCTCATAAGTCATAAACTTCTACTAGCTTTCTGTCTAATGTTCTGTATTATGTCTTCTATGCAGATCTCAAAGGCATGGGAGGTTCCTATCTCTTTTCTTCTCAAGCTCACGATTCCACAAACTTCCCCTTCGGAATGGAATAGATTCTACCTATCTGCTAATATTGCCCTTTGCCCTCTAGCTCTGTTATATGTTTGCAACTCGTACATGCCATTCGATCACCCCATTGTGTTCCTCCTTCATAACACTCGTTTCCCTCTTTGGTTTGTTGTACTCTTTTCAAGCGTCTCTCTTGCTGTCCTTCACTTCATATTGGAAAAAGAACCTCCGAAGAACGAGCAAATCCCTGTGGTGATTATAGCGTTTGTGATGAGTGTGTTCTGGATATCTACTGTCGCTGGGGAATTGCTGAACTGCTTGGCAGCCCTTGGATCACTTCTAGAATGGCCTCCAGCACTCCTTGGGCTCACGGTACTTGCATGGGGAAACTCCGTGGGAGATCTTGTAGCTGATGTTGCAGTTGCCAAAGCAGGCCATCCAGCAATGGCTATGGCCGGATGCTTCGCGGGGCCAATGTTTAATATGCTCGTTGGGCTAGGATCGGCTCTGGTAATGCAAACGGCCAATGTTTATCCTGAAGCCTATAAGCTTAACTTTCACATTGGTATTATTGTTGCATTTGTTTTCTTGCTTTTGAGCTTGATGGGTTCTCTATTGGTCATAACTTGGTCGAGATTCCGGGTACCTAGGTTTTGGGGATTCTGCCTCGTTGGCCTTTATATTGTTTTCACACTAGTTAGCTTTATCATTGCTACATTTTCCGGGTGATCGGTTTGATCCTCTAAGCTGATAGCAGTCGATTCATATATGCTGATGAAGGCAACCGATGAACTTCAAAGATGAGGTGCCGGTTTAGTATATATATAATGTTCATTGTGTCAAAGGAGGATGAATACAAGGAATTGTGGGGGGATTTTTTGTCTGCAATTTCTAGATATAGTCGTATTCTTCATATCTGTTAGATTCTCAACTATTATAATCAATGTTTTGTTTAGAGCAAATTAGAATATTATACAAATCAGAATAATTTCTGTGCAACAGGCAGTAGTCTGAGCATAAAGTGATGTATTTGTACTCAATAGATGCATACTGGTCTTAATTTTTTGTTTTTTCTTACGCCATTTTTACATGTTCTTGGTTGGATTTTTCTTTGCGTGTACCTGTTAGAATTCTTGGTTTTCATAAAGATTCACACAACCAGACACCTGCTTTGAAAACCAGATAGAGGTACAGTTAGGGGTGTGAATGAATAGAGCATCCGAGGAACATGATTTGTATGAATATACACTTAGAGATAGAGGTACATTTAAGGATGTAAATGAACAGAGCACTCGACGAACTGTTCGTGGATGTTTGTACAATGTTCGTTTATTAAGTTAAATAAATAAGTATGGACAAGATTTTATGTTTGTTTAATAAATGAATGAATATGAACAAAGGTATGTTCAGTTCGTTTATGTTCGCAAACAAGTTTGTGTGTAAGCTCGTTTAACCGGTTTCTTTTTCCTTTAATTTTTTATATTTAAAATATTGATGAAGGAATAGATTAAATTGAACACATTGTGAATTTTTTTGAATACAACACATTAAGAATTTTGAAGTTAAAACTAAAGAGCTAAGGACTAGTAGTGTAATTTCACCATGTTAGTGGACGTATAAGCGAACATATTCGCGAAGGGTACTTGCGAACGCTAACAAATAAACGTAAATACGATATTAAAAATTCAAAGACCACGAACCGAACATAAATACTTTTACAAAAAAAAATACGAACAAAACATCATTCAAACTCAGTTCATTTATATCCGTACATCACTAGCTGGATCTTTCTCTTGAAAAAAATGAAGAAAAGGGTAATTTGGTCCGAAACCAAAAATAGAAAAGAAAACACTAAAAGGAAGGGGAAGACCTTATAAGTAGGTTTCTGACATCATAAGGTCAAAACCGAACAGAAGAAAAGAACTCTAAAAACATCATCAGCACAAACAGCTTCAGCTTTTGTTGTTTCCAATCTTAGGTTAGTTCTTGTACGAAAAAAAATACAACAAAAAACTCTAAAAATACCAACTTTTTCAATGTTCATTATTTTTTTTCTCTCTCTTAACCCTAAAAATTTGTTTCCAAAATCGGATCTTTCTCAACCTACGGATAAAATTCTCTTAGAAGAGTTTTACCCGATTTTACCCTTTTGATCTTGCAAGCTTCTCTGCTTTTTTGACATCTTTTCTTTTTAATTTGTCTCAGGCTGTTCTCAATCTTCTCCTCAAGGTGCAACTTTTCCTCCGAAAGGTATTAGCTTTTCCTATACTTTCTTTTTGTACGTATAATATACACAGGCATATACGTATCTGGGTTGGTTTAGGAGATGTTATTTGATGATCTTCACTTTTAATGTTTTTTTTCTATGTTTAATTGCTGTAAATATATTTGCTTTGCTTGATTAGCTAAAATTGCACAAAATTATCCGCCTTTAGATTTAAATGCAGAATTGAATGAACAGATTTTGTTTTCATGTTATGATATTTTATCGTGTCATGAATTTTTGGAAAAAAAACTGGTAATTTATGTGCCAATTAGCTTAAGTAGGTGTTGATTTGAACCACTAATGGAACTTGCTCTTCCATAGGAAGATATTAGAGGAATTGATTCTGGAAATAACACAAAGAAAGGGGAGGGAAATAATGGATGATATTTGTATGTTCAAATAAAATTCGATTCGAGTCCAAGGGATTCAAGTATAAATTCTTTAACTTTCTGGTTTTCCGTATACAAAGGGTTGATCCTGTCTATGATGAACACAATGAAACATGTAATGCCTGATCAGAGTTTCTTGCTGCAATTGTTTTTGTTTTATCTCGAGCAGATATGTTTATGTTTTAGTGCGTGCAGATTAGAATGGATCACCAAGGGCATGGACAGCCCCCGGCAATGGGGATTGTTAGCAGCGGAGCTCAAATGCCATACGGCTCTACCCCGTATCAAAACCAAGTGACTGGGGCCTCGAATCCAGGGTCGGTTGGAGGCATTCAATCGACTAATCAGCCCACTGGAGCTCAACTTGCACAGCAACAACTTGCTTACCAGCAAATCCACCATCAGCAGCAACAGCAACTTCAGCAACAACTTCAGACGTTTTGGGCGAACCAGTATCAAGAAGTCGAGAAAGTTACGGATTTCAAGAACCATAGTCTTCCCTTGGCCAGGATCAAGAAGATCATGAAAGCCGACGAAGATGTGAGGATGATATCGGCCGAGGCCCCCGTCATTTTCGCCAGGGCATGTGAAATGTTCATCTTGGAATTGACATTGCGTTCATGGAATCACACGGAAGAGAACAAAAGGAGGACGCTTCAGAAAAACGACATCGCGGCAGCTATTACTAGGACCGACATATTCGATTTTTTAGTCGACATAGTTCCCAGGGAGGATTTGAAAGACGAAGTTCTTGCAGCAATTCCACGAGGAACAATCCCCGTCGGAGCCCCTGCCGATGCACTTCCGTACTACATGCCTCCCCAACATGCACCCCAAGTTGGGACTCCAGGGATGATTATGGGGAAACCGGTTGTCGACCCTGCTTTGTATGCCCAGCAACCTCACCCATACATGGCGCAGCAGATGTGGCAACCGCCAGGTCACGACCAACAGCAGTCATCGTCCGATCATTAGAAGCTCTAATAGCATAGAAGGTAAACAAGGCAATTACAGTGTTGTAAATTGCTTTTAGTTGCAGTTTTCATTCCCTGAGGAACTTTCATGTATTCTTATATTTTCTTTGCTTTTGTAAATTTGGTGACAAGACATGTTCCTTTAGACATCTTTACTAATATTGTATGGAACCGAATAAGGAGGCTTTCTTTTTCCGTTGAAATGATTAGTTGGTTACTTAGAAATGTAACAATAGAGATACATACGTAGAGATTTTCGTAGTCGACATATCCGATTATTTTTTATACAATACTTAAATTAGCGGTAACCAAAATCGAACATCGGAACTCGATACAAAACTGCAAACTTGCCAACTTGCCTCCTTTCAACATCCAAGTTTTCGAACAATATCCAGGAAATTTGTCTGAACAAACCATCTAAATACATCTGTCATCTTTGCCTTATCTTAAACTGCAAAAAGACAGCTAAAATAACATCACCATTCATAAACACTCCTACATACAGTGTTAGCAAAGGAGAAAAGTCAAATAGAAACGGAATTTGCTTTACTTTTGTGAATGATACCGACAAGCCACCCAACATAAGACTTCCTACAACACTGTTTTGTCTTGTACCTTGATTCTTGGATGTACAGATAAATAAGGTTATTCTATTTACTGCAACACTAAACACAAACATGGCGAAAAGCTCGGAGTTTGGAGCTTTCATGGAGAAGTTCACTCTCCAACCAAGCCCTTCACAGCACCAGCTCCCCTTGAGTGGCCTTTCCTTTGCAGTTAAAGACATGTTTGTCCCTTGCTATAACATTTCCTCAAACATTATCACTTTTGCTTGTATATGATGTTTGACATCTTAATGCTTTATATGTCTAAAGTCTAATTGATTTTAAGTTCAAATTTGGAACTAGATTTGACATAGAGGGATATGTCACTGGTTTTGGAAACCCTGACTGGGTCAGGACTCATTCAGCCGCTACAACAACAGCACCGGCAGTGGCGGACCTCTTTACGGCTGGCGCAACTTGTCTCGGAAAAACCGTCATGGATGAAATGGCTTACTGGTCTGGATTTTAATAGATTTTTATGACTGCATATATACATAGATATATTTTTTCTCATACTTGTATGTGTATTTTTTTCTTATTCAGTATGTATGGAGTAAATAAACATTACGGCACTCCAACAAATCCTCGTGCACCGGATAGGGTGCCTGGAGGATCTTCGAGCGGCTCTGCGGTTGCAGTAGCTGCAATGCTAGTAGATTTCTCCCTAGGTGAGTATTTCCTTTGCAGAATGAGATTCCTCTCTTTATGTATCCTCCTTGAAGTGAATGCATTTAATTTTCTAAAACAGGAACTGACACTGGAGCAAGTGTAAGAGTCCCGGCATCATATTGCGGAATTCTTGGATTTCGGCCTTCACTAGGTGCCGTCTCTACTGTAGGAGTTGTTCCTATGTCACAGAGCTTCGATACTGTGGGTAAGGGACAAAATAAATGTAACTAGACCAACTAATAATTACTGACCCTGGTAGGGCCTTAAGTTGGTATCATTCTTTTGACCCCAAATTCTCATTTAGGATGGTTTGCTCGGGACCCTATCATTTTAAACCACGTTGGACGTGTTCTTCTGCATTTACCTGATGTCGATCCTATCAAACCGAGTCGGATTATTATTGCAGAAGATTGTTTTCGCATATCTAATGTCCCAAGCGATCGAACAGTTCAAGTTCTAGTGAAGTCAACTGAAAAGCTCTTTGGAGGTAAGTAATTCTACCATGGGATTCTTTGGCTTGGCTCGAATGATAACATATAGGATTTTATGTGCTTAAAAGTGCAGCTCAATGTGTTAAGCATATTATCCTTGGAGACTATGTGAAGGACAAAGTGCCAAGTTTGCAGCATTTCATGGATAAGGGAAATGAGGACCAAGAGGGTAATATGCCATCATCCTTGGCAGCCCTTTCGCGTGCAGTGAGATTACTTCAGAGGTACGAAAAAACATCTTGAAACTTTTAGTATGAATCTAAGATAAGGAATTTCAGCTTTATTTACTTGGTTTATTTTTCCTGTAGAATTGAATTTAAGAATAACCATGGTGAATGGGTGACCAAAGTAAATCCAGATTTCGGTCCAGGAATATACGAACGCATATGGGATGCCGTTAAAGTAACCGGAGAAAGTATTGACTTCAGCCACTCTGTGAGGACGGAATTACGTGCTGCACTTACCTCACTGCTTGGGGTAAGTAACCACTTCCGATGTAAAACAGTTCTAGCCAAATCCTGGTTTTTCATACAAACCAATCAACTTATATGTGACCTTTTAGGATCATGGCATACTTGCACTCCCAACAACACCAGGTGAACCACCAAAAGTACAAGCAAATCCAGGCGAATCGGATGTATTCTTTTCTAGGCCTTTCAGCTTTTTGTCCATTGCCGGAGCATCTGGATTCTGTCAGGTTCGAACTCGATATACTATAAGTTTTGTTTTTCTTTTTGTTTTTCCTTTTTCTTATCTGTCTTTGGTAGGGATATTGATTGGGTTATACCATCTGTTCTCTACAGGTTAGTATACCTCTAGGGATGTATGATGATGTTCCTGTGGCAATTTCCCTAGTGGCAAAACATGGTTCGGATGCATTCCTGCTGAATCTTGTTGAGACTTTGTATGATACCATCCAAGAAGAAACTAGAAAGCTGAAATAATAAATTACGTGTTTGGTAAGTTATCTGGCCTAGAAATAATCGTGCCGGTGAATTCTCGTAGTAATATAGTTAATGCTGCAATACACGATGCAGAAAACATGAGAATCGGTTCCACAATTATTATTTCTAGATCCCTGTCTATGGACAGCATAGTATCCAAAAGCTGAATTGTAATCATATATATAGGAACATAATTGCTGCTCAGTTTGTATAATACATACTACATAGTTTAAGTTTGGACACTGCTATAAGCTATCGAACACGAAAGTTGTTCCTGAGCATTTGTTTATCCGAGTAAATCAATCACCATACAAACAAAGACATAACCAGATTTCTTTAGATTCAGAAACTATCTGTGAAAATAATGCCGGGCCTTCGTCCCCATGTTATCCAACATTTTGAAATAGGCATCTCTCCATGTTTTCTTAAACAGCAAAGGCCCTGCAATACTCCAAAACGCAACAACAAGTCCCAGGGTCGCACTAACATAAAACCAAAATCAATCTATTTCAAGTCCACCCTCTGATCCCTCACGATTTCCGGCATCATCAGGGTTCGCAGCATTTATGCTGCAGTTATCACTGAGTGGAGGTCCGCAAAGGTTGTTACCAGCAAAGTTTGATGCATCAAAACTTTGGAGTTGAGTGCTTGTTGGAATTTTCCCCATTAAATTGTTGTAAACCATGTTCAAGTAACTCAAGAATGTCAAATTCGATATACTTGCAGGGATTGCACCTGAGAGTTGGTTGAAAGAGAAGTCTAGCGATTCTAATGTCCCCATATTGCCTATACTCTGAGGGATCCTTCCCGACAAACGATTTAACGACAGGTTGAGTGATCTCAAGCCTAAAAGATCAGTAATTCCGACAGGAATTTCGTCGGATAACTCATTGTATGAAAGGTCCATGCTTGTCACAAGTCGAAGGGTGCTACTGTATTCAAGCAATATCCCCTTGATCACCACTAATGTTGTCTCTATTGAGTTCTTGAAATGACCAAAAGAATAAGATATTGGGTCACTTGAGTTCCTTCTGCTGACCATGGCACTGAAATTATTGAAACATTCTGGTATCTTTCCTGACAAATTGTTATGTGCAAGGACTAGAATTGTAAGAGAACTAAGAGCACAGAGTTCACGAGGAATGTCACCTCGGAAATTATTGGAACGAAGACCGACAATCCATAAGACTTCCAGTTCCCTAAGCTGTCCAAGCCATTCAGGTAAAGGCCGGTTGAATCGGTTTTCGGATATGTCCACTTCTCTCAAGGATGTGAGTGTTCTTAATGAGTCTGGAACTGGACCAGAAATCGAATTTTTCATGAGGTAAAGGCCACGTAAATTTCTGAACAGACCAAGTTGATTGCTCAGATGACCAGAAAGTATGCAGTTAACCAGAAACAAGAACTCGAGTCTATCAGACAGGCATCCTGACTGAGATTCTTCTTTCTTCTATATGAGTTCTTGAGTCTAAATGGAGAGCTATAAAAAGCTTTACTCACTAAACGGGAAGTGTAATTGGTTAAGCTTAAAATGCCATTTTGTTCGATTTATGCCGTTTTTATATTGATGGTCTAATTAAAAACCGATGAATGCGAAAAAAGATAGATGTAAACATTCGATACGGTCCCGGTATCTTCTTAGAGAAACCGATGGAGCATAGATGCTTTCTACATAAAGAAAACCACCGCAAATCATCTCAAAGCACACATTAAACTCTTACTATAAGGCTGTCTTCCAAGAAGCTTTACTTATGCATACAGTAGACTAAAACGCTAAAGGCAGACAGCTCGAACCATAGCTATATGGCCATATTAAGCATTCACTACGGTACCGCCATTCGGATGAAGGACTTGACCAGTTATGTAAGAGGAGCAGACATTACAAGCGAGGAACACATAGCACGGTGCAACTTCGATAGGATGACCAGCTCTCTTCATTGGCACTTGACTCCCGAACTGGGCAGTCTTCTCTTCGTCAAACGATGCCGGTATCAGTGGAGTCCATATCGGCCCCGGTGCAACACCGTTGACACGGATGCCTCTGTTCACTAGCTGAAGTGCAAGGCCTCTAATGAAAGCCACAATGGCACCCTTGGTTGCTGTGTAATCAAGTAGCGTAGCGTTCCCTTTGTACGCATTCACCGATGTCGTGTTTATTATCGAACTGCCTTCCTTCATGTGCTTCAATGCGTGCCTACAAAAAATTATCACATCAGATATTGTGCAAACTTTTATATGTTGCGAGCCTGAGGGCCGGTGGAGACCGGCCCGAAAAATTTAAAATTTTTATATAATTTAAAGAGTAAAAATCTCCTGCCCCCTAACCATGCCTCCTTCTATGCCCCTGCCTAAAATTACTTTAAAATTAAATTTTACCCCATAATCCTAATTTTCATATCCTAAACCCCAAACCCCAAACCCTAAAAAAATACACCCTACCCCTAATTTCCTACACCCTAACCCCTAACCTTAAACCTCAACCCTAAACCCTCAACCCTAAACCCTAAACCCTCAACCCTCAACCCTCAACCCTAAACCCTAAACCCTAAACCCTAAACCCTAAACCCTAAACCCTAAACCCTAAACCCTAAACCCTAAACCCTAAACCCTAAACCCTAAACCCTAAACCCTAAACCCTAAACCCTAAACCCTAAACCCTAAACCCTAAACCCTAAACCCTAAACCCTAAACCCTAAACCCTAAACCCTAAACCCTAAACCCTAAACCCTAAACCCTAAACCCTAAACCCTAAACCCTAAACCCTAAACCCTAAACCCTAAACCCTAAACCCTAAACCCTAAACCCTCTATTTTAAAGTGGGGCACAAATGGGGGCATACTTTGGGGCAGATGATTTTCATCCTAATTTAAAACCCTAGACCCTGGAAAAAATATTTAAATATTTTGAAGGTGGGTGCATAAGTAGGGACACCGAAAAGAGGTAGAAAATTTTTATCTTGACCTGATTTTCATTACCTAGTCATGAAGAAGTAAGAAAAGATGTTGGTCCTAAACACCCTTAAAAGCCTTTCCTCATCAATCTCCTCCACACTGCTTGTCTCATACTGCTCGGCAGCATTGTTAACCAGAATATCGATCCGACCGTACGCTTTCACGACTTCATCGACGACCTTTTTGCAGCTCTCGTCGAACCCCAAATCAGCCGGTATGGCCATCGGATCCTTCGCGTCCGCCGTCTTCTCCTTTTTCACCATCTCGAGAGTGTCCTTTGCGTCCTTATCCTCCTGGCCCTTCACATACGTGAAGGCCACGGTTGCACCCTCTTTGGCGAATAAGAGGCAAACAGATCGGCCTATCCCGGAATCGCCACCTGTGACTAAAGCCATCTTTTCCTACAAAAGAGAAGAAAATTATTCGTACAAAGCGTGCATGGGAAAATTACAATTCCAGGCAAGAAAATGGATAAAATGAACTAGTACTTGAAGCTTGTTTGAAGGCTTGTAATCGGGGCTGCTGAACTGAGGGATAGGGTTCATGACATGTTCTTTTCCTGGTTGTGAGTCTTGTTTCTGAGGAGGCAGCTGCTGACCATCAGAAGCCATTTTGGTCTCGAACAATCTAACGATTTTCCTGGGAAAAATATTTCGATGGACTATGAAATGGGGTTTGTTTGGATACCAAGAAAATGCAATGGAACTGACCAGTGAACGAGAAAACATTTATAGGATGGTGGGATTTTGATCCTAATGCGTTGCATCATGCATGGGAAAGTTGATGCAAAGGCTAATATAAAACGAGGGGTTTTGAGGTGGACACGTGGGACCAAGTGGCAGAGGGAGGTGTCGACGTGTCATGTCAGCCTGCATGCAGTGGACACGTACGTGGAAACGACCCTTTTTTATGACTCGGCACCCAATTGTGAAATTAAATTTTGAATTATAAAAAATGGAAAAGCGCCTGTGAAGCGGCAAACATTCTAGGTTGAAGGTTATTAATTACTCGACTAAATTTAATTTTTATTTATTTATTTTATATTAAAAGTTTTATTAGTTTTGAAAATTCAAATATAGTGAATCAATTAAATCAAATATTTATAAAATAAATATTAAAAGATAAAATTAGATTAGTTCATATAAATGTTTAATTCTATTTTTATTTTATAAATGAATATTAAAAAATAAAATTAAAAAAATTATCAATTCGATTTATTCAGTTCATGAGCGGAAGAACATTGTAAAGATCAAAAGGAGTCCGGGCTCCTACCAACTATTTTTTCTCAACTGTAAAATAGTAATTTTTTTAAATATATAACTTTTATGATTCCTTCAAAAAAAATTTAAAAAAATTATTTTGGTTATTATTTTAATCTCATTATGATATTCTTCATAATTTTTTTAATTCCACCCTGGTTCAGTTATTTTAATTCAATCAATCTAATTTTGATAAAAAAATTATTTTTGTTTATTTGATTTTAACGATTTAATCATTTTACTTATTTATTAATATTGTGTGGTTTAATACAAGGATGAATACATCATGGTGCATGGTGAGTCAAATGACCCACGATTAAAAAATAGATAAATATTTTATACACAGGCGGTGAAAATTTTTCAGTTTCTACAAGCGCCTTAGTTTTAGGGTATAGGGAGTTAGTTTAAGCTTTAGGGTTTAGGTGTAGGGATTACAATTTAGGGATAGTTGTTTTAATTTAAGGTTTAGGGTTACAATTTAGGGTGTGAAACAAATATTTTAATTTTGATATAACTAAAAACCTAAGGACTAAATCGAAAAAGTCAAAACGAATTTTAAGTCCTCAAAATATCCCCATATAATTTTAGTATTATGCCCAAGTTAAAAACATACTATTTCAAATATTTTTCTAAGTGTTTCAAGCCAAAACAATGTTTTTCAAGTACCCGTTTCGAAACGGCCCTAAGGCGTTTCGAAACATTTTCACCACTGTCGACCACCGTTCCGAAACGCGTATCGAAACACTTGAAACCGTTTCGAAACGGCACAACTCGTTTCGAAACTGTTCTTCATGTTGGATTTAAAAAGGGCTAAATTATTTCAAACATTTCAGATTTTTAAATATAAAAGGGGTGTTTCGAAACGGATCAAGCCCGTTCCGAAACGACCCTTTGACAGTAGCCATTCTGTTTCGAAACGGATCAATCCCGTTCCGAAACAGGGGCTAGGTTTTATTTTGAAAAATATGACCGTTGTATGTTTTAACTGATTTTCTGAAAACCGTTAAGGCGTTTCGAAACGGGCTAGGACCGTTCCGAAACGACCCTTTTACAGTGGCAAAACCGTTCCGAAATGGCCCTAAGGCGTTCCGAAACGGGCTCTTAAATGCACCCCAACGGCTCTTTCTATTTTAGTCCGTTCCGAAACAGGTTCCCCGTGTTCCGAAACGGGTTGGTGCAGACATCATTAATGGTGGCAAGAGAGGGTTCCAACGGCTCCATTTATGTTCCCAACCACCCAAACGGCTAGAAATCAATGAGAAGGTATAAAAGGGACATCCAAAAGCATCAGCAACAACTATTGATCCAAAAGCAAACATCCAAACATCAAATTCAAGCAATTGAGCAAAAAAAACCACTTTGTGTAAAAATCCCAATTTGTGTTCTTCATTCATATTTTGTTAAATTGGGTTGAGTGCTTGTATTGGGGCTATCATTTGTATTGAGAGATACCTTATTAGCCTACAAATTTTTTTGTTCTCTTGTGTGAGGGTTGGGTTGATTTTTGAGTAGAAAAATCAACCGAAATTGTAAAGGGTTGCCTCCTTGTCCTAGAAAAGAGGAAGATCAATTTAGTGAAATTGTTGCAAATCCTTAGTGAGACTAAGGTAGTGGATGTAGAGTTCATTTGGAACTTGAACCACTCTAAATCTCTTGTTCATCATTTTTAATTTGCCAATTTCCTCCACAATCCTTTAAAATTCCAATTCACCCCCCCTCTTGGTAATTATCGATCTTTCGATCCACTCAACAATTGGTATCAGAGCTTAACTCTTTGAGGATTAACAACCACAAGAGGAGATCCTTGGAAGAGTGTGATCATCAAAATATCAAGAGATGGCTTCAACCTCCGGTTCCGGCATGTACGAGTCACAATCAACCACCAAGCCTCCTTTCTTCAATGGTGACAACTATTCTTTTTGGAAGAATAAAATGAGGCTATTCATCAAGTCAAGTGACTATCTTGTGTGGGATGTCATTGAGGATGGGCCATACATTCCATTGAAGCAAGATGGTGAAGGCAAAATGGTGTTGAAGAAGAAAGCCGAAATGAGTGAAGAGGAGAGGAAGAAGATTCAAGTCAACGATAAAGCTCTCCACATGCTTTTTTGTGCTTTCGGTCCGGACATCTACTCAAAGGTCTCATCCATTGAAAGTGCCAAGGAAGTGTGAGACACTCTTGAGACCACTTATGAAGGCACCAATGATGTCAAAGAAACTAAGATTGGACTTCTCAATCTTAGTTATGAAAACTTCAAGATGGAGCCCGATGAGACGGTGTCAAAGATGTTTGATCGATTCTCCACAATCGTCAACGGTCTAAAGGGATATGGAGAGATCATACCGGAAGCTACTCTATTCACTTCCCGAGTCTTGTGATGGGAAGAGAACCGCTATCATCGAAGCAAAGAACTTGAAGACATTAAAGCTTGATGAGCTTGTGGGTTCTCTCCTTACTCATGAGATCATGAAGCAAGGAAGGGAAGATGAGAAAAAGAAAGAAGAGAAAAGAGTAGAGAAGCTTGAGGTTGAGAAGAAGAAGAAGATGGGTATAGCTCTCAAGGCTAAAGCTTCACAACTTGATGAGAGCTCATCTAGTGATGAGGATGAACTTGAAGAATTGGCTATGATAGCCAAACGGTTCTCACGCTTCATGAGGTCCAACCGGGGTAGAAAAATCCAAAGAAAGATGGACTTCAAAGGGAAGAACAAAGAAGAAGGAAAGAATCCCATCATTTGCTATGAGTGCAAACAACCCGGCCACATCCGTTCGGAGTGCCCTCAACTCAAGAAGAAGGGCTTTGAGAAGAAGAAGAAACTCAAAGCCAAGCTTGCTACTTGGAGTGATGAGGAGTCATCGGAGGATGACGAACAAGAAGTGGCTAATCTTTGTCTCATGGCACTTGAGGAAGATTCCTCCTTGGTAACCTCTAACTCATCTACTTTAGATTTTTCATGTGAAGAATTAAATGATGCATATGATGAGTTACAAGAGGTATATGATGAATTAGTTGAGAAGTTTAAAGAGTCGGTCATTAAAAACAAGAAAATCATTTTAGAGCTAAATGAGAAAAATGACTCACTCACTCAAGCTAATTCTAAATTTGAGAAAAAGATTTTAGGATTAAAAGATGAACTTAAATTTTTTCAAGATGAAAATGTTGATCTTAATAATCTTTTGTCTCAATGTAATAGTGAACACCAAAAGGTGTTGGTGAGCTAAATGAGCTCAAAAAGTCCTTAAAATATGTTGGTAGTGTCAAGCATGAAGTAGGAGAATCCTCTAGAACACACCAATCTAAGAAAATGACTAATTACTACAAACAAAAAAGTAGCTACCCTAGACATAGTAGAGCTAAAAGAATTAGAAGTGTATGGGTTCCTAAGGAACTTGTAAAATCTAACAATATTGTTGCTATGTCATCTTGGATTCCTAAGGGAACCAAGGTTTTGGGAGCTAACACTCATGGACCCAAAATGATTTGGGTACCAAAAACCAAGGTTTAATATCTTTGTTTGTAGGGGGAGCATTGCTTCAAGGCCAAAGCACAAAGTCAAAACTCGTGGTACCTTGATAGTGGATGCTCGAGACACATGACCGGAGACAAGAGTCGATTCATGGATTTAAAGCCAAAAAGTGGAGGAGTAGTAACATTTGGTGACAACTCCAAAAGCCACATTAAAGGTATTGGCTCCATAGGTAATCACTCTACCATTCTCATTGAAAATGTCTTATATGTCGATGGTCTTAAACACAATTTATTGAGCATAAGTCAATTATGTGATAAAGGATTTAATGTTTTATTTGATAAAAATGGATGCAAAATTGTAGACATTAAATCTAATAATATTATGCTCATAGGTCATCGCATAGGAAACATATACATGGTGCATTTAGATGACATACATACATCTCATGCATGCTTAGTTGCTCAAAATGAAAATGATGCATGGTTGTGGCATAGGAAGCTAGGACATGCTAGCATTAGTGTTTTGGAAAAACTAGTCTCTCTAAATCTAGTTAGAGGTTTGCCCAAAATAAAATTTTCAAATGATAAAATTTGTGATGCATGCTCAAAGGGTAAACAACATAGGTCTTCCTTTAAATCCATTAATGATGTTTCTACTAGTAGATGCTTACAATTAATTCACATGGATTTGTTTGGGCCAATTAGGACTATGAGCTTGGGTGGTAAATCGTATGCTTTTGTGCTAGTTGATGATTTTTCTAGATTTACTTGGGTTCTCTTTTTAAGTACTAAAGATGAGGCTTTGGAAAAATTCATCACATTTTCAAAATTAACCCAAAATGATCTTGAGCTTAAAATTTCTCATATTAGGAGTGATCATGGAACCGAGTTTCAAAATTTAGGGTTTGAGGAATTTTTAAATGAAAATGGTATTAGCCATAATTTTTCGGCTCCTCGAACTCCTCAACAAAATGGGGTAGTTGAGAGGAAAAATAGAACTTTACAAGAAATGGCTAGAACTATGCTTTGTGAAAATAATTTACCTAAATATTTTTGGGCGGAAGCCACAAACACCGCTTGTTATATTGTAAATCGAGTTATGATTAGGCCAATTTTAAAGAAAACACCTTATGAGATTTTAAAATCTAAAAAGCCTAACATTAGCTATTTTCACCCTTTTGGGTGCAAGTGTTTTGTTTTAAATAGTGGAAAAGATAACTTAGGTAAATTTGATGCAAAAAGTGATGAAGCCATTTTTATAGGTTACTCTTTAACCTCTAAAGCCTATCGAGTATTTAACAAAAGAACTTTAGTAGTAGAAGAATCTATTCATGTTGTATTCGATGATAACCTCCTTCCTAGGAAGGATTCTTGTGATGATGATGATGTAGGAATCATAAATGCCTTTGATGGAGGTCAAACTTCAAAGGAGGATGAGATTCAACCAAAAGAAGAAGACACACAAGATCCACCTCTTGAAGCCATGAAGGACTTGGCTATTGAGGAAAAGGAAGTGAGCTACCCAAGGGAGTTGAACTATGTCAAAGATGGTGAAATCTTGGGTGATCCATCCAAGGGGGTAACCACTCGTTCTTCTCTTAGATTAATGAACCATGTTGCATTTATCTCATGCATAGAGCCTAAAAATATAAAAGAAGCATTGAAAGATGACTTTTGGATTATGGCTATGCAAGAAGAGTTAAATCAATTTGAGAGAAGTAATGTATGGACATTAGTTGATAGGCCTAGTAATCAATCTACAATAGGAACTAAATGGGTCTTTAGGAACAAACTAGATGAGAATGGTAACATTGTGAGAAATAAAGCTAGACTTGTAGCACAAGGTTACACTCAAGAAGAGGGAATAGATTTTGATGAAACCTATGCACCCGTAGCTAGAATGGAAGCCATTAGGATGTTGCTTGCATATGCATGTTATCATAATTTCAAGCTTTTTCAAATGGATGTTAAAAGTGCTTTTTTAAATGGTTTTATAAATGAAGAAGTGTATGTGGAACAACCACCGGGTTTTGAAGATTCAAAATTTCCAAATCATGTTTTCAAACTTACCAAAGCTCTTTATGGTTTAAAACAAGCTCCTAGAGTTTGGTATGAAAGGCTTTCAAATTTTTTGATTGAAAAAGGGTTTGAAAAAGGTAAGGTGGACACTACACTCTTTATAAAAATGTATAAAAATGACATCTTAGTAGTTCAAATTTATGTTGATGATATTATTTTTGGTTCTACTAATGAATGTCATTGTCAAGAGTTTGCTAAGTTAATGCAAGGTGAATTTGAGATGAGCATGATGGGGGAGCTCTCATTCTTTTTGGGACTCCAAATCAAGCAAAAGAAGGATGACACCTTCATCAACCAAGCAAAATACATAAAGGATATGCTCAAGAAGTTTGGCTTGGAGAATGCAAAGCCTCAAGCCACTCCTATGAGCTCATCTACAAAGCTTGACAAAGATGAATGAGGTAAGTGTGTTGACTCTAAGCTTTATCGTTCTATGATTGGATCTTTGCTTTACCTTACCGCAAGTAGACCGGATATCTTGTTTAGTGTTTGCTTGTGTGCTAGGTTTCAAGCTAGTCCTAGAGAGTCTCACCTTATAGCCGTTAAGAGAATCTTTAGATACCTTAGAGACACTCCTTGTTTAGGCCTTTGGTATCCTAGAAACTCTACCTTCAACCTTCATGCTTACTCGGATGCGGATTATGGGGGATGTAAAATCGATAGGAAAAGTACATCGGGAACTTGCCAATTCTTAGGTAGTATGCTCATATCTTGGTTCTCTAAGAAACAAAATAGTGTAGCCTTATCTACCACCGAAGCCGAGTACATATCCTTAGGGAGTTGTTGTGCTCAAGTCCTTTGGATGAAGCAACAACTCTTAGATTATGGAATTAAAATTGGAACCATACCCCTAAAATGTGACAATACTAGTGCTATTTGTTTAACAAAAAATCACATCCAACACTCTAGAACCAAACATATAGGAATAAGGCATCATTTCATTAGAGATCATGTCCTTAAGGAAGATGTGGTTATAGAGTATGTAGACACCTTAAATCAATTAGCGGACATTTTTACAAAACCCTTAGATAAAGAGCATTTTTGGTCCCTTAGGAGAGAGTTAGGTCTAGCTAGCCTATCTTGACCTTTTAGGACCTCTTTTGTGCTTAAATATGCTTGATTTTGTGAAATGCCATGTTGATGTGTTTAAACTCCTAATTTTATCCATGCTTATAGTTAGGGGGAGTATGTTTATGCTTAAATATGTTTTGCCTGCTCATTCATGACATTTATGCATGTTAGGTCTCTTAAAATATCATTTTTCTGCATTTTTAGAGCCTCATCTGCACTTCCAGGCCCAGGTGTATCGAAACGGGTGAACCAGTTTCGATACGGATACCTTAAATCCAGCTCTGAGAGAAGGGCGTTTCGAAACGTCTCAAAAGCGTTCCGAAACGTTTTTGATTCTGCCAAAGGGTGTATCGAAACACGTTCCGATACGGGTCAATGGGAGTTTCGATACAGTCAACACCGTATCGAAACGATCTGTTTATGGGTTTAAAATGGTCAAAACCCTAGCCGCTCGTTCCGAAACGGTCTTGACCGTTCCGAAACGGCATCGCGGACTGCTTTAAATTGGGGGTTTTTAATGATAAAGTTTACTTTCTATAAAACTCTAAAACCCTAAATCGCCTCCCTCTCTATAAATACCCTCTAAAACTCTTTAATTTTCACAAAATTGTGAGGGGTTTTACTCTACAACTCAAGTCTAATCAAGTTTCATAAATCTTGTGCAAGGATTTTTCTCAAATCATCCAAAATCCCAAACTAAGGTAATTTTTCTATTTTTCTTTTTCTTTCAATTCATGTCCGAATCTTAGGTTAGAAAATTTTATTTTTGCATAAATTATATGTTTTTTGGTGTGGGTTTTCAAAATCTTATAAATTTTTTTTTCAAATCTCAAATTTTTTGATTCAAATATAAAATTTTTCAATCGTATTTTTTAAACTGTTTTTTTTATTTTAATTTTGTTTTCAAAAACCTAAGTGGGATTTATTATTGGATTGATTTTAGATATCAATGCATACACTTAATTTTAAACCACTTGCTTAATGTTTTTAGATGGCGGATCAATCGAACAAAAAGCGCAAGGCCGTTCAATCCGGTGATTCGAGCATTCGTCCGAATATCACGATGCTTTTTCAGAAATCTCTTAAGACTCCGGAGGCACGTGCTCGTTTCTCGTATGTCAAGGAATTTGCAATTCGTAAAGAACGTGTCATTGACCTTGAGTTCCTCAATTCCGAGCGATTCCTTTTCCGTTATCTCGGCCGTTTGGATGAGTGGAATCTCATGTATTTCTTGAGCATTCCGGATGTTTGCTACAAAAATATGGTACTCATCTTTTACTCTAATGCTCGTTTTCTTTATGATGAGTCCAAAACCGAGATCATAGGAATTGAGTCATCCTTATTAGGCAAAAAGTTTGTTGTTAATGTTAAACTTTTAGAGTCTGCTCTTAAGCTTAAGGATGCGGGTCTTGAGGATGAACGCCACTTTGGTTCTTTCACCGGTAAGGCACTTTATTTGGATGTGCACGATCGAGTACTTCACTTGATGGTTTCTTGGTTTATTCGTCCTTCCGGAGGCAAATACTCTCATATCCGTCACACTGATCACTTTTGGCTAGAGTGTTTCCGTAAGGGTGAGCGCCCAAATGTGCCTAAGATAATTTTTGCCGAGATAGTCAATAATATCAAGCTTATTGACACAAATGAGTTGAAGTCTTTCACTTATGGCATAGTCTTGAGCGCCTTGTTTCATAATCTTGAAATCGATTGTTCTTATGACTCTCCGGAACCTCGCAAGACCAAGATTGGTGAGTCATCCCTTCGCAATTCCGGGTTCACATATGCGAATGGTGTTTGGGAAAGAGTTGATAGAGAAGCGGATCCTCCTCTCGTTGCTCCTCCACCGCAAGTTCAAGCCGCAAACAATGATGCTCTCACGCCTTTCCTTACCGAGCGATTCAATGCCTTGGACTCTCGGTTTGATGCTTTGGACACTCGCATTACTTCGGGCTTTGAATCTATGGATAATCGGTTGAAAAAGTCGAGGATCGTCTTCATTCTCTTGAGACTTCTCATTCCAACTTGGACCTATCCTTCTCCACGCTTTATGGGCAATGGACGAAGTTTCACCGTTCTCAAGCCAAGAGCGATGATGATGATGATGACGAGGATGATGATGACGAGGCCTAGGAACTTCATATCATATCATATTATTTATGCTTCTTAGGATTAAGATTGCATCTTTTTGTTTTCTCATGTTTTTAGGAACCTATGCTTATGACTTTTTATTTGGGATTTTATTGTTTGAACTATGTTGAACTTAATGTTTGAATTATGTTTTGGATATTTCTATTATGAATTCATTTTATGGTTGCTTATTATTGCTTATTGGTACTAATCTTTTCTCTTCTCTATGAGCTTATGTTGTTCTTTTTGATCTAACAAAAAGGGGGAGAAGAAATTTAAGTGCCACATCACTAAAATTCGTTTTAAATTTTAAAAGGTTTTTAAACTTAAATTAAGGGGAGTTAGAATATTTTCAAAACTTTCAAAATTCTCAAAAATTCTAACTTTGGTTTTGTTATATCAAAAAGGGGGAGATTGTGAAACAAATATTTTAATTTTGATATAACTAAAAACCTAAGGACTAAATCGAAAAAGTCAAAACGAATTTTAAGTCCTCAAAATATCCCCATATAATTTTAGTATTATGCCCAAGTTAAAAACATACTATTTCAAATATTTTTCTAAGTGTTTCAAGCCAAAACAGTGTTTTTCAAGTACCCGTTTCGAAACGGCCCTAAGGCGTTTCGAAACATTTTCACCACTGTCGACCACCGTTCCGAAACGCGTATCGAAACACTTGAAACCGTTTCGAAATGGCACAACTCGTTTCGAAACTGTTCTTCATGTTGGATTTAAAAAGGGCTAAATTATTTCAAACATTTCAGATTTTTAAATATAAAAGGGGTGTTTCGAAACGGATCAAGCCCGTTCCGAAACGACCCTTTGACAGTAGCCATTCCGTTTCGAAACGGATCAATCCCGTTCCGAAACAGGGGCTAGGTTTTATTTTGAAAAATATGACCGTTGTATGTTTTAACTGATTTTCTGAAAACCGTTAAGGCGTTTCGAAACGGGCTAGGACCGTTCCGAAACGACCCTTTTACAGTGGCAAAACCGTTCCGAAACGGCCCTAAGGCGTTTCGAAACGGGCTCTTAAATGCACCCCAACGGCTCTTTCTATTTTAGTCCGTTCCGAAACAGGTTCCCCGTGTTCCGAAACGGGTTGGTGCAGACAGCATTAATGGTGGCAAGAGAGGGTACCAACGGCTTCATTTATGTTCCCAACCACCCAAACGGCTAGAAATCAATGAGAAGGTATAAAAGGGACATCCAAAAGCATCAGCAACAATTATTGATCCAAAAGCAAACATCCAAACATCAAATTCAAGCAATTGAGCAAAAATCCCACTTTGTGTAAAAATCCCAATTTGTGTTCTTCATTCAGATTTTGTTAAATTGGGTTGAGTGCTTGTATTGGGGCTATCATTTGTATTGAAAGATACCTTATTAGCCTACAAATTTCTTTGTTCTCTTGTGTGAGGGTTGGGTTGATTTTTGGGTAGAAAAATCAACCGAAATTGTAAAGGGTTGCCTCCTTGTCCTAGAAAAGGGGAAGATCAATTTAGTGAAATTGTTGCAAATCCTTAGTGAGACTAAGGTAATGGATCTAGAGTTCATTTGGAACTTGAAACACTCTAAATCTCTTGTTCATCATTTTTAATTTGCCAATTTCCTCCACAATCCTTTAAAATTCCATTCACCCCCTCTTGGTAATTATCGATCTTTCGATCCACTCAACATAGGGTTTATAGGTTAAAACCTAAATTTTCACCATATTACCATACAAACTAAACCCTAACCTATAAACCCTAAATTGTAACCTTAAACCTTAAATTGAAACAACTATCCCTAAATTCTAAATCACAACACTTAAATCCCTAAATTATATACCCTAAACTAACTTTCTATACCCTAAAACTAACGCGCTTGTGGAAACTTTTAGTTTTTACCGCCAGTGTATATGATATTAATCCTTAAAAAAATATGATAAACTAGAGTATCAATACTTAATTCTAAATGATTACATTAATCGGATTTGAATATAAAATTCATGTCTTCTTACACAGTAATTGTCAGTATCAATACTTAATTCTACTATAATAAATTTTTATACTCTCTCTAAAACACAATTACATCAATATAAATTAGTTTTAATTTCTTAAACATGTTTGCACACATTTGTTTTTTAATGTTAATATGTCTCTAACTATAAATCATATTTGTTTGCACAACAATTAATATTTATTAATACATTATTACAACGATATAAATTAACTTTAAATTATTACACTAAACGGTAAATTACTAAGTTTAAATTTTAAATCTGCCATTGATTTAATATCTGTAATTCATAAACTCATTGTTAGTGTGGATAGCTATAGCCTATACAGGCATAAGAGGCTGTTGGAAATAAGCAAGGTGATTGTGGTATTTATTATTTTTTTTTAACCTTTTAAAAAATACATTTTACAGATAAATTATTCGAATTTGAATCATCCTCTCAAAAGACATTAAAAAAGTAAAGGCAAGCAAGGCCCATAACAAAAAAACAGACCCAAAAAATATGTAATGCGATAGAGCCCTAGCTTGAACTCGATAAAAGCAGGCGGCGTTAATTGTGTGGACCAATAGAGGGTCCACTAAACAGATAAATTTTTTTGTGGTCGGGAAATTCTAATGAATGTTCTAAGGGTTCGGGCTGACATAATTGACTGGACATAGACTTTAGAGATTAAGAAAAACGAGCGTTTCTCATCGACGAGATTAGACACTGGAGCTGCTATAAATTATGGGAGAGAACATTGGAGAGAGCAACCAGCTTAAGAACCCGGCGGAATTATGATTTTCATATAATATGTGTGATTCTCGTACTATTATAATAAGTATCGTTCATTTTATATTTTAACAAATTAAGTGAAGTCGTTTTAATATTTTCTTTAAAAAAAAATTAAATTAATTTCTTAAAAATGACCCAACAAATTAAATAAGTTCAATTGCACCTCACTTTTTACAGTACCTCCGCTGATGCCAAAATACCCATAGGATCGAGAAACACACAAACAAAAAGCAGAGAAACAGAAAAAGAGGAAGGATCCACGGACCCTCCTCCATATCTTCAAACACATTTAACGAACTTGTTTTATACACATCTTCATTAATTTGAGATTAATTAATTAGTCGAGTTTAAAAATATTTATATTATCTTTTCTTATATGAATTTAAATCTCAATAGGTACTAGTCTAAAAATGATTATAATGTAGTATCTGTTAATAAATATTATTAATTATTGACAATGCACACACCTTACAGACAAAACGATTGAATTCAAGTCTTTTTGAATAAATATCATCAACGTTTTCACTAAAACTATTTGTTGGATTCAATTGCCTTCAAAATATAATTATATCCACTTAATAAAAAATTATACCAAATTTAAATTAAATATTTCATATTTAAAGGTGGTCTTTAATAAGGACGATTTAATGATTTAAAGGGCTTTATATAATTTAGAGGTGGTCTTTGATGGGGATGGTGCCTCAATTAGATTTTTTTTCCTTTTTAATTTGAGGAAATGGCCAATGGGCCAACCATCATAATTGTTCCTAGTGCGCACAACCTAAACCTGCGCACCCTCGAAAATGGTTCGAAATAAAAAGCAGAGATTTTCAGATGAACAAATAGATCGCGCGAAAAAAGGGGAAAAAGGATAGTTCCTTCGGAGCCTTTGAAACTATGGCCGGAAACGACGATGATTTTGGATTCGGCGATTTCATGTTCGTTTCATCGTCACATTCGATCAACGGTCCTGGTTTCTCCGCCAATAACACCACCACGGCCGCCTCTGCCAACGACGACGACGACGATGATTGGGGAGATTTCATCAACTCCGACAGTAATATCTCTCGTTCCGAATCTCTTCCCGTCAATGATCTTCGATCCGATCCTTTTCCCAAATCTCCCCTTCCATCTCTGCCTGACTCGGCTCCGAGCCGAGTTGAGTCGGTGAAAACACAATGGGATAAGATGAATGGAGCTTTACCGTTATCGATTTTCGGGGAAGAAGAAAAAGAAGACGAGGGATCTGGTGCAGTGGACGCGGGGCTTAACGGTGTGAATAGTTCGTTTTCGTTTTCGAAATCAGATGGGAATTTGAAAGGAAAAGGATCGGATTTAAATGATTTGATAGGGGATTTGTATAAACAGAATGAGAAGGGGAATGAGGCGAATGGGTTTCGGTCGGGTGTGGATGTTAAGCAGGTAATTGATTTGAATCCGAAGGTGGAGACTTGGAATTGGAACGGGTTGAATTCGGGGTTAAATGGATTGGGACTGAAGGTGGATACATTGGATTTGGGTGGAAATGGTGCTGCTTCGGTTAAGAAAGAGGAGAATTTGGGTTCAAATGGCTATGCATTTGGGATGGAAAGACAAGAAGCCAATTTGGGGTTAAGTGGGTTGAACTTGAGTTCAAATGGGTCGGGTTTGGGTCAGAAAGGATTGAATTTGGATTCGAATGTTGGGAATTCTGATTCGGTTGGTGAGGAGGACGATGATGGTTGGGAATTCAAAGCTGCAGAACCGAAGGCGGAGACGTCAGTTGAAATTTTGAAGGTAAACTTTATAGAACGTTTGTTATTTTGATTGTCAGTCATTTCCAACGTTAATGATTTGTTTAAAAGAAGTGGGAAAGGCATGGGAATTTTGATACTTAGTCCTCTCGTAGATAAATGACTGTTTTAGGAAGTAATGTTTTTAACGGGCGATTTATTGATGTTTCTTTTTGTTTTATTAGAGTAATCCAAATGCGCCAGTGTCTAATTTCAATATGTTCCCTTTGAGTTGGGATCCGTTGGGTACAAATGCCGGTGTGCCGAGTTCAAATATTAATGGGGTAACCGCTAATGCAAGTAGTACAAAATCCAATGTAGTTGATGACAATGACGAGTTTAGTGATGATGATGATGATGATGGATGGGAATTCAAGGCTGCAGAGCCTGAGACACACCTTGGTACTGGTGATATGAAGGTAAAATTTAAATCTTTTTCGTTTTGATAAGCCAGAAAGTCCTTGTCAACAATATATCTATAAAATAGTTCTGTAAGTTCTTTTACCTTTGTTAGTGGTGATAGTTTGTTGTTACTGGTGCTCTAAGGGTGAGATGTGTAATTTTGCATTTGGATCTTGTTTATACATAAAGTCTATTATTTTGTACTTTAACTTTGATTAATACATATATTGACAAGCTGTTCAGGGACTCTATTTTGTATACTTCTGCTGACATTTACTACTTTGAAGGTGGAAGGCCAGGAACAGGAAAATCCTAAGGGATCTGAATTCAACTTTGGGTTTGGAAATAGTGTGAATGGTTCTAGTGAGTTTTTGAGCACATCAGATGGAATCTCTAATAAACCTGGTGAATGGAACTTAGGGTTTAGTTTCTCCCCTAGTTTTGAACCTCAAAACAAGCAGAATGACACAAAAAATGTTGAGATTTCTTCTTCAGTTGGTAAAACTATTGGTTCTGACGAACTGTCATGGGGTTTTAAGGATGCAACTTCTGGAAATGGATTGGAGACTAAGGTGATAAATTGATTGATACTTCTTTCTCTATGTCTATCGAAAACAATCTACCTCATCAATCTCAATTTTTTGTACTTGTATTGTATCTGTAGGAATTGCCGAAGGTTGCTGATGCTTCCTCATCTGGGGTAGAAGATTTTTCATTTGGCAGTCATATCCAGGTATGTTCATTTTAGCGCTCGAGTAAAATGTCATTCATAAAAACAATTGACGGGGCATTGGTGGATCCAACATGTGGTGCTAAACTTATATAATTGATCTCATGTTAAGAATTAAATTCCTGTTGCATGAGATATGCATTTTCATCTGATAAATTGTATTTTGTTTGTCATTGAAAGAAAAGTTACTAGTGGTACACATTGGAATGTTTTCTTCTTTCATTTACTGTTCCATTGATGTGCTCAGGGGAATGAGGATACTTCAAAGAAATCCAAAGGAGCGTTGCCCCTGTCCATCTTTGGTGATGCAGAAGTTGAAACTGAGGATCCATTGAGATATGAAGATGTTTCCATTAAACATAACATTCCAAGGGGGGCTGGCATTAAGGATACACATCCAAATATATCTATCAACGATCTTATATCAAATTTATACAGTCAAGCTGAGAAAAAGGCTCCTTTAAATCAGATAAGCAAACCAAGTGAAAATGGACTTCTTTCCTCTAATACAGTGGTGGGTTCCGACTTAGTAAATGACGATGATGATTCGTGGGAATTTAAAGATGCCATTTCTGGAACCGGAGGAGAAAACAAGAATTCTTCACTTGGTTTCGGAGATTCATACGAAAAGTACTCTACCAAAACGGAGCTAAATGACGATGATGATTCGTGGGAATTTAAAGATGCCATTTTTGGAACCGGAGGAGAAAACAAGAATTCTTCACTTGGTTTCGGAGAGTCATACGAAAAGTACTCTACCAAAACGGAGTTAAATGATTATGTGGACTTGTATTCTAAATTGACATCTGAATTGTGCTTTGTTGCTCTTGGCCATCTCGACGATATCAAGGTTGGTAGAGTCCTTAACTTTCTTTTCTTTCCTTCTTTTTGTTGATATTAATGTTTTTAAAAGTATTTTGTTTCTGAAATATGTTTTTAATTAGAAAGATAAAAGTATTGCTGCTCCTTCTGGTGAAGATTCTGAAGTGGCTATTGAGAAGGAGATCCAGGTATTCAGTCATCTCTGATAATTTTTGCTATGTTCCTTTCCCTTTTCTATTATTTCTAGACTCTCTTTTATTTGAAAGGTATATGCCAAAAAGATCAGGAGAATGTCTTCAAAAATTCCCCTTCTGTTTATATTTCTTGAATTTGTGACCCTTTCTCACTTCATACCAAAATGATAAATTTGGAAGATGAAGCTTTCTGGAGCTCATTTCTCTTGATACTGCTTTGTGTTGCTTATATTATCCTCGAATGATAGTATAGTTGTTCATGTTCATTGACTATTTAATGTCTGAATCTTGCCCGTTTCCTGTGGTTGTAGGGTCTATATAATGAACTACAAAAAGATGGCATAGTATCTGAAGAAGTGACCTCGGAGAATCTCCAGTCAAGATGTATTCACCTTGGTGAATATGCCAAGGTTCTACTAGAAAAGAAGTTTCAAGTGCTGGAATCAGAATATCAGTTATCAGAGAAAGTATCAATGGTTTGTTTCTTTTGCTTTGATTCATGGGGCTATATGCTCAAATTTTCAAGAAATTGATTGGATTCAAGTCTTGAGAGACCCGTTAACAAAATGTAAAAGTGTAGTTCTTTTCCATTACGATTCCTAGGATTCTAGGACCCTCATTTGCTGGGACTATATCTGGGTATGGCCCTTTTTTATTTTTAAGGAGTTAAGACAATTTTCCAAAACATCAAGTTGATCTACATGGCATAACATGCTTTGACCATGACATGACACTGGCTTGTATTTTCAATTCAACAGGCAGAGAAAGATATGGCATCAGCAGTTGAACTCTTAAGACATACTGCATCAACATTAAAGATCCTAAAATTGGGATCAGTTGAGGATCAATCTAATTATGTATCTACGTGGTCAAGGATTTTGTCTGTTTGTGAACGAGAGCTGAAACATGGTGCTATGATTTGGAAGGAGTCATTACAAAAAAACATCCACAAGGAATTATTATCTAAACCTCAAGGTGCTTTACTTGAAAGACGAACATATAAATTTTTTATGCGCTCTTTGTTGTATCTAAGTTTTTTGATGTGATATTTTTGTCATTTACAGGCAGGAAGTACATTCTAGCACTTGGAGAAATTTTCAGAGTTGTCAGAATTGTAGGATCTTTGTCCGCTGAACTCTACAAGCCTTGGATATTGTTCAGTTCGGAAAATCACGCTAACTTCCTTGCTCTTGTGCGGGAGTGTTTTACTGTGTGGTCAAGTTCAGGACTTGAAGAAGCCCTTCAAAGCCTGACTGATTCAACTGATTTAGAATATGAAGTTGAAGCTTTACTTGGTTCCATTCAGAGTATTCATGATCTTGATGCGCATGAACTCTATAAACAAGTTTTCTCCGGACAAGAACCTACATGCTGCCTATCAGGTTTAACTGCTGCAGCAGTGCCAGGTATGAATTTATTGGATTTAAGCTAAGAAGTGGATAAGTATAAAATTTTCTCTAGGATAAAGAAGAAAAGGGAAAGAGAGAGAAGCCATTTCATTTCGTCATGTGCTAGGGGTAGGCAAGTCATCAAAGGAGTTGGCTCTATAGGGCCTTGAAGAGTGTAGATTTATGTATAATACACGTCGACCTCTCAGATAACGCAGTTGAACCTAAGTTCCATAATCTTTGAACTTCAATGTTCTTTGCTTTTAAGTTTCTTGTAGGGCCTATATAGGGTAAAGTTGTGATGATCATGCTTTTAAGTTCCAACATGATAATCATGCTTAGTTAACATCTTTTGAAGTGTGATAACTGATTCTAAAAGGTAGCATTTAACGTTACCTCGGAATATATCCAAGCAAAACAATCTGGACCGTCGTCTTTTCTTGGTCCACTCACATCAGTCTATAAAGTTATCTTGATTCTCTTGTATCAGGCATGAAGATGGTGCTTTGGGATGGACTGCATTACTTTGTAACCATTGTGAACTTGTGGGCAAATTTAATAAGTCGTGATCCACCAAATTTGCCACCCACACATGCTCGAAAATGTTGATGGCATCAAAAGACAAAGCTACATTTTCCGAAAGTTTCACGGCGAAGATCACACTGAACCATTTTTTCTGGCCAGAATGAGGCTTCTGGATTGTAATAAGAGTTACCCCGGTACAAGGCTTTTACTCTAGAAAGAAAGATGTAGAACTCTGAGTTTTCCAGAATCCGATCTGGTGCAAGGTGCTTAATCCGATCAAAGCCGAATATTTATTCAATGTTTATTTAGATTGGTTATCATTCATTTTGAGAGCTGTTATATAGCAGTTTGATGTAGAAATCCTGTCCTATTTTTGTGATTTACTTGTATTATATTATTCATTTGCCAACTGGGTGAAATCAAATAAGCACCCCCATAGATTGAAGAGTTGTGAGGCTAAATAGTTCATTAGTGTCTTTCTTTTCTCGTGTACTGCAACATCAATAATTTAAAAAAAATTGTTTTATGTACCTAATTCTGCCAGATATGTTGAAATATATGTTCAGTGTCTTAGAAGCTGTAAAGTGTAATTTATGATTTAAAGAAGAAAAAAACTGGCTTCATTTTAACTTACTAGTCAAGTATCTATTCATATAGTGTCCTAGTGGCTTCCTTTTAGCTTTCTTCGAAATCAAATGTTGTCTTTTTTATGGTTCATGTTCAGGGTTTTTTGTTAACCAAGCCTAAAATGTTTTTTCCGAGATTTGAAGTAGGATTATTTTAGGCTTATAATGTACTTTATCGTTACACCCAATGCTTTGCTTATTCAAACCTATGGATCTAATCTAGTTAGAAAATGAATGTTATAGCCCTTGGGAACAAAAACAAGAAAGTCAAGAACATTGAAATTTCAAATAACTAAACACATCAATCAAATTTTATATTAATGCTAATTAAGGGATCATTTTGATATAGCTCGCTGAGTCAAAAGAATGATGATATCCTGATGCATTGCTGATTTTATTCACACCTTTCTTCATGCTCATCTTCCTACTTAAACAAAATTATTGGGTTTATATTTATATTTACTCAGACTCGACGATGAGTGTCGAATATATTAAGCTCTTACTCACACCTTTCTTCATGCTTGTCTTCCTACTTAACAAGGTTATCGGGGTTTATATTTATATTTACTCAGACTCGACGATGAGTGTCGAATATATTAAGCTCTTACTCACACCTTTCTTCATGCTTGCCTTCCTACTTAATAAGGTTATCTGGGTTTATATTTATATTTACTCAGACTCGACGGTGAGTGTCAAATATATTAAGCTCTTATTCACATCTTTCTTCATGCTTATCTTCCTACTTACTCAACAAGGTTTTGGGGTTTATACTTGTATTTACTCAGACTTGATGGTGAGTGTCGAATATATTAAGTTTTTAAAGTTGTTTCGTATATTTAGAGGATCATTATTCCCGTATTTACGTGTGAACATGAGTTAGACACAAATATCAAACACGAACAATTTTAAGAAAACAGAAAGTCTAAGTAACATTAGGGGTGTTGGAAACACCAGAGTAACTGTATATACATCATGTTTAGAATTGTTTAATTTGGTTTCTATTCTAATTTCAGCCTTTGAAAGAAATACAAAATAAACCAATTACTTGATAAAATCATGAAATAACATTGGATACATAAATCCACATCAAAATTTTGATTTTTTTAGCATACAAGTCTCCTACAAACCAAACACCATTCCTTATAAGAGTATCTAAAAAAGAACTTTGAATATAAAAATCAAAAAAATAAATACAGAAGTCTTGAGGTTTCCTAAGAAGTTTGTAAATATATACAGCTTCTTCAAAGGTGTATGATGTATCAGTTTCTTTGCATTGCTACTTGTTGTGTAATGGATCAGGAGAAGAGGGAACTTCTCTATTAATTGTAGCAAAAAAGCTGTCTCCCCCATTATCCAGATTCTGATATTTCCAAGTTCCCTGAGTTGTCTCCTCTTGATCTTCAAGCTTCTCTGTTAAAAACCTTGCTCCTAATACTCCATGGTTTAGAGATGAAATACTCAGAAAAATCAATAAAAGATAACCTACTAAAAGACCCTTTGAAACCATTGTATTCTCTTTCACAACAAGCTGCTAAAAGTGGGAGATAAAAGAGTACAAAGAAAGCAAGAGAGAGAGAGAGAGAGAGTTTGGACTGGAAGTTTTTAAGTTGGTAGAAATATTATATAGGGACTCAAAGTTTAAAAAGTGAAAAATATTTTATGGTCAAATTCCCACTGCAGCAGCTTGCAGTTTTCTTAATAATTTTGATTAGAAAGTTGTCCCCTATGTGATCATAGTGTATATGATCAGTCATCAGTCCATTGATATCTTATGGTTAAGACATTTTTTTTTTATGATTTCGAGTTTGAGCATTGTGAATATAAAAGTAATGCTGAAAGCATGGATAAAACTATTATTAGATTCTCTTTTTGTTTTGAATATTAGTTAAATAAATTTTTTGTTTCTCAGTATATTTAGATTTAAAAGTTTAATAAGCTCTTATCCCTTCTAATGTTTGATCCTAACCTCGTCTCTGGTTAAAAGACGCGGCTCTATTCCGAATACAGTCCGAGCTCGATGTGGCTGCTGAATAGTTGAGTGGTTGGATGGTTGAAGTCATCTATATTTACCTGGTTCATTCCAGTCCAAATCTCAGACTATGATTCCAGCCAAGCCTAGCCAATGTCACTCAAATTCCAACAGATAAAAATTGAATTTTAAAACTAGACCTAACTCAAATATTTTTATCTAAAAAGGGCCTCATTTTCAGGATCTTACATTTGACTCTCACTTACCCTTTCTTCCTCTCTCTCATCTTCTAACCATTAGATTTGCTAATGTCCATGTTAATGCAGTTTCCAAGGGCTTTTGAAGAAAACAATACATTTATCTTATAAAAAGGCATCTTCATCTTTTCTGCTGTTAGCCTGTGGGGTTTTAGGTTTCAACTAATAATATTTTAGTGTAATTTTGTATCTTCTCTTGGACTTCCTTGTGGCAGCTATTGCCATGTGTAAATACTGATTTTCTATAATCTTATTGTTGGGATTTGTCTTTACTTTAACCCTTTTTTATCATTCATTTCTTGCATGATTATATTTATGCATGGAAAAAGTAAATTTTTAGTCCTTGACCTTAGTAACTTTTTTCAATTTAATCCTCGCTTGTCCTAGACTTGTCATAGTCATTTTAATTATGTCGCATAGAAAGAAGTTTGGGGACTAAATCAGAATAAATAACGGAATTATGAGATTATTTATGAATGAAAAGTCCAATCACCCCTAACATGTTAATTATGAGATTATTAGAACTTTGAAGGCCCCAAAATAAGAGAGGAGAAGCCCACATGTTTTGACATGGAAACAAAATTCATGAGGAAACATCATGTTTTTGAGGACACATCCAAATTCTTGTTCCCATGGGATCCAATGCATGAAATGATGTGAAGTTGACCATTGCTTGCGTTGCTCAATTAAGTTGTCCACACCAAAACGTTTTAATCAGTGTTGTATTATTGGATTGAAAGCTGCAACAATTGAGTATTTTATTATTATTAACCATAAATGGCCAAAATTTTGCACATGTTCCTGGCCTTCATCAATCTGTCTATATGGTGTATCCTCTTCCTTGCATATATATTCTGACGATAAATATTCTATACACTAGCGGTAGAAACTGAAAGTTTTCACAACTTTAGTTTTAGGGTATAGAGAGTTAGTTTAGGGTATAGAGTTTAGGGGTTTAAGTGTAGGAGGTTAGAATTTAGGGATAATTGTTTCAATTTAAGATTTAGTGTTATAATTTAAGGTTTATAAGTTAAAACCTAAATTCCTACCATATTACCTTAAAATCTAAACCCTAATCTATAAACCATAAATTATAACTTAAACCTTAAATTGAAACAATTATCCCTAAATTCTAAACTCCTACACCTAAACCCCTAAACTCTATACCCTAAACTAACTCCTTATACTCTAAAACTAAGGCGCTTGTGGAAACTTTCAGTTTCCACCGCCTTCCACCGTCAGTGTATAGGATATTAATCCATATTCTAACTATGGTTTTAGTCTCTCTACTAGAATCTGAAATTTAATCCCTCAATTTTAATTCTGGTATTCAATCCATTGACCGATTAATTTGGATTGGGTATTATAAAATCTCATTATAGGGACGATCCTCCCAATGCATTTTGTTCTATTCATAATGTCATGATTCGAACTTTTGACCTTATTTAAGGGACTTAGCATCTCTTTCCGCTAGACCAATTGCTTCATCTATTTTTTTAGTATAACCACTCGTATTCAATGGCTTAAGGGACTTAGCGATCCCAATTCAATTTAAATTCGAACCCTTGACCTTACTTAGAAGATCTAGTATCTTATCCCATGGACCATTTGGTTCATCTACTTTAATAATATTAGTAACAGGTTCAAGTTCATAACACCATTAGTTGCTAACGTGATGGCATAGTTTTTCTAAAATATCCTTAAACATTCGGCTGACATGTATATTTATTATTAATTAGATATGAACCTTAAACATTCGGCTGACACGTTACATTGTGTGATCGATTAAGAGTAAAAGAATTCCACCATCACTTTTAAGTATAGGACCAAATTAAACCACATTAAAATAAAAAAGGATCAAATCCTAAATTTTAGCATATAGAGTACTAAAATCTTAATTAGACCTTTACTTGTTCGAGAGCTTGACCTCTTATCCACCGGCAGCCAAAAGCTTAACCGGTATCCGCCAGACTGGTTTTTCGGATCGACAAAACCAAAGAACCAGAAGGCACTTTCATGTTTTGTTTTCAAGTTTGAAAGGAACAACCGTAAATCCAGTTTGAAGAGAAAATGGTGAAGAAATGCAATTACATTAGAAGAGTCGCTTGTAATTTATATTCCCACAGCATTAAAAATGAATGTATACATGATGTTTTACTAGATCAAGAATAATATTTCAGCCGATTAACAGCCGACGGACCAAAATTCGCTTTCTTTGTGATCTACAACTAACCCGATTTAGCTTTACGGAAGGACAGTTTACGCTTATACCGAAACGGTGAACAAATAGAGCTTGAGCACAACAGCAAGGGCCAGCTGCAAGAGAAAGATACTAGCAACGATCAAGAACCAACTTTCTCCGGCTGAAGTAATGTGAGCTTTGAGATTAAGTGCCACAAAAGTTGCCGACATAAACCCGGCTACACCTGCAATTACCCATCTGAAAATTTCCAAGGGGACAACGGATAGACACTGCAACCAAGTACAAACAACAAATTTAGATGCAAATTGTCATAGAACATTGCTGAAAGGTTGTTATATTACATATCGAAACTTTACATGGTTCAGACAATACATCTCCAGAAATCCCGGTGTCAGTTTTACAGCGAAAATTTTCTACAGGAAGTTTCGAGCATAAGGGATTAAGTTTACTCGGTTCTTTAAACAATTTGAATCTCTTTAAAAATTAGAGGGGAAAGAAGGTGGGGCTGGGGAACCAACTTGTAACCTAAGTAAAAAAACTTCAACAAAAGTTTCTTCCAACTTGGAAAGAAAAATGAGAAACCGGCAGACAAACAAGCTTATCATTCAGAGAACTTACCATTGCTGGAATAAAGATAAATAAGGAGTATCCATATAGGCAAAACAATTGGACGAGGCCTGATGGTGCTGAGAAGTACTTGAGAACAACAAACAACATAAGAGGAACCAAGGTGACATATCCATAGAACACACCAGCAGACCATGTAATCAGATTTATGTCGTAATTCCATTCTTTGTCCCGGAGCTTGTGTGCTATATAGGTCACAAAAGTCCCAATAGACGCTGCTACAAATATAAGAGTGGTGCAAATCCAGAACGGTCCATATCTGCATAGCATTGAACATTTTCAATCATGCATGAGGAGCAAAAGACGAGTTCTGAAGGGACAGAGTGAACTATTTCCGGGAGATGAGAGATATTATATGGCAGCTAATGAGAGTAAAATCAGATTTTCAGAAAAGCATACTTGCATGGCACGTCAGATAATTACCCATAACCAAGAAATTAAAGCTTGCCAATGACCAAGTCTTTAACCTCTTTGTTTAGAGTTTTAGGCACCCATTCCTAAATAAATGTTTCTAATCATGTGAAATAGCAAATAATCTTCCAGTCTCGAGCTTAAATAAGTTTCCAAACACCTAGATTCAATAAGTATTCAAGCGCACTATCTTTAAAAACAAATGAGTCACGGGCAGAAAACTCACAAATCAGGATTGGTTGCTGTTTTCTCTGTAAATGTCCCTCTAAATGGAAAGAGTGACTCCTTAAGTCTATCCAAAACATCTGTAGTATCAACGTCAAAGTACGGTTTGTATGCAGCAACTGTGAATTTATGAAGCCAACCACCTCCTTGTGATTCATCAGGGCCCCTAGGAGAGCCACCAACAGGTCTTGAAAATGAATCTGCCTCAACAAAGTGCCATCATTTGTCACCAACATAACAAGTTGTGTTCGTGCGACAAGCTAATTAGATTTGTCATTTGAACTCTACAAGTCTACATATCAGAAATTATTTTTAATCTAGCTGAAAGTTACTTTCATATAAAAGCTATATCAAATGTATCATCAATGTTATTGATCACCCTTCGTACTAAGAAGTAGAATTTTATCAAACCAAATCTTTAAGTTACTAATTCATCGACACGACGATAAAGCTAATGCAAATTGGTATACACAAAGCGACCGAGATCATGAATCCTTTATATAATGCACCAAGATAAACAAAAATCAAAGCATAACTGCCACGAATCAGACTAACACAATACAAAACCAAAGATTAAAGGAAGTGGAATTGAAGAAAATGAGAAATACCGTCAGCGTCACGTGGAGGTTGAGCTCCACCAGAGATCTTTCCCTGCACACCCGACGGAGGAAACGTTTGAAGGCCCGAATCTACAGTAATTATTGATTAATTAATTAAAAAAGTAAACCATACACACAAATATCTACCTTAAAGCTAAAACAACACTCTTAAACACTTCATCATCCAATAAAACAAGTTTTCAACTCATTCATTGAATTCCGATAATCCTTTGGCTTCCTACCTTTCTAGCGCAACCAAACAATCAACTACTACAACAATTACATTAATTTCAATTCAGATCCATAATTTAACAATTAGAAAATTAACGAGCACCTGTAAATTGGACCGGGACTTGGCCGGGATCTGAAACGGCCTGAGAAATTAAGGATTGAGAAAATAATTAGAGAACGAGATCTGATTAATTTTATCGAAAAAATAAACAAAATTAAAAGTCCTAAATTGAGAATTAATTAAAAAGAGAATTCGTTAAACAAAGCTTACGGGTACGGATCCAGAAACTTTCTGGTTATCAATGCTGGTATAGCCTCCGGACATCATCTTTTCTTCTCTTTTTTTAACTTTTCTTTTTCTTTTCTTCTCTTCGTTCTAGCAGATCTCTCTGTCTCTCTTGTTGAAGTCGAGAGCTTTTTTGTTTTTATTTATTTATTGGTTAAAATATGCTTTAAGTTCATGTACTCTTTATTTGTTTGTAATTTAGTCCCTTTCTTTTATTTTTAAAACTTATTTTTTTTATCAAAGGGTGGAAAGTTTCATTCAAGCATTAAAAAAAAAACCCAGCATATAAAGGGTAAAAAAACACACACACAAAGAAACACGAGCTTGACAAGGCCCAAAACAGCAAGAAAAGAAAAAAAAATCAAGGCGGGGTGTTCAAATTTCGGTTTTATATTGATAAAAAAATTTTAGTTTTAACCGATGAAATCGAAGTTTTTTTAGTTTATTGGTCGAATAATTTTAGGTATGATCAGTTAACAATTAATTTTTTTTCAAACTTTGATTACCGGTTAATTCGGTTTGAAACATGTTAATTAATCAAAGTAACCAAAATTATTATATATATATTACTTATACATATATAACTTTTAAAAGTTATAAAATATCATTAAATTTTTTGTTACATTATAAAATATCATTAAAATTTATCAAATTAACATCAAATCAAATGAGCATTAAATTTATTAAATTATTATAAAATAATCATTAATTTTTTTTAAAAAAATTTATCAATAATTTATAACATGCAATGACCATTTTGTAATAGTTTGATGAATTTAATGATTGTCTTATAACTTTTGAAAGTTTAGTGGCAAACAATATTATTTTAGCATAGTTTAGTAACCATTTGTGTACTTTACCCAAAACTTATAACAAATTATGGTTAATTCAAAAACCGACCAAATTAACCAAACAAAGTTTAGTTATGCACTTATTTCATCCAAATAATACTTTAAGCACCTAATGTAAAAAAGAACTATAATTTAACCACTTATTTTAATTTTAGTATTAAACGTGTTAATGATGCATGGTGCAACTCTTTGATTTCGGTAAAACAACTTAATTGTCAAAATCAGAGATTTAAAACCTCACCATATTCTTCAATATATATTTTACAAAAAAAATGGCAAAGAATACTAAAAAACATTCCTTTCTTTAACCCCCTTGCCTGTCAAGGTAGTAACAATATTTCAGAGCATCTAGCCATGGATATATAGCTCCATTCTGTCATATAAAAGCAGTATAAAAGCAGCATATGTGCCTAGGTTCGAGTCACAATGCTACCCTCTTCTAACCGGAAAAAATGACATAATGCTATACTATAACTTGAAAAGAATGTTCAATTGTACTACAAGTAAATATTCCGCGACTGTCTTCGCATTGCATTCCGACATACGCTTATTTCGATAACCAGAGTCGCTGCCGGATGTTTCAAAGAAATCAAACCTTACTCCGATCAGTTACGAACGGAAACCAGATTATTAACTTGGTCTCCAAATGATGGCTGGTATTTGTTCATGTCATGCACTTTTCAATCTACCCCTTGTAAGCAATAGATATCTTTGGAGAGCAAGTATAAGAACCCAAGCAGTGGCTGAAATTTTCTCTTTGATCATCAGAAGCAAAGCGGAGCTTAATACGGTCTTTGTGATTTGAGCCTCTAATCCCTTGAAAAACCCGGAGATCCCTTCCCTTTTCCAAATAGTACGGACAACACCTAACACTGTTTTCCGTGGTTTCGGTTGAGCTCTCTTAGTTTGATCATCACTGCCGTTGTCTGGATCTGCGGCTTGAATCATTACCTTGCACCTGCATTGAGTAGATAAACACATTACTTCCGTAAACTCAACTCCAGTGCATGCTTTTACGATGTCACCATATGGGAGAGTGGATTTTACCTGATTGCAGGATAAGTCAAAATAGTTGCAATACTCTTCGAAACTGCACCTAACAAGAAAGCTGTGGAGGCAGATAGAACTACCGGGGACGAACCATGGTCTGCTTCCTTCAATTTTTGCACAAGTAGTCTTTGTTTCAGCTGATCAAAAACTGTAAACTGCAGTTTACCATAATTCTAGCTTTAGCTACGAGGGCGGGAATTTAACAATCAACATTCAAGAGTAAGAATCAAGAATAGAGGTATATGCAAGCACCTGAATTGAAGGGTTGGAGGTAAGCAAAAGAGATATGCCAAGGCCATCGAATGCATCACTCAAGGTGCCCTCAGAGAGGGTCTTCCAAAGCCCTTTCGATTTTCCAAACGCACTTGTTTGCATCCTTGAGGAGGCTGTATCCAGGGGCTACAAAGTGATAAACTAGGTGTTTAACATCAAACTCCATAATCAAACTAGACGTGTTCTTGGGATATGCAAAATTCGACATGATAAAGAAAGTTACTCGAAAGTTGAATGGCAACAAGATCAGTATCTTTTCCACTTCAGTTCCCAAATATAAATAGCAGTCTAAAGTTCCTTATTACCAGATACCTATTTCGCAACTTCAAACAAAGGATTAATCATTCGAAAGGTCACTCATAATCGAAGTATTAGATGGAACTGTCTCATAATCATAGATAGGTATTACCCTTTTATTGCCCAAAACACCCACAATCCAAAATCCAAGCACCAAAGACTTTGCATACAAATTTCAATGGCATAAAATTATCATTTTCTATCCCTTTCAACTTTTTTTTTTTACGGAATTTTCAGTATAGATGATGGTAATATCTAACTCAAGACGGGAGGTTGAGTATTCCATACTATTTCAAAGCATCCTACAGTTTAATCTCTATATACAATCCGATAAGGGATTCGAAGTAGAAATGCAACTGTTTGCTTGGAAAGATAAAAGCATTTAATATATTCAAAACAAAAACAAAAGTGACTCGCCAAATGATGTCTCACCTGAGTGACAATAGCAGTACAAGCCCCTGCCGCTGCAGCAAGAATCAAGTTTGCTTTCGTTCCAATCGACTTGGAACCGCTCTTTTCTAGATACAGTCTTTTGAAGTAGCTATATCCATAGAAATAGATAAACTGTGCAATGAATGACTGTAGGTTTTTTGTGCCTAAACCTTGGTATAAAGAAAGAAATTGGCCGGTAGATACTGCTTCCCAAAGTACATCGGAAAGGTTCCTAAATAAGATAAGAAAATGAGATCAAAAACAGAGAAGCTCAATCCAAGAACTTACTGCATTGGCAACAGGGGCAGCACTACAAGATACAAAAGGAACAACTAACAAGTATCTTCATTTTTCGAACATATGGTCTACAAGGAAAACATGTTACATGAATGGGAAAGGGAAGTGAAGAAAATGTAGTATATGCACAAACTCAGACTAGAAAAATCTAAATCTACAAGGTAAAAAAGCTGTTGAAAATTCATGGTAACAATTGCTCAAAAGATCTCAGATGACTTTGTATAGATTATTATACTAAAATGTACTATGGTAAATTGGTTATGTAATCACATATGTTACGAATACCGTAAAAGTTACTATAGTAATGTAATCATGTACGATCTGAATACCGAAAGTTTATTCCTCTACTACCATCCTAATGTCTTTCCTTTCTCACTCATCACTGACTAGCTCCGAAGAGCTCGATCAGAATCGAACTCCAACCTTATTCTATCAAGCTGCAGGCACTAATTTTCCACATCAATGACGCAAAAAACGTAAAACACGCATAACAAAACCCGAACAACGAAATTAACATTATAATTCATATGATCCAATTCAATTAACATGGCACCTTATGCTAGCCCTAGGATTACATTCACCTAACAAATAAGCAAATCACAATTCTACATCATCATTGGATAGTAAATTACTCTTTTATTCTACGCATGTTCTCTTCCACAAAAGACTCATTCTTTTCAATCACCATAACCAATAAAAAATAAACTGAAGGCAACAAAGAGAATCAATTCAACACCAATTCACACATAAAAAAATAAAATAAAAATCAAATTTCAGAATTACCCGGATCATGATCACAGCAAAACAAAACAAACCCAGAATTCAGAAACAACAAAAAAGGAAAACTTGAAAACTAAAACTAAGAATTGGGTTCACCTGTATTTTCGTTGACCATGGGATTGAACCTCGGCTTGGAACTTGGTTTTACAAGTATCAAGAGGGTACAGGATCGTGGTGCTTAACAATGACCCTAAAGCACCCGACGTAGCCTCGGACAAAGCCTCTAAATCAACAGCCATCTGGAAGAAGAACAAAAATTCTTCTTTATTTAAATAATTTTCTGTAAAATTGAAATTTAATCTGATCTGGTTTCTGATATATATAGGTGAAAAGGAGGTAGCTGGAGAAGAGAAAAGCCCGACGTTTTTTTTATTGGGATTTGAAAAAACGTGGGATTTCTCCGTCCATATTAACGGCAGTGCTTACGTCAGTTGTCTAGTTTTAAACGGATTAGATGAGTTGGACAGTCGGTAGTTCGTACCGTGTTAGTATTTTACTTTTCTTAGAAGACGTCTAAGTCAGCCGTTAATTCAATTTTAGGTTTAATTGTAGTTTTAGTCCCTCTGCGTTGCTGATATTTGAGATTTTTTTAGTATAACCAAATACATCTATTATATGATTGATACAGATTGAGTACCGTAAAGATTCATCATAAGAATTACTTTCAGATTCTAATTTGGCTTATTCACAATTTCAATATTTTAATCTCGGAGTTTACCAACTAATAGTTAATGTCTTCTTTTTTATAATTTTATTAGTATGTCTTTTTTTGACTTAATAATTTTATTAGTATGTCAAATTGATAACAACAATAGTTATTGTCATTAAAATAATTTTAATTTTTTAAAGTAAGATTTAAGAATTAAAATATAAAGGCCCTGTTTGGCAATTAGCGGATAGCTGATAGCTGATAGCGGATTACATTAGCTGATAGCTGATAGCTGATTGCATTAGCTGATTTGACTAGCGGATTGTATTAGCTGATTGTATACAAGTGTTTGGTAAAATTAACTGATAGCTGATAGCTGTTTGATTATTTAAACAAGCAAAATGACATATAAGGACATGATTATATTTAATACTTGTTTGAATAATTTATCATTTATTAATATTTTGTATCTAATAAATATTAATTAGATTTGTAAAAAAATATTTTTTAATATAAATTTCTTAAACATATTTGAAAGATTTATATATTAATTTATTATTTATATAATTATTAAATTTTTTATATGCACATATAAATATGTGATAATAAAAAAATAAAATTAACTTACAAATGTCACCATATAAATTAATAGTAACAACAAATAAGTCAAATATTTAATATGTTATTATTTATATTAAAAAATATTATTATTTAATTTAGGTTTTTTTTGAGATTTTTGGTAATTGTTAAGGGTAAAAGAGTCATTACAACTCTAATATCAAACCTCTAATCTCAAAAAGCTCATATTAGGAGCTTTTTCAAAATTAGCTTTTTCACCCCAATCCGCTCTTTCAATCCGCTATTTACCAAACATCAATATTAGCGGATTTGACTAGTCAAACCTCTAATTATACCTCAAACCTCTCTTTTTTGTCCAAACCGCTATTTACCAAACAGGGCCAAAGACATTTAATTTAATAAATCTTAAACCATTGAGAGATCTCAGTGAGAAAAAAAAAATTATTATCTCTAGAAGATTTGAGTAGTAAAGTCTGTTTGTATAGTATATATGTATCTTTAAATTAATTAAAAATAAATAACATATACTATTTTATAATCACAACAAAATATTTAATTTTTTTTATGTAAATCTTGAGGTTAGAAAAATGGTAAACGGCAAAGATTCAAGACCAAAAAAAATGTGGAAAACTTTAAGGAACCAAATTTGACCCCATTAATGAGAAAGTGATTGATTGTGAAACAAACAAGCGTAATTCTTGGCCGATGGAAGTTTCCTTCTAAAAGGACATTGTTTGCATGGAAAAATTATTCCAAAACGTTTTTTTATTAGTAAATATCTTGTTAAATAATTTGAACGTGTGATATTAATTTGTAAAATTTAAAAAGTATTGCATAAGAAAATTTAGTCATAAATTAAATTAAATTTAATAAATTTATTTTCTAATCAGATAATAATACGTGTCATCATATAATTATCAGATGATGACATGTATCACCATCTAATTGGATAGAAAAATTTTAAACCTAAGTAGCTCCAACTAGATTTAAACCTAGGATGACATGGATGGAGTTGGGCATAGTTTGGAAGCATTACAATTAAGATAAATTAATTGTTGAAATAATTTGACAATATATTGTACATGGCTTAATCATACTTAAATATAAAATAAATATATTACATCAAATAATATTTTTATTAAAGTAATAAATATTATTAATATACTATTAATATAAGAATATTTTAATGAACTATTATATAATTTATATTAATACTAAATTAATTAATATTATTAATAAATATTTTAAATATTTTTTTTCAAAAATAATACTAAAATAGTATATTAATACTAAATGAATAAAATAATATTATTCATTATTTACTATATTTAATAATATTATATTAATACTATTATTGGTCCTTGTGGAGTTAGTTTCTTTTAAATTTGGCCTCAAAGATTGTTTTGACCATAGGATGTTGACTAATATCTTGGACTGGAGATAAAAATTTCTTGTCCCATTTCAATGTCTTTTTCTATATTCAATATTAAAAATGTTAAATTTTAAGTTTTACAACAACTTAATTGATGACGAATAAAAATTTTCTACTATTTTCCAGTGTTCATATTTATTCTCCATATTAAAGAATAGGTTTAGAGTTTAGGAAATTTGGAGTAAGTGTATTTTCTAGGTTTAGGGCTCATAATATAAGGTTCAAACTTTTAATGTTTTTTTTAGTATTAGGGCATAGAAAGGGGCATATGATTTTTTTTTTCATTTATCATGCTCCCCAAGTTTTGTTGAGATACGTGATGAGACGGGAGTAAAAATCTTCTGCCCCGTAACCATGTCTCCTTATATGTCCTCTACTAAAAAAATACTTAAAAAATAAATTCTAACCCCTAGCCCTAATTTTCATATCATAAACTCTAAACCCTAAAAAAATACACTCTACCCCTAATTCTCTACACCCTAACCCTAAGCCCCAATCATAAACTCTAAACCCTAAACCCGATATTTTAAAATGGAGGCACCAATGGGGGCATAGTTAAGGGTAGACGATTTTCATCTGATAAGACGGATGGAAATCTTCTATCCCTTTTCCGTGCCCCTATATATGTTCCAACACTAAAAAATTAAATTTCAAGTCATAACCCTGAATTTTAAATTTTAAACCCTACACCCTATACCTTAAAAATACACCCTACACTAAATTCGTTAAACCCTAAACTTAATTTTGAGTGTGGAACATAAGCAGAGGCACCGAAAAGGGGAGAGGATTTCCATCCGTGATGAGACACCACCAAATTACTTGAAATTACCTCATAAAAGCAGATCCCCAAGTCGTGCTCCCGTTGGCACTCCATCTCCAGCAGCTGATGCTATTAGTACAGGAAGTCCAGGGAGCAATAATAGCAGGCGCGTGTCAAATGTTGGCAATGCTAGTTAACAAACTCCACATGACAATTCATCACCTCAGCATGGTGATTGGAAAGGGCTTCTAGTTGATGGCCAGCCAGAACCGAGCAGTCCAAGGTTAGTCCATAATTGATTGGTTTTTTGCTTCCCCTAATACTGAATGGCGAATGCTCTGTTATGTAGTAGCCTGAAATGCAATTATTTGCTATTTGCAGTTTAATATTCTCTGAGAGACAAAGGAAGGTGAAAATGATCTACTCAGCTTTTGCAATCCTTTTCTGCTCTTCAATGGTGACACCAATCTGTTAGCCAATCGGGAAGGTGAAAGCGATCTACGCAGCTTGGAAGCCGAAGGAGGAGACTTGATCAAGAACTTATGTGGAGTTTGTCTGTTTCTTGCAATCACTGGAGACCTTGTCTTGCAGAACTTCTGTTGCTGTGATGCTGCTGGTGTTGAATTAAACAAATGATTTAGGAATAAAAAAGTCTTTTTAGCCCATGGCCTATTCCTTGGTGACACCCTATTAGCCATATGTCTATTGTTTTCCTTCTCAAGTTCCTTGAATTTGGGAGGAGAAACCTTGAAGTTGATCCGGGAACGAGCCCTTCGAAGAGACGGAGATTCGGATTCGGTTCGAATCAGTTGTAATTTGTTATGTTTCTCCCTCTTTTAGTTCAGTGTTCTCAGGCTGTTGCCATCCCAGTCTATCGAGCTATTACATAGGTTGATTATAGAACTATCCCCCTCTAACCATGTCCTTATTTCAATTTTATTGAATTATTTTGATTTAGGACCAAATTAATAAAATGCATAAGCTTTTAGGACTAAAATTATTATTATACCATGTCATTTCAATTTTAATGCCAGAGTGACTTGTTTGTCACAAAATTTTAATTCAGTGATCTTTACATTCCTAAACCTATAATTAAATAACTAATTGTTACTTTTAGAAGAAAAGTGACACGGGTGACATGTCTATTCCTAAACGTGATTTAATAATTACTTTTAGTGATATCTTGATTTATGCCTCTTCACCTTTGCCTTTATTAATTTGAAACTCGATACCGAAAACTTTGAAAAAAGAAGATTACATAGGAATGGGTCCAGACCATGTTTCAGGTTTAATTACCAAACTTTGCCAAGATCATGTTTGTAAAGATCTTAGACACTTCAAAATAAGAAAACAAGCACCTATTAACGTTAACCTTTTCAGCACATCAAAATACAAGCCTTATAATGAAGCACTAACCTTTTCACTACTTCAAAATGGAAATCTGAGACTTATAATTATAAAAGTATAACTGGTAGTATAATACTAGCATATAAATATAATAACTTAGAGTAGAACTAATTCAGCTTCAGGGCGATGTTTCATAAGTTGATGGGCTAATTCGTGTGCCATTTGGTGCGTAGTCTCAGCAAGCTCCTTAGAATATAACTTTTTCCGGTCCAAGAAACCAGTATGAATTACAATCTTCTCAAGCTTGATGGCGGTTTTAAGCAAATAAGCAACAAATTTGGCTTCCATCTGTTGCCCCAGGAATCCTTTTACTTCCAGCTCCTTTAGGTACTTATGCGGAGGCCCCTCCACCACGTTACGCGCCTTGCGCAATTTGTTCTTGATTTTATTGCAATTTTCAATCTGATTCAAAATTTCCGACACATAAATCATGTATACAACATATGCAGTCGAATATCCAGTAATCTGCTTATACAGGGTTAAGCATTGCAGCCTGCAGTTACCTTGAATCACAAGTAATTTAGTAAAAATTAACTAACCTCTAGTGTAAACTTATGTAAGAAAGGTGATGCCTCAATCAGAGATCTCAAAGAGAATAGTCTATTTCCAGGATGTATTGTGAGTTTACAGCTCAAGTGCCGAAGATTGGTACATGTGGGAAACTGCTGAATCTGAGAGAACAAAGAGTAATTGGTTTAGAAGATTACTTTAAGCGCTTAAAATTGAGCAGTGGAAAAAGAAAATTAATCTGCCTTACTTGTAACGGAAGCTTCATACTTAACCTCAAAGTCACTAATTGAGTAAGATAATTTGACAGCCGAGAAACGTGCTCGTCGATGCAATAGTGCTGTGAAGAGTAATATAACTCGACGAGTTTGGGGGCATGCATTATATGCAATGTAAATAACCGTTCTTCCCGATGATATTCAAGAGAAACGAGATTTGGTGCAGAAATTTCAACACTTCGAATATATAAACATTTAGATATGTGCAAGTGTTTCAACCTCAGTGATGAACCAGAAACTTTAGGATATCTGAGCAGCGGCGACCCTTCGATGTGGAGGCTTTCGAGCACGGGACAATTCGAAAGAATCCACTCCATAACATCATCACTTGCGCTCACATATTTCAGACAAAGACTACTAAGGAATTCAATTCCACAAAAACTTTCTTGCGGAAGACGGTAACTCAATCTCGAAAATGGATACGAGTATGGGAAATCCAGTTCCAGTTTTTTGACCTTCTTTTTCATTGCAATCTCAATCCATTTATCGATATAAGTACGCGAATCATGGTCCAAGTAAAACCGAACTCTGAATTCATCCATTGTTGAACCTTGATGTGCAATTAAAACATCATTCACCCATCCTACAAACTTACATGTTTCCCTCTTCCTATCCTCAGCCTTCATACGCCTATAATCTTTTGAATCCTCAAAGCTTTTGGCATAGGCGCCGTAACGTACCGGAATCAGACCATCGAAGTTAAAACAAACAGGCAAAGATTCCCAGAGTTGTTTCCATCGGTGAGAAAGAAAACTGGTTTTCAGCACAGCTTCTTCGGATGGGAGAAAAGACAGGATTTTGACAAGAACATCGTCACTTAATTCACTTATTCGATCCCTTGTATCCCTCTCCTCATGTTTCAGCTGTGTTTTTTTGATTAAAGAATTAAAGAAACAGATAGCATTTTCATCATAAGGAAAAAGAAAAGAAAATTTCCGTATAGCATGAATAATAACTGACCATCTTTGAGTTGGGAAGCTCCATCTTCTCCTTTGAAGCGAAGTTCTAAGTATCTAAAGGAGGTAGAGATACCGGTGGTAGGGCAGAGCAATATATAGATTATATGTATTTAGGGTTTGGGTAAACTATACAGATGACCACTTAACTACGGGGTTGGTGTCAATTTAACCACTATACTTTTAATTTTAGTAAATTTACCATGTAACTATTTTTATCGTTTTTAAATATAAAAAAATAGAAAAATTTAATCATATTAAATTCATTTAATGAATTTAAACTCATGAGCATAATATAATTTTAAAATTTTGATTTTAAATCGTGCACTAACTATAATTTAAAATAGGGTAAACTACATAAATTACCACTATACTATGGGTTTGGACTCGATTTGACCACTACACTTCTAATTGCAACAATTAAACCATTGAACTATTAAATTGGGCTCAATGTGACCACCAACCGTTAAAACCTAACGGAGGAAGTAACGTGACAGTTAGTAAAAATTTGTATAATTACATATTTGGTCCTCGTTACTTATACATTCTATCAATTTGATCCTAAATTAATTTGATAAAATAAATTAATTAACTCCCCCAATCATCTGGTGACACATGTCACCAAGTTAGAGGAAGAAAATAAAATCAAGACACATATGCCTTTGGCGTGAATCAAACTTAGGTTCACCTAGGTAAGGCGTGCAACATGCTTACCACTAAGCCAACTATATTTTTGTAATATGTTGTACAAAACCTAATATATATATATTAGTTTATTTAATGAATCTAAACTCGCGAACATAATATGAATTAAGACAAGTAACAAATTCAGATTCCACCGGTTGCCTTAGGATTCCAACTATTCCCACCTCTTTTAGGTACTTATTCGGATGCCCCTCTACCTTCTGCACCATACCTAATATGCTCTTAATTTTATTGTAATTTTAAATCGAAATTTCCAGCACATAAATCATGTATACAACAAACGACATCAGTTCAAGTGATTTAAACATATGAAACTATGTATGTTAAGATTTATTCAGATAAAAGAAGTGTCCGAAGATTATATAGGTATACACATTGTAGAACTTTTAATGTATCCAAATGATTTAAACACATAAATTATGTATACAAAAATCATCTTAATGTGGATGATTTAAACATATGAAGTTGAGTACAAAAAATTGTTCGAATCAAAATATTTTCGAAGATTAAGCATACATACAAATTGTAAGGAAACTTTCGATGCATGAACATGAAGATATAATCCTTCAAGAATTCTCCAAAATTCATAGAAGGCCATGCAAAATCCAAGTAACATATATAGTATACTATGCAAATGCAGAACATTAGGTACCTTGAATCACAAGCAATGGGGGTGATAAAGAACACAATTTATTCCTACCTCCTTTAGGTATTTATTTGGATGCCCCTCCTCCTTTGACACTCTTAATTTTCATTCTTTATGTAGTCATATACAAAATATATTTGATTCCACATAAATTAAATTAAATTGATATAATTAAGAATTCCCTAAAACGCATATAGAGCTAATTCTAGCAGAAAAGAATTTAGAGTAAAACTAATTCAGCTCCAGGGCGATGTTCCATGAGTTGACGGGCTAATTCGTGTGCCATTTGGTGCGTAGTCTCAGCAAACTGCTTAGAACAAAACCTTTTCTGGTCCAAGAAACCAGTATGAATTACAATCTTCTCAAGATTGATGGCGCTTTTAAGCAAATAAGCAACAAATTTGGCTTCCATCGGTTGCCCCAAGAATCCTTTTACTTCCAGCTCCTTTAGGTATTTATGCGGAGGCCCCTCCGCCACCTTACGCACCTTGCGCAATTTATTCTTGATTTTATTGTAATTTGTAATCTGATTCAAAATTCTCAACACATAAATCATGTATACAATATATGAAGTCGAATATCCAGTAATGTGTTTAGATCAAAGAAGTTCTTGAAGATCTGGTTATATAGGTTTAAGCATTGTTGGTACCTTGAATCACAGTAAAAAAAATAACTAACCTCTAGTGTAAACTTATGTAAGAAAGGTGATGCCTCAATCAGAGATCTCAAAGTGAAAAGTCTCCTTTGAGGACGTATTCCGACTTTACAGCTCAAGTGCCGAAGATTAGTGCATGTGGGAAACTCCGGTATCTGAAAGAACGAAAACGAAAAGTAATTGATTTAGAAGACAACTTTAAGCACATGAAAATGAGAGGAAAAAAAAATCAATCCGGCTTACTTGTAACGGAAGCTGCATATTTAACCTCAAAGTCACTAATTGAGGAAGATAATTTGACAGCGGAGAAACATGATCGTCAATGCTATCGAAATGTGACGAGTAATATAACTCAGTGAGTTTGGGGGCATGCATTATATGCAATGTAAACGACCGTTCTACCCAATGATATTCAAACGAAACAAGATTTGGTGCAGAAATTTCAACACTTCGAACATCATAACTTTTAGATATGTGCAAGTGTTTCAACCTCAGTGATGAACCAGAAACTTTAGGATGTCTAAGCAGCGGCGACCCTTCGATGTGGAGGTTTTCGAGCATGGGACAATTTGAAAGGATCCACTCCATAACATCATCACTTGCTCTCACATATTTCAAACAAAGACTACTAAGGAATTCAATTCCACAAAAACTTTCTTGCGAAAGACGGTAACTCGAACTCGAAAATGGATACAAGTATGGGAAATCCAGTTCCAGTTTTTTGACCTTCTTTTTCATTGCAATCTCAATCCATTTATCGATATAAGTCCGCGAAACATGGTCCAAGTAAAACCGAACTCTGAATTCATCAATTGTTGAACCTTGATGTGCAATCAAAACATCATTCACCCATCCTACAAACTTACATCTTTCCCTTTCCCCATCCTCAACTGTCATACTCCTACAATCGTTTGAATCCTCGAAACTTTTGGCATAGACGCCATAACGCACCGGCATCAGGCCATCGAAGTTAAAAGAAACAGGCAGAGATTCCCAGAGTTGTTTCCATCGGTGAGAAAGAAAACTGGTTTTGAGCACAGCTTCTTCGGGTGGGAGAAAAGACAGGATTTTGACAAGAACATCATCACTTAATTCACTTATTCGATCCCTTGTATCCTTCTCGTCATGTTTCAGCTGTCAAGCAAAAAGGCATTCGTGCAAATGATATATTATAACAAATAATAATATCACATTTTAATCATAAGGAAAAAGAAAAGAAAAGTTCCTAATAGTATGAATAATAACAGACCATCTTTGAGTTGGGAAGCTCCATGTTCCAACTATCTAAAGGAGGACGAGATACCGGTGGCAGAGGCGCAGAGCAGAGCAGATCAATATACACATTATATGTATTTAGGGTTTTTTTCTTCTTTTTGTACAACTTACACAACTAGAACAATAGCTTATCACCGCCGGATACAGGCAGAGTATTTCCCCGACTTGAACTCATGGCTTGACCAATGGGCCAAATGTTGGGTTTCATTTGGAACTTGTATTTATATTTTAAAATTTTCATTCACAAACAATAAAAAATTTAATAAATAATTTTTGACTGAATCTTAGTTCAGTTGGCATAATTAGTGTAATATATACGAAAAAGGGCATTGCATATAAAAAAACAAATAATTTTAAGCATAATTAAAATAAATATAACTATGGGCACGGTTGTTGTTGAATGTTCCATCCTCACTCTAAGCCTAGAGCAATTTTACAATTTGTGGTCACTAAACTTGTTCCGATAGATGCCTCGGGAAACCAAAAGATATAACTATTATGTTTTAGGAGGGCTTAACCGTCAGAAAAGTGTCTAAAATATTTTTTTTTCATATAGGTGTCTAAATTATTTTTTGGGCCAAATAAGTGTTTAACATTTTATTCCGCAATTATTGTAAGGTTTTCCTGTCAACAACCGTTACCCAATTATATACAGAAACATGACATGTGTTTTGATTTTTTTATTGAAATATTTCATTTTCTTAAAAAATCCCCTAAAATCCAAAACAACCCAAAACTCTAACAGTAAATCCTCAAATCTCTCCTCATTTGATCATCAATTCAACCACCACATGCCATTGGACACCTACGATAGTGGGGTTGGCAGTGGTTGTTGACGACGATAAGGGGATTTGATATTAGAGATTTAGGATTTAGAGATTTATGGAATTTAGAGATTTAGGGTGGTGGCAAGGGGTGGCTGGTCAATGGGATCCGATGACGAAGGGTGTGGATGGATGGTTGGTGTTCGACAATGGTTACAAAAATGACACCTACCCCTACCGTCCACCATTGGCACCCTTGCCTATTTCGCTCTTGATTTCATTATTTTGTGTAATCATATTCAAAATCTTAAACACATAAAAACACTCATACAACTAAGGGTGTAAATGAACTGAGTCGAGTAGTTTTAAACTCGGCTTATTAAGAATTCGAGTCGAGTTCGAGCTTGACTCAAGCTTGAGTATGCTGAGCTCGGTTCGGCTCATTAAGAACTCAAGTCGAGTCCAATCGTGTTGAATATTGATCGAGCTTTGACTGAGTCGAGCTCAAGTAGCTCACGATATGTCTCGTTTCATTTACAACCATGTTCTTAATAATAATAATAATAATAATAATAATAATAATAATAATAATAATAATACAAAAGAAATATTTCCATGTGACTAAAATACACATGAAAGTTAAACTAAAAATTAAAAAAACAGTTTATTATATTTTCGAGTAGTTCGCGAGTTTTTTGAGTCGGGTATCAAGTAGTTTGGCTCGGCTCGTTAAGAACTCGAGCCGAGTTTGAGCTCGAGTCGAGTGTTGACCAGGCTTTGACCGAGTCGAGCTCAAGTAGCCCACGATCTGTCTCGTCTCATTTACAGTAATATATACAAAAATCATTTTAGTGTATGATAATATAACCCTACAGGGATGCTGCAGAATTCTTAATCCGAATCTCAAGCAATGGAGTAAAAAAGAACAAACCCTCTAGTTTAAACTTGTGCAAGAATGGTGATGCATCTATCGGAGATTTCAAAAACGAAGAATCTTATTTGAAAAGGTACTGCAATTTTACAGGTTAAATCCTGGAAAAACAAAGACAATTAAGGAATTCGATCCTGGAAAAACATTCGTGTGGAAAAGGGGAACTTTTAAGACTTATAAAAGTATATCTGGTGTTCTGATACTAGCAGATAAGAACTTAGAGTAGAACTAATTCAGCTTCAGGGCGATTTTTCATGAGTTGATGGGCTAATTCGTGTACCATTCGACGAGTATTCTCATTAAACGCCTTAGAATGTGATATTTTCAGGTGCAAGAAATCCAACAAACGAGTATGGATTACAACCTTCTCAAGATTGATGGCACTTTTAATCAAACAAGCAACAAATTTGGTTTCCATCGGTTGCCCCATGAATCCTATTACCTCTAGCTCCTTTAGGCACATATGCGGAGGCCCCTCCACCACCTTCGGCACCTTGCACAATCTCTTCTCGATTATAGACATTTCTGTAATCTGATTCAAAATTTTCAAAACATATGAAGTTGAACATCTAGAAATCTGTTCCGATCAAACAAGTTTTTGAATATCTGGTTATATAGGCTTAAGCATTGTGGGTACCTTGAATCACAAGTAATTCAGTAAAAAATAACTAACCTCCAGTGTAAACTTATGTAAGAAAGGTGATGCCTCAATCAGAGACCGCAAAGTGTGGAGTTTCATTCCAGGTCCTATTGTGACTTTACAGCTCAAGTGACGAAGATTGGTCCATGCGGGAAACACCCGTATAAGCTCCCGTATAATCCGGCTTACTAGTAGTGGAAGCTCCATACATAACCTCAAAGTCACTAATTGAGGAAGATAATTTGACAGCCGAGGAAGGTGATAGTCCGTGCAATAGAAGTGTAACGAGTAATATAAATCGGTGAGTCGGGGAGCATGCTTTATATGTAATGAAAATCGTTGTTTTTCATGATATTCAAGCGAAACAAGATTTGGTGCGGATATTTCAACACTTCGAACATCATAACCTTTAGATATGTGCAAGTGTTTCAACCTCAGTGATGAACCTGAAACTTTAGGATCTCTAAGCAGCAGCGACCCTTCGATGTGGAGGCTTTCGAGCACGGGACAATTCGAAAGGATCCACTCCATAACATCATCACTTACGCCCACATGTTTCAGACAAAGACTAGTAAGGAATTCGATTCCACAAAAACATTCTTGCGGAAACCGGTAACATATTATCCAAAATGGAGACAGGAAATCCAGCTCCAGCTTCTTAGCCTTCTTTTTCATTGCAATCTCGATCCATTTATCGATACAATGCCGCGAATCCATGTCCAAGTAAAACCGAACTCTGAATTCATCAATGGTTGAACCTTGATGTGCAATTAAAGCATCATTCACCCATCCTACAAACTTACATCTTTCCCTCTTCCTATCCTCAGCCTTCATACGCCTATAATCGTTTGAATCCTCGAAACTTTTGGCATAGGCGCCGTAACGTACCGGAATCAGACCATCGAAGTTAAAACAAACAGGCAAAGATTCCCAGAGTTGTTTCCATCGGTGAGAAAGAAAACTGGTTTTCAGAACAGCTTCTTCGGATGGGAGAAAAGACAAGATTTTGACAAGAACATCATCACTTAATTCACTTATTCGATCCCTTGTAACCCTCTCGTCCTGTTTCAGCTGTGTTTTTTTTTTCAAATCAAGATTTTGATAAGAATTATAACAAATAATAATATGGCATTTTCATCACAAGGAAAAAGGAAAGAAAATAAGAGTTCGTAATAGTATGAATAATAACTGACCATCTTTGAGTTGGGAAGCTCCATGTTCTCCATTGAAGCAAAGTTCTAAAGGAGGAAGAGATAACGGCGGCAGAGCAGAGTAGAGCAATATACAGATTACATGTATTTAAGGGTTTTTTTTTTTGTGCGTTACAAATTAAAACCTATGGGCAGGGCTGAGCATGACAAACCGAGAAATAATCCAAATTGAGGTGTTTGTAGGATTTATGGATTATAAGTTTATATAATGTGGTTATTCGAATTGTACCGAATTTAATTTTTTATTTAATTTATAATTAATTTTATAATGTATAAATAAGTATTTTATACTTAAAATACTATAGATGCATTATTATTTTTACTTGAAAATTAAGTTTCTAATAAATATTTATGAAAAAAAATTTAAAGATATACCATTTATTGTTGAAATTCATAAAATAAATCTATTTTGTTAAAATAAAGTGCAAAATTTCAAAAATCTATTTTGACCGACGTTGACGTTATAATGCTGACGTGGTGGTCCATGCTGCTGAGGTGGCCGTCAACGGTGATGATGTGGCAATACATATGTGATGACAACGTGGCAAAGGGGATAAATTGATTATTTTAACTGAACTCGAGCGTACAATTGATTTTTTTGCCAAATTCATATGCATAATCGATTTTAATTAAAAGTTTGATAACTTAATCTTTAAGCTAAAATGAAGTTAATTTGAATTAATTGAAAATCAAGGATAATCAACTTGAAAAGTGTGATCACAAGATAATATTTATTCATACATATTATTAACCCTTTGAGAAGTCACACATTTTGTAGACAAAATGATTGAACTCAAGTTTCCTAGGATAAACATCATATGTTTTTTCACTAGGACCACTTGTTGAGTTCCACAAAAATTAAGACTTGAATATTCTATATTCAACTTTTTAATTAAATAAAGAGGTACTACATCCCAAGGTAAATGTTGTAATTCGAATTTATATAAGATGGAACAACATGACAAAAATCTTGTCCTTTTTCGATGACCCTTTCTATGCCTCAACACTAAAAAATTGAATTCTAAGCATTAACAATAAATTCTAAATACTAAACCATAAACCCTTAACCCTAAAAAATACACCTTACACATAATTCCATAAACCATAACCCTAAACCTTTAACCCTAAAAAATACACCTTACACATAATTTCATAAACCATAACCCTAAACTCTAACCTTAAACCACAATCTTAAACCCTAAACCTAAACTTTTAATGCGAGGCATAAATAAAGACACTGAAGAAAGAACAAAAAATTTCTTGAAAAATTAAGTTTCTAATAAATATTTATGAAAAAAAACTTTAAAGATAGTACCATTTATTGTTGAAATTTATAAAATAAACCTATTTTGTCAAAATAAAGTATAAATTTTATGGATTATAAGTTTATATAATGTGGTTATTCGAATTGTACCGAATTTAATTTTTTATTTAATTTATAATTAATTTTATAATGTATAAATAAGTATTTTATACTTAAAATACTATAGATGCATTATTATTTTTTACTTGAAAAATTAAGTTTCTAATAAATATTTATGAAAAAAAACTTTAAAGATAGTACCATTTATTGTTGAAATTTATAAAATAAACCTATTTTGTCAAAATAAAGTATAAATTTTCAAAAAAAATGATGTTAATTTAAATATTGAGATTAATCAACTTGAAAAGTGCGATTACAAGATAATATTTGTTCATACATATTGTTAACCCTTTGAGAATGCACACATTTTGCAGACAAAATGATTGAACTCGGGTCTCCTAGGATGAACATCATACGTTTTTTCACTAAGACCACTTGTTGGGTTCACCAAAAATTAAGACTTTAATATTCTATATTCAACTTTTTTTAATTAAATAAAGAGGTACTACATCTCAAGGTAAATGTTGTAATTCGAATTCATATAAGATGGAACAAGAGGACAAAAATCATGTCCTTTTCCGATGTCTCTTTCTATGCTTCAACACTAAAATAAATAAATTCTAAGCATTAACCATAAACTTCTAAACCCTAAACCCTAAGGATACACCATATCCATGATTCCATAAACTATAACCCTAAACCCTGACCTTAAACCAAGATCTTAAACCCTAAAGCTGAACTTTTAGTGTGAGGCATAAATAAAGACACCGAAAAGGGGCAGAAGATTTCTATTCAAGAACAACATGATCATTCTCGATCACTCGACCAATTAATGGATCTTATCTATTTCAACTTTAATCTTGCATAAATCATATTTGGTTTGTATTAAAAAAAATTATTCAATGTACCATAGCAGTTTTTCAACTATGGAAATTACATCGATCCACAAAGATGTAGAATGAAAAATATGTGATTATGTTTAAGGATAGACCAAAAGATGATGGAATATGATTGCATTTGTGAAATAAAATCTTACGTGTGGTCGTAATTATGTTGGTGAAAAAAGAACACCTTCCATTAAATGTCATTCATCTGATATTAGATCTCTTCATTCTTTTGTTAATTTTCATTCACCAAATGCAACGCTTTCCAATTCAATCTTAATGATGACATTCCCACCGTTAGTGTAAGTGGATGAAGGTATAAGGGACTGATAGACTCATGACCAATTAAAATTTGACCTCTAAGATTTAAAAAAAGGGTAAACTATACTGGTAGTCATCGAACTTTTAGGGTGCTTTCAATAAGTTCACTGAACTTTTAAAACTTTCATTACAGTTACCCAACTTTTAATTCACTTTCAATAAGGTCACTGCCGTCAACCACTGTTAAAAAAGCTGACATGACATGTTAAATTTAAGGGTAAAATACACTGTTAGTCACTAAACTTTTAAGAGGCTTTCAATATGGTCACCGAACTTTTAAAACTTTCATTACCATCACTAAACTTTTAATTCGCTTTCATTACCGTTAAAAAAGTTGATGTGACACGTTAAGTTTAAAAATAAACTTTTTCCCACCCTATTTTATCTCTATGTCTTATTTTCTTCCATCCAAACATGTTTATCTTTTAGATATATTAATATTTTCCTTTGAACTCCACATTATCTAGTGTATGACTCAATAAATGTCAGGCCTGAAGCATAAAGAGGATTTTTATGAGCAAATTTTAGTTATTTCTTTATCATTCCATCATCGGATGTCTCCCAATATTTTTCTTGTTCTCACACATGTCGCATGCATGTCTAGATATATTAATATTTTCTTTGATGTGTTACTAGAGAAGTAACGACCTTCACCAAAAAATTACAATTTAATTCATATGGAAGAAAGAGACATGTTTGGATGGAAGAAAATAAGAGGGGAGAAAAAATATGGTGGGAAAACGTTTATTTTTAAACTTAACGTGTCACATCAGTTTTTTTAACGGTAATGAAAGCGAATTAAAAGTTGAGTGATAGTAATGAAAGTTTTAAAAGTTCGGTGACCATATTGAAAGCCTCTTAAAAGTTCGGTGACTAATAGTGTATTTTAATCTCAAACGTAACATGCTACGTCAGCTTTTTGAACGGTGGTGGACGACAATGACCTTATTGAAAGTGAATTAAAAGTTGGGTGACTGTAATGAAAGTTTTAAAAGTTCAGTGACCTTATTGAAAGCGCCCTAAAAGCTAAGTGACTACCAGTGTAGTTTACACTTTAAAAAATAGATTATGTAAATTATCACCAAATTTTAATCTTAACCTGTTTTAGTTATTAAAGTTTCAAAAGGTTCAATTTACTCATTAAAATTTAGACATTAAATGTTTTTGGTTATTAAAGTTTAGATATTAAACATTTTTGGTCACTCTTAAACCCCAAACAATCATAGATGATGGTCGTTCGGTCCCAAATTTCACCAGTCATTTCGTCTCAGCCCCCTGAGTTTGAATTAAACCTCCATTTTGTCAAAAAGTGCTCCGAAGATCACGAATCAACCAAAATTTTTCTGGTTTCTCTCTTGTCCATCTCCCTCCTTCATCGTCGGATGGAGCCCGTTTCTTAATATTTTGCTTCTCTTGTGCCGATGAATTTTTCCACTATTTGAATCTTAGAGAAGTTCCTTCGTTTGCTGGTAAATAGACATCATCAAAAAGTTAACGGATGAGTGATAAAAATACGTTCAATGTCTAAACTTCAGTGAGTAAATTGAATGTTTTGAAACTCCAATGACCAAAATAGGTTTGGAAGTTAAGTTCGATGATGATTTACGTAATGTACCCTAAAAAATCAATTTAGCTTCATCAAGTTTTCTCCGTTTTGAAGTGAATGGATTTAATTCCACGATAAATGACTTTGAAACTTTCAAGTAATCTTTAACTGTAAAATAATTAATATAGAGAGATTTTGAGTATTTTCTCAACAAGTCTTTCCAATAACCTATCCCCTCAGCCACTTATAAATCCAATAGAATTTGCTTGGTTTTTAATCACTTCAGGCATCGTATCTAACTAAAGCAAAAGAGAAAAGAATGAAGGGTTTGAAGGTTTATGTCATCTTCATGTTGGTTCTTCTTTCTGCTGCAGGTAAAATATGGTTTTACTCTTGTTGATGTTAGAATGTATTGGATTTGGATGAATAATATGTATTAAACTGACATGGTTCGGATTTCAATGCGTGCAGGAAAAGAAGCAGTGGAAGCAACAACATGCGAAGATACTAAACAAATTGAAGGTTGCACAGACCCATTCTGCTCGGACTTGTGCAAGCTTATGCATGGAAATAAAGCTGAAGGAGTTTGTATTGTTCCTGGCATTGTCTGCAAATGTTCTTACCCTTGTTAACTCTTCTTTTTTTTCTTCAAAATTTGGTCTCTGATGTTACCATATCACATTAATAATAATGTCAAAATCCTACGGATTTATTGAATAAACAATTTATCCTCTCTTTTTTTGCTACACTTTTTAAAATTTCGGATCAGTTATGCAAAGTAAAGGAACAATTGCCAGTTTTGTGTTACTCTCATCAGTTAAGTCGAAAATGTAGAAATCTGTTCAGATCAAAGAAGTTCTTGAAGATCTGGTTATACAGGCTTAAACATTGTGGGTACCTTGAATCACAAGCAATTTAGTAAAAAAAAACAAACTAACCTCTAGTGTAAACTTATGAAAGAAAGGTGATTCCAGGGCCTATTGTGACTTTACAGTTTAAATGCCGAAGATTGTTACATGTTGGAAACTCCTGTATACTCCCCTGAGAGATCGAAGAGTAATCGACTTAGAAGATGACCTTAAACACTTGAAAAAACGATTTGAATCGAAGTGTTTGGACGGTTTATGGTTCACAACTTTACGAACCCTGAATATAAATTATTTGCCCATTTTCAGTAACTTTATTTATGCCCCACACTAAAAAATTAGGTTTAAGGTTTATGAAATTAGGAGTATGGTATATTTTTAGGGCTTAGGGGTTATGATTTAGAATTTATAATTTAGAGTTAGAGCTTGGAATTTAATTTTTGGTGTTGGGCATAGATAGGGACACCGAAAAGGGGCATATGATTTTTGTCCGCGAATCGTGGTTACTCAATTGAACCGAATTTAATTTTTTAATTTATAATTAATTTTATATTATAAAAATAAGTGTTTTATACTTAAAATACTATTGATGCATTATTAATTAAGTATTATTTTGACTTGAAAATTAAGTTTCTAAAATAGCTTATCGAATTGAACCCAGATCCAACCGTGTACACCCACCATAGCCAGAGCTAGAGGTGGCAAACGGGTTGTTCGATTTTGGTTCGAGGCATTTCGGGTCTGACTATATTCGGTTCAGGTTTGGGTCGAGTCGGTTATGATATTGTTCGGTTTTGATATTGTTCGATTTTAGTTCAGTTCTATGGTAATTCGGATCGGTCGGATTTGGTCATACCGGGTCGATCAATATCGATTCGGTTGATTTTTGGTCTGGTCAATAGGAGATCGTTCGGTTTCAGACAAGTTTTTAGGTCAGGTCATATTTTTACACTTCTATATATGGCTTTATAAAGCCCGTATATTTGACTTTTTGGTGAGTTGTGTGACAATTCACATCTCATATTTCTTTATTTCTTTTGATATTTTTTTTCTTTATTTCGGGTTGTTTTTGGTTCGGGTTCATTTTTGTTCAACTAAAATTTGGGCCGGTTACGATTCGATTCATTTAAAGTTTTTAATAATCATGTTAGAGTTGATATCGAATCTCGGGTCAGTAAATCAGTTCGCGTCTCGAGCGTATCCTGCCGAACACAGGCAGGCTATTTCTAGGACTTGAGTCCATGACTTGCCCAATGAGATAAATGTTAGGTTTCATTTAAAACTTGTATTTGATGTACTAGATTTTAAAAATTTCATTCACAAACCAATATAAATTTAATGGATAATTGTAAGTGTCTTAGTTTGATCGGTAGTCTAATTGTTATAATATAAAATAATATTGGGTAAAAAGAATAAATAATTTTAAAAATAATCAAAATAATGTAACCATTATATTTTAGGAAATAGTTTAAAGAGTTTCTAATGAAGGTTTGTATATTACAAAACAAGTTGGCAAAAAATTGAGACTTCAACATTCTATATTCAACTTTTTTAATTAAAAAAAAGAAGTACTACATCTCAAGGTGAATGTCGGTTTTCGAATTCATACAAAATGAGACAACATGAGTACTTTTTACTACTCGATCAATTAGTAGATCACATCTATATTCAACTTTTATCTTGCATAAATCATATGTGGTTTGTTTTAAAATGTACCATAGTTGTTTTTTTAATATGCTGGTGTGATGCAAGGGTAGCATCTGTTCAAATTTTCTTAGTCTTTTTTTTAAGAAGGCACACACAGTGGTGCTTGAACCCGGGTTACCAAGATGATGAACATCATCCTTTTCCACTGGGACACAAGGTGTTGAGCATGTACCATAGTTGTTATTCAACTATGAAAATTACATCGATCCACGAAGATATAAAATGAAAAATATATGGTTATGTTCAAGAATAGACCGAGAGATGCTAAAATATGGTAGGGTCGGTCCTGAATATTTTTTTGGCTCGGGGCGAAATTAAAAAATGGCCCCTAACACACAAGAAGTTTAAAGAATAAGTAATATTAAATTTTTAATAAATTTCTTTTTATTAAATTAGGCAAATAGTAATTTATTATAATCTAAAATTATATGAGAAATTGAGAAGTGAAAATTGTAATTTTTCAAATGAATTGTGATATACTAATGAGAAGTGAGTAATAATTTTCAAATAAATCATGAGAAGATTTTTTTAACTGCCACGTCAATCTTTTAACGCCAGTTCACAGCTCAAAGACCAATTTGTAATAAAAATTTAATGTCTAAATTGGTGTAATTGAAAATTTAGTTACTAAATTGAAAAAATAAATAAAATTCATTGACTATTGAATTGAGGAACACAACAAGTAGTCTTATTGGAAAAATGGATGATGTTCATCCGATGATACCTTGGTTCAATCATAATGTCTGCAAGGTGTGTGTGCCTTGTCAAATGGTTAAGAATATCTATGAACAGATACTACCTTGTAATTACCTTTAGACTATTAAAAAACTGTTGAATTCGACCCAAAAAAATCAATTCAGCTCCTTGCCGAAAAACACACCCAATTAGGCCCTCCAGTTTGTAAATCGCATCAAATTGACCCTTTGACCAACGTTGACCGTTATAATGCTGACGTGGTGGTCCATGCTGCCGAGGTGGCCGTCAACGGCGATGATGTGGCAATACATGTGTGATGACAACGTGGCAGGGGGGCTAAATTGATTATTTTAACTGAATTCGAGCATACAATTGATTTTTTTTTTTTGCAAAATTCAGAGGCATAATTGATTTTAATTAAAAGTTCGATAACTTAATCTTTAAGCTAAAATGAAGTTAATTTGAATAAACTGAAAATCAAGAATAATCAACTTGAAAAGTGTGATCACAAGATAATATTTATTCATACATATTATTAACCCTTTGAGAAGGCACACATTTCGTAGACAAAATGATTGAACTCGAGTCTCCTAGGATAAACATCATACATTTTTTCACTGGGACCACTTGTTGGGTTCAACAAAAATTAAGACTTGAATATTCTATATTCAACTTTTTTTTAATTAAATAAAGAGGTACTACATCCCAAGGTAAATATTCTCGGCAGACTTATCTTTGCACAACAAAGGACCCAAATTTCGCCTTGAAAGACGGGATATGCCCCCATCCTCCTCACGCAACCATGAGCTCGTCGGCTTCCTAAAAAAAACCATGAGCTTGTCGGCACACTCCTCCCTCTCGCTGGAGCCCTTAACGACGCATCCCAAGGAAATGAATCCTCCTGATGTATTTGAAGAACTCGAAGAGGACAAAACCCTTCACCGTGGCCTAACTTACCACAGCGGAAGCAAAATAATCTTAGCTTCTCATATTGAAAAGAAACAAAAACTGTACCTCCTGTAGGCAGGAGCAATTTCTTACGACGCTTGAGAGACTTTTGATTTGGAATACGGACACAGATTCTCATACAACCCTTGAGACCCAACATGATAGCCGATGAATCATAATCCAAGAAAATACCAATAAAATCCCCAAGTTGTTTCGCAACTGAATCCGAGATGAAGCCACTGGGTACATCGTTGATTAAAACCCAAAAGTCAACAGTTTGCAATATTTGAACTGTAGCCGGGTCTTCCCCATCCTTCAATCTATGTAGAATTAAAAGATGAAGATTGAAATACCACGGACCTTCAATCTCTATCCGATATGCATCTATCGAGTTAAAGAGACGAAAAAGATACTGCCTATCCCCAGATCCGTGATCGCTATGCCCCCTATCGGATCCCAAACATTGGCCAAAGTCGCCTTCATGGATTGAAAATGGATTTGGCTCGAAGTAAGGAACGAACCCACGAAGCAAAACTCAAATGAAATCGGAACAACAATTTGTTTAGGAACAATTGCAAGTTCCTGTTCTTCCTCCTCCTCGTCAAGAGTGAGTTCCGCCAATACATCATCCACCGTAGCCATAGACTCACAAACAAGAGAACCTAGAAAATACACTGGGCAAGAGCCAGAAAAACAAAGGAAGAAACAAGGAAAACTAGCAAAAGCCAGAGAGAAAACTGGCAGTAATTAAACCACTGAACTATTAAATTGGATTCAATGTGACCACCAGTCGTTAAAACCTAACGGAGGAAGTGACGTGGCAGTTAGTAAAAATTTGTATAATTACACATTTGGTCCTCATTACTTATACATTCTATCAATTTGGTCCTATCTTAATTTGATAAAATAAATTAATTAACTCCCCCATTCATCTGGTGACACGTGTCACCAAGTTGGAGGAAGAAAATAAAATTCACATATGCCTTTGGCGTGAATCAAACTTAGGTTCACCTAGGTAAGGCGTGCAACATGCTTACCACTAAGCCAACTATATTTTTGTAATATGTTGACCAAAACCTAATATATATCTTAGTTTATTTAAAGAATCTAAACTCGCGAACATAATATGAATTAAGGCAAGTAACAAATTCAGATTCCACCGGTTGCCCTAGGATTCCAACTATTCCCACTTCTTTTAGGTACTTATTCGGATGCCCCTCTACCTTCTGCAGCATACCTAATATGCTCTTAATTTTATTGTAATTTTAAATCGAAATTTCCAGCACATAAATCATGTATACAACAAACGACATCAGTTCATGTGATTTAAACATATGAAACTATGTATGTTAAGATTTATTCAGATAAAAGAAGTTTCCGAAGATTATATAGGTATAAACATTGTAGGAGAACTTTTAATGTATCCAAATGATTTAAACACATAAATTATGTATACAAAAATCATCTTAATGCGGATGATTTAAACATATGAAGTTGAGTACAAAAAATTGTTCGAATCAAAATATTTTCTAAGATTAAGCATACATACAAATTGTAAGGAAACTTTCGATGCATGAACATGAAGATATAATCCTTCAAGAATTCTCCAAAATTCATAGAAGGCCATGCAAAATCCAAGTAACATATATAGTATACTATGCAAATGCAGAACATTAGGTACCTTGAATCACAAGCAATGGGGGTGATAAAGAACACAATTTATTCCTACCTCCTTTAGGTATTTATTCGGATGCCCCTCCTCCTTTGACACTCTTAATTTTCATTCTTTATGTAGTCATATACAAAATATATTTGATTCCACATAAATTAAATTAAATTGATATAATTATAAACCCCCTAAAATGCATATAGGGCATTGGTAATTAAAATAAAGTTGGAAACAATCTTTCTTATAAATAAGAAAAAAAATCAAAGAAATTTCGAATGGTAATCTGAGACTCGTAAAAGTACAATTGTATTCTAATTCTAGCAGAAAAGAATTTAGAGTAAAACTAATTCAGCTTCAGGGCGATGTTCCATGAGTTGACGGGCTAATTCGTGTGCCATTTTGTGCGTAGTCTCAACAAATTCCTTAGAATAAAACCTTTTATGGTCCGAGAAATCAGTATGAATTACAATCTTCTCAAGCTTGATGGCGCTTTTAAGCAAATAAGCAACAAATTTGGCTTCCATCGGTTGCCCCAGGAATCCTTTTACTTCCAGCTCTTTTAGGTACTTATGCGGAGGCCCCTCCGCCACCTTCCGCACCTTGCGCAATTTATTCTTGATTTTATTGTAATTTTTAATCTGATTCAAAATTTTCAACACATAAATCATGTATACAATATATAAAGTCGAATATCCAGTAATTTGTTTAGATCAAAGAAGTTCTTGAAGATCTGGTTATACATGGTTAAGCATTGTTGGTACCTTGAATCAAAGTAAAAAAAACAACTAACCTCTAGTGTAAACTTATGTAAGAAAGGTGATGCCTCAATCAGAGATCTCAAAGTGAAGAGTCTCCTTCGAGGACGTATTACAACTTTACAGCTCAAGTGCCGAAGATTAGTGCATGTGGGAAACTCCAGTATCTGAAAGAACGAAAACGAAGAGTAATTGATTTAGAAGACAACTTTAAGCACATGAAAATGAGAGAAAAAAAATCAATCCGGCTTACTTGTAACGGGAGCTGCATACTTAACCTCCAAGACACTAATTGAGGAAGATAATTTGACAGCGAAGAAACATGATCGTCAATGCTATCGAAATGTGACGAGTAATATAACTCAGTGAGTTTGGGGGCATGCATTATATGCAATGTAAACCACCATTCTACCCAATGATATTCAAACGAAACAAGATTTGGTGCAGAAATTTCAACACTTCGAACATCATGACCTTTAGATATGTGCAAGTGTTTCAACCTCAGTGATGAACCAGAAACTTTAGGATGTCTAAGCAGCTGCGACCCTTCGATGTGGAGGTTTTCGAGCATGGGACAATTTGAAAGGATCCACTCCATAACATCATCACTTGCGCTCACATATTTCAAACAAAGACTACTAAGGAATTCAATTCCACAAAAAGGTTCTTGCGGAAGACAGTAACTCAATCTCGAAAATGGATACGAGTATAGGAAATCGAGTTCCAGTTTTTTTACCTTCTTTTTCATTGCAATCTCAATCCATTTATCGATATAAGTCTGCGAATCATGGTTCAAGTAAAACCGAACTCTGAATTCATCAATTGTTGAACCTTGATGTGCAATTAAAACATCATTCACCCATCCTACAAACTTACATCTCTCCCTCTTACTATCCTCAGCCTTCATACGCATATAATCGTTTGAATCCTCGAAACTTTTGGCATAGGCGCCGTAACGTACCGGAATCAGACCATCGAAGTTAAAACAAACAGGCAAAGATTCCCAGAGTTGTTTCCATCGGTGAGAAAGAAAACTGGTTTTCAGAACAGCTTCTTCGGATGGGAGAAAAGACAAGATTTTGACAAGAACATCATCACTTAATTCACTTATTCGATCCCTTGTAACCCTCTCGTCATGTTTCGGCTGTGTTTTTTTTTTTCAAATCAAGATTTTGATAAGAATTATAACAAATAATAATATGGCATTTTCATCACAAGGAAAAAGAAAAGAAAAGAAAAGAAGAGTTCCTATAGTATGAATAATAACTGACCATCTTTGAGTTGGGGGGCTCCATGTTCTCCATTGAAGCAAAGTTCTAAAGGAGGGAGAGATCACGGCGGCAGAGCAGAGTAGAGCAATATACGGATTACATGTATTTAAGGGTTTTTCTGTGCGTTACAAATTAAAACCTATGGGCAGCGCTGAGCATGACAAACCGAGAAATATTCCAAATTGAGGTGTTTGGAGGATTTATGGTTTATAAGTTTATGAACCGTGGTTATTTAAATTGTACCGAATTTGATTTTTATTTAATTTATAATTAATTTTATAATGTATAAATAAGTATTTTATACTTAAAATACTATAGATGCATTATTATTTTTTACTTGAAAATTAAGTTTCTAATAAATATTTATGAAAAAAAAACTTTAAAGATAGTACCATTTATTGTTGAAATTTATAAAATAAACTTATTTTGTCAAAATAAAGTATAAATTTTCAAAAAATGATGTTAATTTGAATAAATTGAAAATCGAGATTAATCAACTTGAAAAGTGCAATTACAAGATAATATTTGTTCATGCATATTATTAACCTTTTGATAAGGCACATATTTTGCAAACAAAGCGATTGAATTCGGGTCTCCTAGGATAAGCATCATACGTTTTTTTCACTGGGACCACTTGGTTTGTTCAACAAAAATTAAGACTTGAATATTCTATATTCAACTTTTTTTAATTAAATAAAGAGGTACTACATCCCAAGGTAAATGTTGTAATTCGAATTTATATAAGATGGAACAAGAGGACAAAAATCATGTTCTTTTTCGGTGCCCCTTTCTATGCCTCAACACTAAAAATATAAATTCTAAGCATTAACCATAAAATTCTAAATCCCATAAACCCTAAAAATACACCATATCCCTAATTTTCATAAACCATAACCCTAAACATTAACCTTAAACCATGATCTTAAACCCTAAACCTAAACTTTTAGTGCAAGGCATAAATAAAGACACCAAAAAGGGGCATAAGATTTCTATTCAAAAACAACATGATCATTCTCGATCACTCGACCAATTAATGGATCTTATTTTCAACTTTAATCTTGCATAAATCATATTTGGTTTGTATTAAAAAAAATTATTCAATGTACCATAGCAGTTTTTCAACTATGGAAATTACATCGACCCACAAAGATGTAGAATGAAAAATATATTTGTTTTAAGGATAGACCAAAAGATGATGGAATATGATTGCATTTGTGAAATAAAATCTTACGTTAAATGTCATTCATCTTAATGATAACATTCCCACCGTTAGTGTCAGTGGATGAAGGTATAAGGGACTCATAGACTCATGACCAATTAAAATTTGACCTCTAAGATTTAAAAAGGTAGATTAGGTAAATTATCACTAAATTTTAATTTAAACCTATTTTGGTCATTAAAGTTTCAAAAGATTCAATTTACTCACTAAAATTTAGACATTAAATGTTTTTGGTTATTAAAGTTTAGATATTAAACGTTTTTTGTCACTCTTAAACCTCAAACGGTCATAGATGATGGTCGTTCGTTCCCAAATTTCACCAGTCACTTCGTCTCAGTCCCCTGAGTTTGAATTCAACCTCCATTTTGTCAAAAAGTGCTCTGAAGATCACGAATCAGCCAAAAATTTTCTGATTTCTTCCTCGTCGATCTCCCTCCTTCTTCGTCGGATGGAACTCGTTTCTTAATATTTTGCTTCTCACGTGCCGATGAATTTTTCCACTATTTGAATCTTAGAGAAGTTCCTTCGTTCCCTGGTAAATGGACATCGTCAAAATGTTAACAGATGAGTGATAAAAATACGTTGAGTATCTAAATTTCAGTGAGTAAATTGAATGTTTTGAAACTCCAATGATCAAAATAGGTTTAAAAGTTAAGTTTGGTGATGATTTACATAATGTACCCTAAAAAATTAATTTTGCTTCATCAAGTTTTCTCCGTTTTGAAGTGAATGAATTTAATTCCTCGATAAATGACTTTGAAACTTTCAAGTCATCTTTAACTGTAGAAATAATTAATATAGAGAGATTTTGAGTATTCTCTCACTAATTCTTTCCAATAACCTATCCCCTCAGCCACTTATAAATCCAATAGAATTTGCTTGGTTTTTACTCACTTGAGGCATCGTATCTAACTAAAGCAAAAGAGAAAAGAATGAAGGGTTTGAAGGTTTATATCATCTTCATGTTGGTTCTTCTTTTTTCTGCAGGTAAAATATGGTTTTACTCTTGTTAATGTTTGAATATATTGGATTTGGATGAATAATATGTATTAAACTGACATGGTTCGGATTTCAATGCATGCAGGAAAAGAAGCAGTGGAAGCAACAACATGCGAAGATACTAAACAAATTGAAGGTTGCACAGACCCATTCTGCTCGGACTTGTGCAAGCTTATGCATGGAAATAAAGCTGAAGGAGTTTGTATTGTTCCTGGCATTGTCTGCAAATGTTCTTACCCTTGTTAATTCTTCTTTTTTTTCTTCAAAATTTGGTCTCTGATGTTACCATATCACATTAATAATAATGTTAAAATCCTATGGATTTATTGAATAAACAATTTATCCTCTCTCTTTTTGCTACACTTTTTAAAATTTCGGATCAGTTATGCAAAGTAAAGGAACAATTGCCAGTTTTGTGTTACTCTCATCAGTTATTCATCTTTAGTTCAAGTGATTTAAACGTAAGAAGTCGAATATGTTGAAATCTGTTCAGATCAAAGAAGTTCTTGAAGATCTGGTTATACAGGCTTAAACATTGTGGGTACCTTGAATCACAAGCAATTTAGTAAAAAAAAAACTAACCTCTCTAGTGTAAACTTATGTAAGAATGGTGATGCCTCAATCAGAGACCCCAAAGTCAGGAGTCTCATTCCAGGGCCTATTGTGACTTCACAATTCAAATGCCGAAGATTGGTACATGTTGGAAACTCCTGTACACGCCCCTGGGAGATCGAAGAGTAATCGACTTAGAAGACAACCTTAAACACTTGAAAAACTGATCCGAATCGAAGTGTTTGGATGGTTTATGGTTCACAAGTTTACGAACCGTGAATATTAATTATTTGCCCATTTTCTGTGCCTCGATTTATGCCCACACTAAAAAATTAGGTTTAAGGTTTATGAAATTAGGGGTATGTTATATTTTAGGGCTTAGGGGTTATGGTTTAGGATTTAGAATTTAGAGTTAGAGCTTAAAATTTAATTTTTGGTGTTGGGCATAGATAGGGACACCGAAAAGGGGCATGTAACACCATGATAATCACGGTGAAAAAAAAGGAGAAGTGGAACCAAAAAAAAGGAATGGGGATTTGTTTTCACAAGGAGTTGAACTCATGCCTTGGCCTCATGCTCTTTAGCTCTAACCATTTGAGCTAAGCCTAATATTAGTTTTTGGCTACCCTAAATTTATTTTAATCTATACCTACTGGTATTAACTAAAATTAATTAACGGTTCAACTACCCCCTTGACATTGAATGTTATCTGATAAACATGAGAGAGATACCCAAAACTCTCGAGCTTTTCATCTTCCCCCCACCATTCGTCTCTCCGATCGGCGTCACCGCTCAACCGTGACCGCCACCACCGCTGTCGAAGTGTTCGTCGTTGTGCCACGAGCTCAACCCCAGTCGCCACTCGCGCTGCTTCCTTGTCATCCGACGGGAAGGAGGGCTTGAAGGTTCGTTGGAAACCAAGCTCGATCTCGATTTCTTAACTTTTCCAGCCTTGATTGCCGTCCGTTCGCGACATGGACACTAGGTCCGAACTCCTGACGTGACAGCGATCAAAACCCAACCGTCTGACCACTCATCCGACGTCGGTAAGGGCTTCATCGGAGTTACACGACAATCTGGCCATTTCGAACTGTTTGGGTAAGATACGATGAGTTTTTCGACTTTGTTTGTGTCGAAATCGAGTGAGTTGGATTACTAAGTTGATGATCTTCCTTTTTGACAGGAAAAATCGACCTTTGGGGTAACTGGCGAGGTTTTTCGATGACCGGTCGGTCAACATAGATCTGAGATTCGGAGTAAGTGTGTTGAGCCGGCCCAACCGGTCTGAACCAGCCTAGTCACTTAACCGTTTCAAGCCCATCTATTAAGCCTAAGTCCTTCTCGGCCCAAACCCAAGTCCGACCCAACTTACTTACCTGACCTGGTCAACCTGAGTCAACTCATTCGAGTCAACTCAGTGAGTCAACTCGTCCGAGTCAACTAAGTGAGTCAACTCGTCCGAGTCAACTCAGTGAGTCTACTCGTCCGAGTCAACTCAGTGAGTTAACCCGTCCGAGTCAACTCAGTGAGTCGACCCGTCCGAGTCAACTCAGTGAGTCGACCCATCCGAGTCAACTCAGTGAGTTGACCCATCCGAGTCAACTCGGTTGACTGTTGACTGATGACGTTAACGTTGACCGATGCTGACGTCAGCGTTAACTTTGATCGTTGACCAAAAAGTCAAAATTTCCGAAAACTCCTATTTTATGTTTTTTGACGTCCTGAGTCCGATTTTGAAGCCCGTTTCGCAAAATTCTAACCCAAATCTGACCTTGAACCTGATATTGTATATGTATTTGATTATTTAGTTAAGAGTACTTTGAATAAGGACTGAAATGGGATATTGTGTGATTGAAGGTGTTCTCGGTTTCTTGAATACGAGATGTTGAAGGATGTCAAATTCAGGTTCAAGAGTGTTCGAATGTCGTTTGAGAGTCTAATGATATAGCAAGAATTCAAGGTAATACATTACTACCTTCTGCATGCTTCTAAAACTTGTTAGTATTCGGTTAATGCTTGCACGACCATGATTGAGCATGTGATTAATCCTGCTAATGTCAATCAATTAGGAGATAAGAATATTAATGGCCAAGACAAATATTCGAATAAGAGGTTTGCTAAATCGAAAGGACTTCCGAGTTTAGTAAACGATTAATAAAAACGATTGATCTTTAAGTCTGATTATTTTAGCTAATGAATTATGAAAATACCCTCGATGTATGAAAATGACTAAAATACCCCTATTAATGAAAGTGGTATGAAAATCTACACTAGATCCGTTAAAACAACTGAACCTTCTGAAAATCTTGAAGTTTGCTTGGGAAGTTATAGTAGCGAGGCTTCACCTTTAAGACTGTAAATTTGCTCAGATTCTTTTTGAGATTGAATAATCTCTGATCACATTCGCGAGAAAATAATTGTATGTTTAGATTAGTCAAAGTTGTGTAAATTGTTGAATTGATTGGAATGACTGAAATGTTTGGAATACTGATAAGGCTGAATCGATCGGAATATCCATAATGACCAAAAAGGAATAATCTATCCTCGACACCAATTGCCCAATTGATCAAAATGATGGATATACCCTCGAGAAATTTAATGAATGAATAGTTGGAAGAACCGAAAGGCTTAGAATAATTGAAACACCTTCGAACATCGAGGTGACTGAAAATACCTCTAAGACTTGGATTGAGAAATATCAATAAAGTCAAGCAAATGCAATAGCTTTAAAAATGGTTATGCACGACCCTTGTGGTTGGTCGTTCTGGGAACTATTGTGATGTTGGAAGAATACTATATAAAGGCATGTTCAAGTTATTTGGAGAATGTACCTAGGTCTATGGTAAGAGCAACATGTTCTTCGTGTGTATTCGATGTTATGGATCGAGTTCAGATGCATTACACATGTCCGATTACTTGGGAAATACCATTTGAATACATGTTCTATTTCTCGTTGTATGTTCAGTGGTTGCTTAGCGAAGACGAGCTTTTGTTATACAATGTAGTCAGTTCTGAGAAGTGAGTACTTGCGGTGTACTGATTCGGTTAAATAATAAACCTTGTGCGATGGTTTGCAATTAGTTCAAAGGGACTCGGACACCTGATAAGTAACCATAACTTCTAAACTCTATACGTCACTGCTTTTACCCGATAGTCTAATTACCAAATTACTCCTGAAGGTCAAAATGAGCAAAATGCGCTCATAGACTTAAATGATTAGATCACTCTCGATACATCTGAAATCTCAATGTTCTTGAACGTGTCAACTTCCGAATGTTGGTTTGAGCTGTTAGTACCGAGCTCCCTCGCCTAGGGACCTCGTTTTGAAATCAGCCCAAAATTTTCGGAAATTCTATGCTCTCTTTCTGATAATTATCAAGTGTCTCTGAGAAATATATTGAACCATAAAGTGTGTACTCTATGTCCGTGAACACACTCTGCTTTAAACTAAGACTATTTGCTCTGAATTAAAAAGGCTCTGTTACCCGTAATGAAAGCTCAACTCTTGGCTTTTGTCTTTGATACAAAAATATATTTGATATTCGTCTTTTAATACAAAAATAAATATGATATAAGTCTTCTGATATAAAACATACCTGATATCTGTTTTCTGATATTATTGTCTTCTGAATATAAACTAAATTCATTTGGGTATATTATATGGGATATAAATGAATATTTGTAGGCTCAGCGCTGGTAAGCCCTTCTGGACCTAAGCTCATACGCCCGACGGGCCTAGAGTAAGTCTTTTTGGAAGCTATTTTGGGTTTCTGCATATTGGCGTATGGTTGGAGGGTAGATAAGTAAATTAATAAAACTTTCTGACTTCTTCTAAAACATACCATGCTAAATTAATGTGTCAATGTTGAACTCTCGGTAAATTTACAATTCGCGCGTAATGAACCTCTCTGAACTCTTTGATTCAACTTCTGAAATCTGAATCTCTTTGAATCTCCAGGTTTAGACTCATCTCCTAAGATTCGGGTGATCAAATAAAGAACAATTTAGCTACCTTCTGATATAATGTTCCACTGAAATATCGAATTGTAATTTGAGCTTACCGTTGCTAGTTCATCATTACAATGTTAAGCTTGTCATATACTTGCTTGTGATGTTAACATCCCTTGATAGTCTGTATTACTAAGCTTTCTGAAGCTCACGTTGTATTTACTATCACAGGTTAGAAGATCGTCTATGTCGCAGTTGTCAACGTCGGTATGGGAGTTCCTTCGGCTTGCTCGCGGAGTATTGGTATCTGTGTAATTAGGGGGCATGTATGTCACATCTTGATTTACATTCGAGTTCGAAACTTGTTTTAGCAAATTGGTATCATAGTTTCTATTTTGTAGTTCGGATGTTTTCTGGAATTGTATTTTAATTTAAAACTTGATTTATGATTTTAAATGGTTTAACAATTTGTTTATTTGAAACTTTAACGTGGGTCGCTCTGGTGACCCTAATGTGACTTCCTAGGATCCGTATTAACGCATAGGCGGGTCTAGGCGGTTACAGGGCATATGATTTTTGTCCGCGAATCGTGGTTACTCAATTGAATCGAATTTAAATTTTTAAATTTATAATTAATTTTATATTGTAAAAATAGGTGTTTTATACTTAAAATACTATTGTTGCATTATTAATTAAGTATTGTTTTGACTTGAAAATTAAGTTTCTAAAATAGCTTATCGAATTGAACCCAGTTCCAACCGTGTACACCCACCATAGCCAGAGCTAGAGGTGGCAAACAGGTTGTTCGATTTTGGTTCGAGCCATTTCGGGTCTGATTATGTTCGGTTCAGGTTTGGGTCGAGTCGGTTCTGATATTGTTCGGTTTTAGTTTGGTTCTATGGTAATTCAGATAAGTCGGATTTGGTCATACCGGGTTGATCAATATCGATTCGGTTGATTTTTGGTATGGTCAATAGGAGATCGTTCGATTTCAGTCAAGTTTTTAGGTCAGGTCATATTTTTACACCTCTATATATGGCTTTATAAAGCCCGTATATTTGACTTTTTGGTGAGTTGTGTGGCAATTCACATCTCATATTTCTTTATTTATTTTGATTTTTTTTCTTTATTTCGGGTTGTTTTTGGTCCGGGTTCATTTTTGTTCAACTAAAATTCGGGTCGGTTACGATTCGATTCATTTCAAGTTTTGAATAATCTTGTTAGGGTTGATATCGAATCTCGGGTCAATAAATCAGTTCGAGTCTCGAGCATATCCCGCCGGACACAGGCAGACTATTTCTAGGACTTGAATCCATGACTTGCCCAATGAGCTAAATGTTAGGTTTCATTTAAAACTTGTATTTGATGTACTAGATATTAAAAATTTCATTCACAAAGCAATATAAATTTAATAGATAATTGTAAGTGTCTTAGTTTGATTGGTAGTCTAATTGTTATAATATAAAAATAATATTGTGTAAAAAGAATGAATAATTTTAAAAAAAATCAAAATAAATGTAACTATTATATTTTAGGAAATAGTTTAAAGAGTTTCTAATGAAGGTTTGTACAGTACAAATAATTAATATAGAGAGATTCTGAATATTCTCTCACTAATTCTTTCCAATAACCTATCCCCTCAGCCACTTATAAATCCAATAGAATTTGCTTGGTTTTTACTCACTTGAGGCACCGTATCAAACTAAAGCAAAAGAGAAAAGAATGAAGGGTTTGAAGGTTTATATCATCTTCATGTTGGTTCTTCTTTTTTCTGCAGGTAAAATATGGTTTTACTCTTGTTGATGTTTGAATATATTGGATTTGGATGAATAATATGTATTAAACTGGCAATGGCATGCTTCGGATTTCAATGCGTGCAGGAAAAGAAGCAGTGGAAGCAACAACATGCGAAGATGCTAAACAAACTGAAGGTTGCACAGACCCATTCTGCTTGGACTTGTGCAAGCTTATGCATGGAAATAAAGCTGAAGGAGTTTGTATTGTTCCTGGCATTGTCTGCAAATGTTCTTACCCTTGTTAACTCTTCTTTTCTTCTTCAAAATTTTGGTCTCTGATGTTATCATATCACATTAATAATAATGTCAAAATCCTATGGATTAATTGAATAAACAATTTATCCTCTCTCTTTTTACAACACTTTTTAAAATTTCGGATCAGTTATGCAAAGTAAAGGAACAATTGCCAGTTTTGTGTTACTCCCATCAGTTATTCATCTTTAGTTCAAGTGATTTAAACGTAAGAAGTCGAATATGTAGAAATCTGTTCAGATCAAAGAAGTTCTTGAAGATCTGGTTATACAGGCTTAAACATTGTGGGTACCTTGAATCACAAGCAATTTAGTAAAAAAAAAAACAAACTAACCTCTAGTGTAAACTTATGAAAGAAAGGTGATGCCTCAACCAGAGACCCCAAAGTGAGGAGTCTCATTCCAAGGCCTATTGTGACTTTACAGTTCAAATGCCGAAGATTAGCATGTTGGAAACTCCTGTATACGCCCATGGGAGATAGAAGAGTAATCGACTTAGAAGACAACCTTAAACACTTGAAAAACCAATCCGAATCGAAGTGTTTGGATGGTTTATAGTTCACAAGTTCATGAACCGTGAATATAAATTATTTGCCTATTTTCGGTGCCTCTATTTATGCCTCATACTAAAAAATTAGGTTTAAGGTTTATGAAATTAGGAGTATGGTATATTTTTAGGGTTAGAGCTTAGAATTTAATTTTTGGAGTTGGGCATAGATAGCGACACTGAAAAGGGACATATGATATTTGTCTGTGAATCGTGGTTACTTAATTGAACCGAATTTAATTTTTTAAATTTATAATTAATTTCATATTATAAATGTAAGTGTTTTATACTTAAATACTATTGATGCAGTATTAATTAAGTATTATTTTGACTTGAAAATTAAGTTTCTAAAATAGCTTATCGAATTGAACCCAGTTCCAACCGTGTACACCCACCATAGCCAGAGCTAGAGGTGGCAAACGAGTTGTTCGATTTTGGTTCGAGCCATTTCGAGTCTGACTATATTCGGTTCAGGTTTGGGTCGAGTCGGTTCTAATATTGTTCGATTTTAGTTCAGTTCTATTGTAACGCCTCGGGTTTAGGGATCGGATGTTACTCGGGTAAATTGAGTTTTAATCGTGGGCTCGATTTAATTAAAATAGACTTTGGTTTTATTTTAAAAGGTTTTGAAATTTATTAATGGCATTTTGGTAATTTTGAAAATAAGGAAAAAGATGAGAAAAAGAGGTTTTATTTCAAAAGAGCTCATCTTCCTCTTTGGTCTTCTTTTCACGTCAAAACCACTCTAAAACCCCAAATACTATTCCATTCGATTCCTTCACCATTTCAAGTGTTTTCATCAAGGTAATACCACTTTTGACTTGCCCTCTTTATTCCTAACACATTTATGGTTTTAGATTTTAGAAAACACCATTGTAGAGAAATTTGAGTTTTTAAAGAAAATGGTGAAACTTTAATGGTTTTTTGTTTTGCTTTTGATATGTAGAGTTAAGTTATGAGTTAATCTTGCTCTAAGGTACATTATATCTCAATTTGGTTGGTTTTTATTAAGAATCCCGAGATGGGTATTCATGGATATTTTTAAAGGATCAAAACTTGTGTTTTGGTGTGGTTTTGTGAAAGGAAGTTGGGCTGGTGTTATAGTGATACTAGAATGTTGGTTTGAAGGTGTTTAAAGGTGCTTTGGGTGTTGGAATCAAAGGTTTTCTGCTGGGTTGTTGGGGAGTACGAAAATAGGAATTTTGGGTATTGGCTTTGGGTTGAAATTGTGAGAATTTGACTTGTAGTTGTAGTTTGGGGTTGTGACAGTGTTTTGTGATGTTTTGGCTGAGAAATATATTGTTTTTGATTGGTTAGAATCAATGGAAACCGTTGGAGAGGCTTTAGGCACTAATCCGGAGAATTTAGAGACTTGAGATCGGTGTTTCGGCTTCTGTTTGGGTGTCATCGGTGAGTGGAAATATTTTGGACTTGACTTGATTTTTGAAATGGGTTCTTGGGGGTTTGAGTGGAGCCTCAAGGGCTAACCTAAACCCAAGTGTAAGCTTACTAAACTTTACCTTGATTGTCAAGTGTTGGTGCATGAACAATTGTTGTGATATTGTGTAAATTGTGGATTTCTTTTTAATTCTGTTGATGTTGTTGTGTAGGCGTTGTTGGTGTTGAGCCTCACGTGATGATTGTCGTAACTACGGTGATGTGTAGTCCCACCGGTAGTGACTAGTAGAAGAGTACGTTGATGTGTAGTCCCATCGAAAAACTACTAGTCGAAACGGCGATGTGTAGTCCCACCGTGTTTTGATTGTGCTTGTGAAAACCATGTAATTGTGTTGTTGTGCCTCATTTCGTGCATTTAAATGGTTTACTTAACCTTTATGAAATGTGTTTTGAAAACTGCATTGTTGATGAGTTTTTAGAGTTTTGCTCACTAAGCTATCAAGCTTACGCTCTCCTTTTTCCAACATGCAGATCGTTAGAGTTCCGGAAGGCAAGTGGGAAAGGGAGGAGCTTTTTGGAGTTCTCGAGTAGCTCAAGTATGATTTAAGTATTTGTAATAATGCCTAGACAATGGGGGTATAGACTTGTATGGGGTTGGTGTTCAACTCCTTATTTTGACTCGTTGATGTTCTAGCATGTTTGGATTGTTGATGCTATGTGTTTTTGTATGAGCGTTGTTAGACTCATATGTGCTTGTTTTTAATGTTGATGCCTTGGATGTGAATTTGTAAACCATGGTGATGATGTTGCTTATGTGTTGTCCAAAAGCATGTGAAACCTTGTTATGAAATGTCTATGTGCGTGTTTATTGCCTTTGAATGGAATGGTGAAGTCATGTATGTTTTTATGCAAGTTTCCTACCTAAATGCCTATTTTGAGATGAATGTCATGTTGTTCGGTTAGGTAGCATCGCATGCTTAACCTTGGTTGTTAAATGATGTATGAGTGTTGGTATGTTGCTTGTCGAGTCGTAAAATGCATCTAGAGTTGAGTCTTGGTTCGTTTTGCAGCTAAATTGAGTCTTGCAGTGCAGGGCGTATCGGTACGCCCAAGGGCCGTATCGATACAGTCCTACACTTTGGGGCTCAGTTTAAGCCTAGCGTACCGGTACACGGAGGTGTATCGATACGCCAAAAGCTCTTTGGAAATCTGAGAAATTGACGAGATTTTGGCGTATCGGTACGGGACTTGGGTGTATCGGTACGATTTTTAACGTTTGACCGTGAGAAGTTGACCGTTGAGGGCGTATTGGTACGGTCAACCAGCCAACACACAGACGATGTCCAAGATGCCGAATCAAGCCTCTAAACTACTCGAATTTCCATCCACAAAGCCCGAATCTGATTCCTCTGTTTTGAGCAACCAAAAATCGAACATTAGAATACAAATACACTCACAAACACAACAAAAACCTGGAACTCAATAATCTTGCAACAACACACATCGATTCAAGCCCAAATTTCACCCGAAACATAACAATTTCAGTCCCAAACTACTTGCAGCCATACCCAATGAATTTACCATAAAAAATCTACCTTTTAGAATCCCTAAACATCAATCCAAAGCTATCAAACCTTCAACTGTCATTTAGACCCAAAACTCAACCAAAAACTCAAGATTTTCAACTCCCAAAATCACCCACAATACCCATTTCGGGTTTTCTATAAAAACCCATCATTTTCATGTTATTTTAGTGATAAAACAAAGTTAAAACACACCCAAACTCAGCCAAAACCAACCCAAACGAAAAATCCATAAACCTCATTTCATTTCAAACCAAACTTTAAAAATTAAAACATGTTAAATCCATGAGTTTAGCAAAAATCTTAGCATTTAAGACTCAAGGAAGATAAAACTAAGTTAAGGAGTGATTTACCTTGAAGAAATCACTTGGATTGGAGTGTTGAAACCAATGGAATAGTGAAAGGGTTTTTGGGAGGTTTTTGAACGTGAAAGAGATTTGGAGAAGACAATGACTTTCAAAAATTCTCTTTTTCCTTATTTCTTTTATTAAAATTCCCATTTTTCCCTTTACCCTCTTAAAACACTTTAGGTGTGTTAAAAATAGTTTTTCTTCAATTAATTTAACCTGACTCGGCTTGACTAATCTGATTATCTCCCGGCCCCAAACTCGGGGCATTACAGATGACAACGTGGTAGAGGGGTTAAATTGATTATTTTAACTGAATTCGAGCGTATAATTGATTTTTTTTGCCAAATTCAGAGGCATGGTTGATTTTAATTAAAAGTCCGATAACTTAATCTTTAAGCTAAAATGAAGTTAATTTGAATAAACTAAAAATCGAGAATAATCAACTTGAAAAGTGTGACCACAAGATAATATTTATTCATACATATTATTAACCCTTTGAGAAGGCACACATTTTGTAGACAAAATGATTGAAATCGAGTCTGCTAAGATAAACATCATACGTTTTTTCACTGGGACCACTTGTTGGGTTCGACAAAAATTAAGACTTGAATATTCTATATTCAACTTTTTTAATTAAGTAAGGAGGTACTACATCCCAAGGTAAATGTTGTAATTCGAATTCATATAAGATGGAACAAACATGACAAAAATCTTGTCCTTTTTCGGTGCCCATTTCTATGCCTCAACACTAAAAAATTGAATTCTAAGCATTAACCATAAATTCTAAATCATAAACCATAAACCTTTAACCTTAAAAAATACACCATACCCCTAACTCTATAAACCCTAACCTTAAACCATAATCTTAAACCCTAAACCTAAACTCTTAGTGCGAGGCATAAATAAAGACACCGAAAAAAGACAAAAGATTTCTATTCAAAAACAACATTAACATTCTGGACCACTCAACTAATTAATAAATCTTATCTATTTTAACTTTTATCTTGCATAAATCATATTTGGTTTGTATTAAAATTTTATTCAACGTACCATAGCCGTTTTTCAACTATGGAAATTACATCGATCCATGAAGATGTAGAATGAAAAATATATTTGGTTCAAGGATAGACCAAAAGATGATGGAATATGACTGTATTTGTGAAATAAAATCTTACTTGTGGTCGTAATTATGTTGGTGAAAAAAAAAACTTCCATTAAATGTCATTCATCATAATAAATCTCTTCATTCTTTTGTTAATTTTCAATCTTAATGATGACATTCCCACCGTTAGTGTCAGTGGATGAAGGTACAAGGGACTCAGACTCATACCAATTATAATTTGACCTCTAAGATTTAAAAAAAATAGATTACGTAAGTCATCACTAAACTTTAAGTTAAACTTTTTTTGGTCATTAAAATTTCAAAAGGTTCAATTTTCTCACTAAAATTTAGACATTAAATGTTTTTTGTTATTAAAGTTTACATATTAAACGTTTTTGGTCACTCTTAAACCCCAAACAATCATAGATGATGGTCGTCTGGTCTCAAATTTCACCAGTCACTTCGTCTCAGCCCCCTGAGTTTGAATTCAACCTCCATTTTATCAAAAAGTCCACCGAAGATCACGAATCAACCAAAATTTTTCTGGTTTCTCTCTTGTCCATCTCCCTCCTTCATCGTCGGATGGAGCCTGTTTCTTAATATTTTGTTTCTCTCGTGCCGATGAATTTTTCCACTATTTGAATCTTAGAGAAGTTCCTTCGTTTGCTAGTAAATGGACATCGTCAAAAAGTTAACGGATGAGTGATAAAAATACGTTCAGTGTCTAAACTTCAGTGAGTAAATTGAATGTTTTGAAACTCCAGTAACCAAAATAGGTTTGAAAGTTAAGTTCGATGATGATTTACGTAATGTACCCTAAAAATCAATTTAGCTTCATCAAGTTTTCTCCGTTTTGAAGTGAATGGATTTAATTCCACGATAAATGACTTTGAAACTTTCAAGTAATCTTTAACTGTAGAAATAATTAATATAGAGAGATTTTGAGTATTCTCTCAATAATTCTTTCCAATAACCTATCCCCTCAGCCACTTATAAATCCAATAGAATTTGCTTGGTTTTTACTCACTTGAGGTATCGTGTCTAACTAAAGCAAAAGAGAAAAGAATGAAGGGTTTGAGGGTTTATGTCATCTTCATGTTGGTTCTTCTTTTTGCTGCAGGTAAAATATGGTTTTAGTGCTGTTGATGTTAGAATCTATTTGATTTGGATGAATAATATGTATTAAACTAACATGGTTCGGATTTCAATGCATGCAGGAAAAGAAGCAGTGGAAGCAACAACATGCGAAGATACTAAACTAACTGAAGGTTGCACAGACCCATTCTGCTTGGACGAGTGCAAGCTTATGCATGGAAATAAAGCTGAAGGAGTTTGTATTGTTCCTGGCATTGTCTGCAAATGTTCTTACCCTTGTTAACTCTTCTTTTTTTCTTCAAAATTTGGTCTCTGATGTTAATTACCATATCACATTAATAATAATGTTAAAATCCTATGGATTTATTGAATAAACAATTTATCCTCTCTTTTTTTGCAACACTTTTTAAAATTTCGGATCAGTTATGCGAAGTAAAGGAACAATTGCCAGTTTTGTGTTACTCTCATCAGTTAAGTCGAAAATGTAGAAATCTGTTCAGATCAAAGAAGTTCTTGAAGATCTGGTTATACAGGCTTAAACATTGTGGGTACCTTGAATCACAAGCAATTTAGTAAAAAAACAAACAAACTAACCTCTAGTGTAAACTTATGAAAGAAAGGTGATGCCTCAACCAGAGACCCCAAAGTGAGGAGTCTCATTCCAGGGCCTATTGTGACTTTAAAGTTCAAATGCCGAAGATTGGTACATGTTGGAAACTCCTGTATCCCTGAGAGATCGAAGAGTAATCGACTTAGAAGATGACCTTAAACACTTGAAAAAACGATCCGAATCGAATTGTTTGGACGGTTTATGGTTCACAAGTTTACGAACCGTAAATATAAATTATTTGCCCATTTTCAGTAACTTTATTTATGCCCCCACACTAAAAAAATTAGGTTTAAGGTTTATGAAATTAGGAGTATGGTATATTTTTAGGGCTGAGGGGTTATGGTTTAGAATTTATAGTTTAGGGTTAGAGCTTGAAATTTAATTTTTGGTGTTGGGCATAGATAGGGACACCGAAAAGGGGCATATGATTTTTGTCCGCGAATCGTGGTTACTCAATTGAACCGAATTTAATTTTTAATTTATAATTAATTTTATATTATAAAAATAAGTGTTTTATACTTAAAATACTATTGATGCATTATTAATTAAGTATTATTTTGACTTGAAAAATTAAGTTTCTAAAATAGCTTATCGAATTGAACCCAGATCCAACCGTGTGCACCCACCATAGCCAGAGCTAGAGGTGGCAAACGAGTTGTTCGATTTTGGTTCGAGGCATTTCGGGTCTGACTATATTCGGTTCAGGTTTGGGTCGAGTCGGTTATGATATTGTTCGGTTTTGATATTGTTCGATTTTAGTTCAGTTCTATGGTAATTCGGATCGGTCGGATTTGGTCATATCGGGTCGATCAATATCGATTCGGTTGATTTTTGGTCTGGTCAATAGGAGATCGTTCGGTTTCAGACAAGTTTTTAGGTCAGGTCATATTTTTACACCTCTATATATGGCTTTATAAAGCCCGTATATTTGACTTTTTGATGAGTTGTGTGGCAATTCACATCTCATATTTCTTTATTTCTTTTGATATTTTTTTCTTTATTTCGGGTTGTTTTTGGTTCGGGTTCATTTTTGTTCAACTAAAATTTGGGTCGGTTACGATTCGATTCATTTAAAGTTTTTAATAATCATGTTAGAGTTGATATCGAATCCCGGGTCAGTAAATTAGTTCGCATCTCGAGCGTATCCTGCCGGACACAGGCAAGCTATTTCTAGGACTTGAGTCCATGACTTGCCCAATGAGATAAATGTTAGGTTTCATTTAAAACTTGTATTTGATGTACTAGATTTTAAAAATATCATTCACAAACCAATATAAATTTAATGGATAATTGTAAGTATCTTAGTTTGATTGGTAGTCTAATTGTTATAACATAAAATAATATTGGGTAAAAAGAATAAATAATTTTAAAAATAATCAAAATAAATGTAACCATTATATTTTAGGAAATAGTTTAAAGAGTTTCTAATGAAGGTTTGTATAGTACAAAACAAGTTGGCAAAAAATTGAGACTTCAACATTCTATATTCAACTTTTTTAATTAAAAAAAAAGAAGTACTACATCTCAAGGTGAATGTCGGTTTTCGAATTTATACAAAATGAGACAACATGAGTACTTTTTACTACTCGATCAATTAGTAGATCACATCTATATTCAACTTTTATCTTGCATAAATCATGTGGTTTGTTTTAAAATGTACCATAGTTGTTTTTTTAATATGCTGGTGTGATGCAAGGGTAGCATCTGTTCAAATTTTCTTAGTCTTTTTTTAAGAAGGCACACACAGTGGTGCTTGAACCCGGGTTACCAAGATGATGAACATCATCCTTTGCCACTGGGACACAAGGTGTTGAGCATGTACCATAGTTGTTATTCAACTATGAAAATTACATCGTTCCACGAAGATATAAAATGAAAAATATATGGTTATGTTAAAGAATAGACCGAGAGATGCTAAAATATGGTAGGGTCGGTCCTGAATATTTTTTTGGCTCGGGCGAAATTAAAAAATGGCCCCTAACACACAAGAAGTTTAAAGAATATGTAATATTAAATTTTTAATAAAATTCTTTTTATTAAATTAGGCAAATAGTAATTTATTATAATCTAAAATTATATGAGAAATTGAGAAGTGAAAATTGTAATTTTTCAGATGAATTGTGATATACGAATGAGAAGTGAGTAATAATTTTCAAATAAATCGTGAGAAGATTTTTTTAACTGCCACGTCAATCTTTTAACGCCAGTTCACAGCTCAATGACCAATTTGTAATAAAAATTTAATGTCTAAATTGGTGTAATTGAAAAATTAGTTACTAAATTGAAAAAATAAATAAAATTCACTGACTATTGAATTGAGGAACACAACAAGTAGTCTTATTGGAAAAATGGATGATGTTCATCCGATGATACCTTGGTTCAATCATAATGTCTGCAAGGTGTGTGTGCCTTATCAAATGGTTAAGAATATCTATGAACAGATACTACCTTGTAATTACCTTTAGACTATTAAAAAAACTGTTGAATTCGACCCAAAAAATCAATTCAGCTCCTTGCCGAAAAAACACACCCAATTAGGCCCTCCAGTTTGTAAATCGCATCAAATTGACCCTTTGACCAACGCTGATCGTTATAATGCTGACGTGGTGGTCCATGCTGCTGAGGTGGCCGTCAACGGCGATGATGTGGCAATACATGTGTGATGACAACGTGGAAGAGGGGCTAAATTGATTATTTTAACTGAATTCGAGCATACAATTGATTTTTTTTTGCAAAATTCAGAGGCATAATTGATTTTAATTAAAAGTTCGATAACTTAATATTTAAGCTAAAATGAAGTTAATTTGAATAAACTAAAAATCAAGAATAATCAACTTGAAAAGTGTGATCACAAGATAATATTTATTCATACATATTATTAACCCTTTGAGAAGGTACACATTTCGTAGACAAAATGATTGAACTTGAGTCTCCTAGGATAAACATCATACATTTTTTCACTGGGACCACTTGTTGGGTTCAACAAAAATTAAGATTTGAATATTCTATATTCAACTTTTTTTAATTAAATAAAGAGGTATTACATCCCAAGGTAAATATTCTCGGCAGACTTATCTTTGCACAATAAAGGACCCAAATTTTGCCTTGAAAGACGGGATATGCCCCCATCCTCCTCACGCAACCATGAGCTCGTCGGCTTCCTAAAAAAACCATGAGCTCGTCGGCACACTCCTCCCTCTTGCCGGAGCCCTTAACGACGCATCCCAAGGAAATGAATCCTCCTGATGTATTTGAAGAACTCGAAGACGACAAAACCCTTCACCGTGGTCTAACTTACCACAGCGGAAGCAAAATAATCTTAGCTTCTCAAATTGAAAAGAAACAAAAATTGTACCTCCTGTAGGCAGAAGCAATATCTTACGACGCTTGAAAGACTTTTGAATTGGAATACGGACACAGATTCTCATACAACCCTTGAGACCCAACATGATAGTCGATGAATCATAATCCAAGAAAATACCAATAAAATCCCCAAGTTGTTTCGCAACTGAATCGAGATGAAGCCACTGGGTACATCGTTGATTAAAACTCAAAAGTCAACAGTTTGCAATATTTGAACTATAACCGGGTCTTCCCCATCCTTCAATCTATGTAGAATTAAAAGATGAAGATTGAAATACCACAAACCTTCAATCTCTATATGATATGCATCTATCGAGTTAAAGAGACGAAAAAGATACCGCCTATCCCCCAGATCCGTGATCGCTATGCCCCCTATCGGATGCCAAACATTGGCCAAAGTCGCCTTCATGGATTGAAAATGGATTTGGCTCGAAGTAAGGAACGAACCCACGAAGCAGAACTCAAATGAAATCAGAACAACAGTTTGTTTTGGAACAATTGCAAGTTCATGTTCTTCCTCCTCCTCATCAAGAGTGAGTTCCGCCAATACATAGACCCGCAAACAAGAGAACCTAGAAAATACATTGGGCAAGAGCTAGAAAAACAAAGGAAGAAACAAGAAAAACTAGGCAAAAGCCAGAGAGAAAACTGGCAATAATTAAACCACTGAACTATTAAATTGGACTCAATGTGACCACCAGCCGTTAAAACCTAACGGAGGAAGTGACGTGGCAGTTAGTAAAAATTTGTATAATTACATATTTAGTTCTCGTTACTTATATATTCTATCAATTTGGTCCTAACTTAATTTGATAAAATAAATTAATTAACTCCCCCAATCATCTGGTGACACATGTCACCAAGTTGGAGGAAGAAAATAAAATTCACATATGCCTTTGGCGTGAATCAAACTTAGGTTCACCTGGGTAAGGCGTGCAACATGCTTACTACTAAGCCAACTATATTTTTGTAATATGTTGTACAAAACCTAATATATATCTTAGTTTATTCAACGAATCTAAACTCGCGAACATAATATGAATTAAGGCAAGTAACACATTCAGATTCCACCGGTTGCCCTAGGATTCCAACTATTCCCACTTCTTTTAGGTACTTATTCGGATGCCCCTCTACCTTCTGCAGCATACCTAATATGCTCTTAATTTTATTGTAATTTTAAATCGAAATTTCCAGCACATAAATCATGTATACAACAAACGACATCAGTTCATGTGATTTAAACATATGAAACTATGTATGTTAAGATTTATTCAGATAAAAGAAGTTTCCGAAGATTATATAGGTATAAACATTGTAGGAGAACTTTTAATGTATCCAAATGATTTAAGCGCATAAATCATGTATACAAAAATCATCTTAATGCGGATGATTTAAACATATGAAGTTGAGTACAAAAAATTGTTCGAATCAAAATATTTTTGAAGATTAAGCATACATACAAATTGTAAGGAAACTTTCGATGCATGAACATGAAGATATAATCCTTCAAGAATTCTCCTTCAAGAATTCTCCAAAATTCATAGAAGGCCATGCAAAATCCAAGTAACATATATAGTATACTATGCAAATGCAGAACATTAGGTACCTTGAATCACAAGCAATGGGGGTGATAAAGAACACAATTTATTCCTACCTCCTTTAGGTATTTATTTGGATGCCCCTCCTCCTTTCACACTCTTAATTTTCATTCTTTATGTAGTCATATACAAAATATATTTGATTCCACATAAATTAAATTAAATTGATATAATTATGAATCCCCTAAAATGCATATAGGGCATTGGTAATTAAAATAAAGTTGGAAACAATCTTTCTTATAAATAAGAAAAAAAATCAAAGATATTTCGAATGGTATTCTGAGACTCGTAAAAGTACAATTGTATTCTAATTCTAGCAGAAAAAGAATTTAGAGTAAAACTAATTCAGCTTCAGGGCGATGTTCCATGAGTTGACGGGCTAATTCGTGTGCCATTTGGTGCGTAGTCTCAACAAATTCCTTAGAATAAAACCTTTTATGGTCCAAGAAACCAGTATGAATTACAATCTTCTCAAGCTTGATGGCACTTTTAAGCAAATAAGCAACAAATTTGGCTTCCATCGGTTGCCCCAAGAATCCTTTTACTTCCAGCTCTTTTAGGTATTTATGCGGAGGCCCGTCCGCCACCTTCCGCACCTTGCGCAATTTGTTCTTGATTTTATTGAAATTTTTAATCTGATTCAAAATTTTCAACACATAAATCATGTATACAATATATAAAGTCGAATATCCAGTAATTTGTTTAGATCAAAGAAGTTCTTGAAGATCTGGTTATACATGGTTAAGCATTGTTGGTACCTTGAATCACAGTAAAAAAATAACTAACCTCTAGTGTAAACTTATGTAAGAAAGGTGATGCCTCAATCAGAGATCTCAAAGTGAAGAGTCTCCTTCGAGGACGTATTACGACTTTACAGCTCAAGTGCCGAAGATTAGTGCATGTGGGAAACTCCAGTATCTGAAAGAACGAAAACGAAGAGTAATTGATTTAGAAGACAACTTTAAGCACATGAAAATGAGAGGGGAAAAAAATCAATCCGGCTTACTTGTAACGGAAGCTGCATATTTAACCTCAAAGTCACTAATTGAGGAAGATAATTTGACAGCGAAGAAACATGATCGTCAATGCTATCGAAATGTGACGAGTAATATAACTCAGTGAGTTTGGGGGCATGCATTATATGCAATGTAAACCACCATTCTACCCAATGATATTCAAACGAAACAAGATTTGGTGCAGAAATTTCAACACTTCGAACATCATAACCTTTAGATATGTGCAAGTGTTTCAACCTCAGTGATGAACCAGAAACTTTAGGATGTCTAAGCAGCGGCGACCCTTCGATGTGGAGGTTTTCGAGCATGGGACAATTTGAAAGGATCCACTGTTGGAAGCGTTAGGTGGGCACTCAATAAACTTTATAACTCACGATATTATTAATACGAAAACGATACGAGTACAACACGGACACTAGCTTCGGCTAATTTACAAACACTGCTCCAAAGCTTTGCTAAGCTCACTCGACACACAAACTTTTTCTCTCTCGACTCACACGTTTTTTTTTCACTCACCATTTCTTACACATCTCATACTACACTTATACTTATTTATAGTACTTAATAGACCGACTTATTAAACTTTAATTACTTCCATGTGTGATTACTTTCTTTCCACCGCCATTATCCATTCCTTAATTAATAAGGATTTTTCAATTGTGCTGCCACCTTTCATTTGCTCCATCATTTCTTTGACTTCAACCATTGCTGCCGTTCTTCAATGTGCCACCAAACTTCATTTAGCTGCTGCCATGTTTTTGTGAGACTCCAAAATGTTGCCACATCACCTTCATCTCCTCTTGCCACATATGGTTATATAGCTTTCCAAGTGGATATTTTTATATCCTCAAATCTTTGCCGACATGAGTGATTTTTAGTTGGGTTTGATTCCTAACACTCCCCCTCAAACCCAACTTTCATTCCGAGCTTTTCTTTTAATCTATAAAATGTTTCAGCTTTTAACGGCTTCGTAAAAATGTCTGCAAGTTGATCTTCAGTTTTGCAGTAGATTAATTTTACGTTTTTGCTCTTCACTTGCTCTCGTATAAAGTGATACTTTGTATCGATGTGCTTGCTTCGGTTGTGAGAGACGGGATTCTTAGCAAGAGATATTGTAGACTTGTTGTCAACATAAATTGTAGTCGGTTCTTCTTGTTCCAAGTTTAGCTCGTTCAAGATATTTTTTAACCACAATGCTTGGCAAGTGCACGCTGCTGCGGCTATATATTCTGCTTCACATGTTGAAAGAGCCACCGTTTGTTGCTTCTTTGAGGACCATGAAAATGCTGCAGAACCAATATGGAATAGGTACCCGGAAGTACTTTTTCGATCATCCAAGTCTCCCCCGTAATCGCTATCAGAATAACCAACCAACTTTGAATCTTGTGAATGCGTGTAAAATAGACCATGATCTGTTGTGCCTTTGACATATCTTAAAATTCTCTTTGCTGCAATCAAATGATCTTGTTTCGGCTTCTCCATGAATCTGCTTATCAGTCCCACAGCATATGTTATGTCTGGCCGTGTGATAGTCAGATACCTTAAACTTCCAACGATGCTTTTAAAGAACGTTGGATTCACCAGCTCTCTTGTTGAATCAACACTCAATTTCATGCCTGGTTCTGCTGGCGTGGCTACTGGCTTACAACCTTCCATTCTAAATTTGCTTAAAATTTGCTCTGCGTACTTCTTTTGTGATATGAATATTCCATCTTTCATTTGTTTTACTTCGACTCCAAGGAAGTATGACATTTCTCCTATATCTGTCATTTCGAATTCTTTAATCATGGCTTTCTTGAAATCAATAAACATACCTGGATTGTTTCCTGTGAAAATCATGTCGTCCACATATAAGCACACGATCATGATATCACCATCTCCATTTTTCTTTGTATATAAGGCATGTTCGTACGGACTTTTCATGATCCCATTTCTTTGGAAGTATTCATCTATTCTCGTGTTCCACGCTCTTGGAGCTTGCTTTAATCCATACACGGCTTTTTTCAATCGATAGACTTTATCTTCATGCCCTTTTTTAGTGTATCCAGGCGGTTGTTCGATATAAACTTCTCCTTCTAGGTAGCCATTAAGAAATGCTGACTTCACATCCATCTGATAAATCTTCCATTTGTTTTGTGCTGCAATTGCTGTGAGAAGTCTAATAGTTTCGATCCTTGCCACTGGGGCAAATACTTCATCATAATCTATTCCTTGTATTTGTTTGTAGCCTTTTGCAACTAGTCTCGCCTTGTATTTTTCCACATATCCTTCCTTGTTGGTCTTCGTTTTGTACACCCACTTGACTCCAATTGGGTTGTGACCTTCGGGTCGATTTGTTAGCTCCCAGGTATCATTTTTATTTATTGATGCAATTTCTTCATCCATAGCATTCTTCCACTTATCATCTTCAATTGCTTCTTCATATGTTATTGGATTACTGTTTACAAGTAAGCAGAAAAGTGAAATATTTTGTAATTCATAATCGTTGTACCTTTCTGGCATTCTTTTTTCTCTTGTAGACCTTCGAACTTCAGTTGGTTGTACTTCAGAATTTTCTGTACTAGTATTACAGCTGCTGCTGCTTGACGAAGATGGGTCAATTGGATTTTGATGAAGGCTTTGATCATCACCTTGTTCTTCTTGGTTGATGAAATCATCACCGTCTTTATCTTCATTAAAAAATAGTCCTTCAACTTTCTTTTCTTCTTTACTCCATTTCCAGTGTTCTGCTTCATCGAACTCAACATCTCTTGAAATGATTATCTTCTTTGTGAGAGGATTATATAGTCTGTAGGCTTTGCTTCTTTCATCATAACCGATGAAGATACATTTTTCTCCTCTATCATCGAGCTTCTTTCTGATTTGTTCAGGAACATGGGAGTATGCAGTGCACCCAAAAATTTTGAGGTGTCCAACTCCTGGTTTTTTACCGCTCCACGCTTCATTTGGCGTCATATACTTAACACTTTTGGTTGGACATCGGTTTAACAGGTAGACTGCACAACAAACAGCTTCGGCCCAAAAATTTCTTGGTAAGTGCTTCCCTTTTATCATGCTCCTTGCCATATCAAGGATTGTGCGGTTCTTTCTTTCAACAACTCCATTTTGTTGAGGCGTGTATCTAACTGTCAGTTGATGGATGATGCCATGCTCTTTGCAGAAGTCTTCAAATAATTTTACGGTATACTCGCCTCCTCTATCAGATCTGAGTATCTTTAAGTATTGACTGCTTTGCTTCTCCGCCATTGCTTTAAATTCTTTGAACTTATCCGGTGCTTCCGACTTTTGTTTAAGAACATAAACCCAACACTTTCTGCTATAATCATCAATAAAGGTTAGGTAATACCTATTTCCACCAAGTGATGGGATGTCAAAAGGACCAACGATATCTGTGTGCACAATCTCCAATTGTCTTTGGGCTCGCCAGGATTTGCCAACATCAAAGCTTTGTCTGTGTTGTTTTCCTTTGATGCAGGCTTCACACAATTGATCTGGAGGATTGATCTCTGGTAGTCCTCTCACCATATTTGCTTTTGATAATAGCTTCAAGCCCGAAAATCCAAGATGCCCATATCGTAAATGCCACAACCATGAATCATCTTTGATTGCAGTCTTCATGCACTTGATTTCTCCTGACTCGATGTCAATAGTTAAAAGACGATTTCGAGTCATATCAACTTGGGCTATCAATTCTCCATCTTTATTTGTGATGGCAAGGGAGCGATTTTTCATCAACACCTCATATCCTTTTTCTAGAAGTTGACCAAGGCTGATGATGTTGCTTTTCAAAGCCGGTACATAATAAACATCTGAGATGTACTTCTTTTCACCATTTTTTTGAGTAATCATGACTTCACCCTTGCCTTTGACTTCTGCGTGCGAGTCATCTCCAAATGTTACTCGGCCATGGATTGTTTCATCTAACTTCACGAACAGTTCCTTTCGGCCACACATATGATTGCTAGCACAATTGTCAAGGTACCAAATATTTTTCTTAAATTCTCCATTTCCTTTGTAAGTAAGGAATACATGAGATTTTTCAACATTTTCTTCTTCAACTGCTGCTACATTATTTCTTTCTTCCTGCTTAGGAGTTGATCTACACTCGTAACTATAGTGACCATATTTGTTGCAATTATAGCATTGTACCTGAGATTTATTTCTTTGTTGATATCTGCCTCGACCTCGGCCTCTGAATCCTCGTCCACGACTTGACGTCTGAAAATTTTCACTTGTTTGAGCTGTGTCATACAATCGACCACCGTGCCCTCGTGCTCCTCGTCTTCCTCTGTATCTTCCACGATAACCACCACGATTTCCTCGACCTCTTGTGTAGCTATTGCTAGCTTCTCCTTCATTGATGTTCATCTTGCTTTGCAAAGCTTGCTCCAAATTTTCAAAATCTTCATTTTGCTTCATCTTGTGCTCATGGGCTTGAAGTGAACCCACAAGCTCATCGAGCGATATCTGGGACAAATCTTTTGATTCTTCTATTGCGACAACCACGTAGTCGAATTTTCGTGTCAATGACCGCAAAATTTTTTCCATCACTCTAACTTCGTCAAGTGATTCGCCATTTCTTTTTATTTCATTTGCGACGGCTTTCACACGGTTAACATAGTCATCTATGCTTTCCGTGTTTTTCATTTTCAGCATTTCAAACTCGGCTCTGAGTGATTGGAGACGTACGTTTTTTTCCTTCTCAACTCCTTGGAGTGATTTTTGTAGAGTTTCCCACGCTTCCTTTGCAGTTGTCGCTTCTGCAATTTTTTCAAAGGTAGATTCATCTACCGCTTGAAAAATGAAATACAGCGCCCTTTGATCTCTTTTACGAGCATCCCTTAGTGCTCTTTTCTGTTCATTGGTCAGAGCCGCCTCTGCTGCTTCATTTTCTGGCTCAGCATATCCTTTTACAACAATATCCCAGCATTCTTGTGAACCGAGTAATGCCTTCATTTGAATACTCCAGTTGCCATAGTTCGTCTTCGTCAATCTCGGGATTTGGGATTGGATCATGTTCTCCATCTTCTCGTGGCTTAAACGCGAACCAAGCTCGGATACCACTTGTTGGAAGCGTTAGGTGGGCACTCAATAAACTTTATAACTCACGATATTATTAATACGAAAACGATACGAGTACAACACGGACACTAGCTTCGGCTAATTTACAAACACTGCTCCAAAGCTTTGCTAAGCTCACTCGACACACAAACTTTTTCTCTCTCGACTCACACGTTTTTTTTTCACTCACCATTTCTTACACATCTCATACTACACTTATACTTATTTATAGTACTTAATAGACCGACTTATTAAACTTTAATTACTTCCATGTGTGATTACTTTCTTTCCACCGCCATTATCCATTCCTTAATTAATAAGGATTTTTCAATTGTGCTGCCACCTTTCATTTGCTCCACCATTTCTTTGACTTCAACCATTGCTGCCGTTCTTCAATGTGCCACCAAACTTCATTTAGCTGCTGCCATGTTTTTGTGAGACTCCAAAATGTTGCCACATCACCTTCATCTCCTCTTGCCACATATGGTTATATAGCTTTCCAAGTGGATATTTTTATATCCTCAAATCTTTGCCGACATGAGTGATTTTTAGTTGGGTTTGATTCCTAACATCCACTCCATAACATCATCACTTGCGTTCACATATTTCAAACAAAGACTACTAAGGAATTCAATTCCACAAAAAGGTTCTTGCGGAAGACAGTAACTCAATCTCGGATACGAGTATAGGAAATCGAGTTCCAGTTTTTTGACCTTCTTTTTCATTGCAATCTCAATCCATTTATTGATATAAGTCTGCGAATCATGGTCCAAGTAAAACCGAACTCTAAATTCATCAATTGTTGAACCTTGATGTGCAATTAAAACATCATTCACCCATCCTACAAACTTACATCTTTCCCTTTCACCATCCTCAGCCTTCATACGCCTATAATCTTTTGAATCCTCGAAACTTTTGGCATAGGCGCCGTAACGTACCGGAATCAAACCATCGAAGTTAAAACAAACAGGCAAAGATTCCCAGAGTTGTTTCCATCGGTGAGAAAGAAAAGAAGTTTTCAGCACAGCTTCTTCGGACGGGAGAAAAGACAAGAATTTGACAAGAACATCATCACTTAATTCACTTATTCGATCCCTTGTAACCCTCTCGTCATGTTTCAGCTGTTTTTTTTTCAAATCAAGATTTTGATAAGAATTATAACAAATAATAATATGGCATTTTCATCACAAGGAAAAAGAAAAGAAAAGAAAAGAAGAGTTCCTAATAGTATGAATAATAACTGACCATCTTTGAGTTGGGAACCTCCATGTTCTCCATTGAAGCAAAGTTCTAAAGGAGGAAGAGATAACGGCGGCAAAGCAGAGTAGAGCAATATACAGATTACATGTATTTAAGGGTTTTTTTTGTGCGATACAAATTAAAACTTATGGGCAGGGCTGAGCATGACAAACCGAGAAATAATCCAAATTGAGGTGTTTGTAGGATTTATGGATTATAAGTTTATATAATGTGGTTATTCGAATTGTACGGAATTTAATTTTTTATTTAATTTATAATTAATTTTATAATGTATAAAGAATCATTTTAATCTCTAGTTTATACCCCATCATGTGGTTAACTTGGCAGTTTCGTGTGCCCGGTGGCATCTTAGTCATTTTAACCAATTCGCATGTATCTTTATTTTCAATCCTTCTAGTTATTTCGACCCCTTTCAACCTTTTTCCAACCATCTATTATTTCAACACACGAGGTAGACCCTTCATTTCAGTAAATTCAAAAAAAAATTCCAGTGTCCAAGGACATTTTGGTCATTTGCTAATTCGGTCGTATCAATATTCCAAATTCTCACTCTCTTCAGCCATTAATATCAATTATGTATCTTCTGACAATTTGATTGATCCGAACATATAAAGAGTTTCCCCCACAAATTTATCTTCAGAGGTTTATTCAGGATTTACGCTAGATCCAAGTGCTTATCTTTCATGAATGTTTAAGTCTTATTATCGCATCTCTCTGAGTAATTCGAGACTTTTAGATGAATCAATTGTTTTACCGGATCTAGTATAGGTTTCAACACCACTTTTATTACTGGGGGTATTTCTGTCATTTTTACCTCAAGGGCATTCTCGTAATTTTATACTTAAATATTTTTGTCGTTTGACCAATTGACATTATTAATCGGGTTTTGGAACTGACCGCCCCATTAATTATTTATTGAATTATAGATTCTTTGATTTATCATCTTTCTCATTTGATTATTCCAATCTTATCTACATTGTCATACATTTTCATATCCAGTTTGACTTAAGCAGAATTAACGGTACTCATCGTCATATTTGTGCATGCATTAACCGAATACTAACATGTTCATAAGGCATACAAGAGGTAGTAATGTATTACCTTGAATCCTTTCTATATCGGTCGACCCTCGAACAACATTCGAACACTCTTGAACCTGACTTTGACGTCCCTCAACCATTCGTATTCAAGGAACTGTGAGTACCTTCAATCACACAATATCCCATTTTAGTTCTTATTCATAGAGCTCTTAGCTGAATAAATAAATAAATTCATAAACAAGTTAGGGTTCAAGGTCAAATTTGGAGGCTTTCGGGTCAGAATTTTGTGAAACAAGCTTCAAAATCGGACTCAGAACGTCAAAAAACATAAAATATGAGTTTTCGAAAATTTTGACTTTTTGGTCAACAGCCAAAGTCAACAATGACGTCAGCATGTCAACGGTCAACGATGACGTCAACAGTCAACTGGTAAGGGTCAACTGAGTTGACTCGGGATGACTCAAACGAGTTGACTCGACTGACTCTGATTAACTCGAGTTGACTCGGGTTGACTAAGTCGGGTTGGGTTGACTAGGCCGGGTTTTGGGCTCAGACTGGTTCAAACTCTCAGACCGTAATTAAACCGGTCCACTTACCCTAGGTTTCAGTTCACCGGACGGCCGCCGGGAAAGTCGCCGGAGATGCCATTTTCGCGTCGATTTTGCCGAAAATCAAACAAGCGTTAAACCCCGAATCATGTCACCGGAGATGCCAAGCAGACCGAAATATGACCATAACTTACCCAAAAATGAACAAAAGCCGGTCGAACTTGTGTTACTCCGATAGACCTTTATCAACGTTGATCGGCCGATTGCCCAGTTGGGTTTTGCTCGCCATGGCACGGAGATGACGATGGCAGTGACAGCGCGATGAAAAGACGGTCAAGGCGGCCAGAAATCTCAAAAATCAGAGGTGAGATAGAGGGTTCCGTCGGATTTTTAAATCGATCTCCACGGCAGACGAAGCGTCGATTCTGCGCGTGGTGATCGAGGTTCGATTTAGGGTACAACGACGAACGTGGAGGTAACAGCGGTGCACGCCACGACGGGGCGATGGAGGCGATTGGAGGAGTGGCCGATGAGGTTAGGTGAAGGGTCGGGGAAGGCTCCTTTTTTATTTGATATTTTATCCATATCCGAAATGAATTAAATGAGCCAGGTGGGGTTGCTCAGCCTATAATTAGTATTAGTCAGAACACTATAATATATTTTAAAACAAAAATGGTGCATAGTTTAACCAAGAGTGGTCTTCAGCCCAAACGGTTAAGGCTTAAGTTCACAAAGAGAAGGGTCAAGCGTTCATAACCCTTTAACAACACTTTCTTCTTTTTTTTCTTTAACCTTAAAAACTTGGGGTGTTACAATGACAATGTGGCGGAGGGGCTAAATTGATTGTTTTAACTGAATTCGAGCGTACAATTGATTTTTTTCCAAATTCAGAGGCATAATTGATTTTAATTAAAAGTTTGATAACTTAATCTTTAAGCTAAAATGAAGTTAATTTGAATAAACTGAAAATCGATAATAATCAGCTTGAAAAGTGTGATCACAAGATAATATTTATTCATACATATTATTAACCCTTTGAGAAGGCACACATTTTGTAGACAAAATGATTGAACTCGAGTCTCCTAGGATAAACATCATACATTTTTTCATTGGGACCACTTGTTGGGTTCAACAAAAATTAAGACTTGAATATTCTATATTCAACTTTTTTTAATTAAGTAAAGAGGTACTACTTCCCTAGGTAAATGTTGTAATTCGAATTCATATAAGATGGAACAACATGACAAAAATCTTGTCCTTTTTTGGTGCCCCTTTCTATGCCTCAACACTAAAAAATTGAATTCTAAGCATTAACCATAAATTCGAAATCCTAAACCATAAACATTTAACCTTAAAAAATACATCATACCCCTAATTCCATAAACCCTAACCCTAACCTTAAACCATAATTTTAAACCCTAAACCTAAACTCTTAGTGCGAGGCATAAATAAAGACACCGAAAAAGGACAGAAAATTTCTATTCAAAAACAACATTAGCATTCTGGATCACTCAACAAATTATTAAATCTTATCTATTTTAACTTTTTTATCTTGCATAAATCATATTTGGTTTGTATTAAAATTTTATTCAACGTACCATAGCCATTTTTTCAACTATGGAAATTACATTTATCCATGAAGATGTAGAATGAAAAATATATTTGGTTCAACGATAGGCCAAAAGATGATGGAATATGATTGTCTTTGTGAAATAAAATCTTACTTGTGGTCGTAATTATGTTGGTGAAAAAAAAACTTCCATTAAATGTCAATGGATGACATTCCCACCGTTAGTCTCAGTGGATGAAGGTACAAGGGACTCATACTCATGACCAATTAAATTTTGACCTCTAAGATTTAAAAAAGATAACTTACGTAAGTCATCACTAAACTTTAATTTAAACTTTTTTTGGTCATTAAAATATCAAAATGTTCAATTTACTCTCTGAAATTTAGACATTAAATGTTTTTAGTTATTAAAGTTTAGATATTAAACCGGATTGAGGAAAGAATCCGCGTAACGGTGGACAATGTTGAATATTGGGTACGTGTGTTAGAGATGGACGACAAGGGTCCGGAAGTGGAGTGTGATTGTTGTGAATGGAGGACAACGGAGAAAAATTCAGAACATGGTTCGGATATGGGCGGAGAAGAGCAAATAGAGAATTTGAATGCTGCCAGCAATGGACTGGAAGGTATGCAACCAACGACAAAAAATTCCCAAGGGAATGATCGTGTAATTTGGGTGATGAATGAGGCTTGGTTGGATACACAAGGGACAGAAATTCAGAGAAGGACATGGATACAATTAGATGATGCGAGTGGTGAGTTGCAAGTTGAAGACCGGTCACCGGAGCAACATGGTTCTCCGGCGGAGATACGATCGTCGGAGGGACAACCAATAGCTCCGTTGCGTGTGGATAACCCCACATTCGAGAAGGTGTGCAGTGGTAGGACTCTAGAGGTTGTTGAGGAGTTTCAACAATGTGAAAGTGTATCCATAGCAGGTATTGCAAATTCAAAAATTGATGAGGAAGTGGGGTCTGGTAATTGGGTCAATTCTAAATTATATGAGGTGAATTCCCCTCCAATTATTCACTCGAGTAACTCCAAGGCTGGGTTAGGAGCGACAAAAATTATTAAGATTGGTCATGCTTTTTGCAAAATTAGGAGAATAACCGATAATGAGCATTCACAAGAGGCTGGCCGTGAGGTAAGAGTGAAGAAACGACAAAGTTTGGGCGAGCGGCGGTCACGTTGTACTTCTAAATCAGTGGGGTTGAGGGGCAGGATAATGGTTCACAGCGTGCTCATGATATCGCAAGCGAGGCAGCGGCAACGGTAAAATTGGGGTCCTTAATTGGTGTGAAATCGAGTGGGAGAGAAGTAGACATTATCAAGGATATTTCTCGGATAATAGCCGGGGAAAATCGAGGTTTGTGACTAATGCGTTTATTATCGTGGAATGTGCGTGAAATGTCGTGGTGTTGGTGAAGTCATACGGAAATATCAGGTTGATATGGTGGTTGATGAGTGCTCAAATATGACACATTTCATTTGTTATTTTTCTAGCTATTGGGACTTCTTGCTGCTTAATACATGTTGTTTTCGTTACATTTTGTGCAGGGACCCAATTCTGGAAATAGCAGTGAAAATGAGGCATTTCTGCAGTTTTTATTATAATTCTGTCATGACTGGCATTATGGGCACGACACCGAGCACGACGCGTCTGACGTGGCAGTGACGTGGCAGTGACGTGGCGACTTCTAGAAGCTTCTGGAACGTTCATAGAGAGCTTATCAGCTTATCCGATTTGATTCCTGCATTTAAATTTTAAAACATTTGAATTGTTTTATCTTTTGTTTATTATTTTAAATTATATTATCACTTTATCTTTGTAAATCTAAGCCTATAAATACCACCCTTGGTAAAGGCTTAGATGATCCATCAATCAATCATTTTAGTTTTTACCTTTGTAAACACTTTTTAGTTTTAATTCAAGTTCATTTTCCTTTAATTTCTTGTTTTCATTTTTTTATGTTATTTAATTGTTTTTCTAAAATTAAGTTAAGTATGATAATTAATATCATGCTTAGCTAAATTTCTTGAGCCAAGAGTTAGCCAAATCAATTCTAATCGTGAGAATTGAACATTGCCTAAATTCCTTCGGGAATACATTTTTATCTTTCTGTTTAGATAGTTTGGCAATCGGCCTTACTAAAGTTTTTAATCGTTTTTCAAATCAAAAAGAGCTCGTTGATCTGGAATCGTTTAAAGACATAGTTGGGAGGAAGGATCGGCCTGTGGCAATTTCGACTTCCTGTGAACACTCTTAGCGGCGGTCCGCTAAGGAAAGATAAAATCAGAAGCGATTCTTTTTAAGACAATTTCTGAGTCGGGCTTTTCCTGCTTTCAAAACTAAACATTTTAACGGCGATAGACGTGGCTAATCTGTTTAAGAATCAACCTTCGAAGATAGTCTTGGGAGAATTGGTTACTCGAGAGAAAAGCAAGTTGCGACGGGTTGGGCCTCGCAGACTGTAACCGACATGATCCCCGAAGTAAAAATCTATTTCAATGATCGAAGGAATTGACAAGGCTAGCTCGAGGCTAATTTGCACATTTGGTTTTTCCTATTATTTTCCTTAATTCTTGCATTTTATTTTATTTCTTCATCCTATATCAAATCACTCCCCCCATTTTATTTAGTTATTCGGCAGATATACCTGGAAGTAGTAATCGAAGCAATCTTCAGTCAATAGTTCCAGCTAATCTCCTCGTGGATCGACCCTCTTTCCTTATACTACTTAATTTCTTTATTTTATTTATTGTTGAAAGAGGTTAAATATATATTTATTTTTGACCGGTTAAACGACGACTTGTCAAAATTGGCGCCGTTGCCGGGGAGATTTATTTTTGGCAATTTTTGACTGATTTTTGTTTTATTTTATGACCAGGAAGAATTCGGGTACTTTGGCTCCATATAACCCGGAAATCGAAGCAAGCGCTCGTAGAACTCACGACGAAACCCTTCGACGAAAGAAACAACAAAGCACACGACAACCCAAACAAGAATCCACCTCCGAATCTACACCAATCGAAGAACCTACACAGGAACCAGAACCGATGGCGGAACAAACGATTCGAGAGCTGAACGCAGCCCCTACTGTGCAACAACCCCTTTGTATCGCTTTTCCTCACGGTGATACCCCATTCCAACTCAAAACGAGCCCGATTCACCTATTACCCACCTTTAATGGCCTCCCTACTGAAAGCCCACATAAACACCTTGCCGAATTTCACATGGTGTGCAGCAGCATGAAACCGCAAGGAGTTTCAGAGGATCAGATAAAACTAAGGGCTTTTCCTTTTTCCTTAGCCGGAACGGCTAAAGAGTGGTTATTTTATTTACCTCCGAATTCTATTAATACATGGGATGATCTTTCTCGTGTTTTCCTTGACAGGTATTTCCCTGCAGCAAAAGCGACTGAACTTAGGCGAAGCATTTTGAGTATCCAACAAATGCACGACGAATCCCTATATGATTATTGGGAAAGGTTCAAGAAGCTGTGCGCAAGCTGTCCGCAACATGGCCTATCCGAGCAAACACTCCTTCAATACCTATATGAAGGAATGTTACCAATGGACAAAAAGATGGTAGATGCAGCAAGCGGTGGCGCGCTCGTTAACATGACTCCTACTGCGGCGAGAACATTAATCTCCACAATGGCTGCAAACTCGCAGCAATTTGGTTCTACAAGTGAACCCAGCCGACGGGTTCACACAGTAAGCACAATTTCATTAGAGAATAAAATTGATAATTTGACTAATATTGTGTATTCTCTTGTTTCAGGGGAGATAAAAGCTGCTAAGGTATGCAGAATATGCACTATGTCAGATCACGCAACTGACTTATACCCATTATTGCGAGATACGTCTAGTGCCCAAGTTAACGCCATACACAACTTTCCCGGACCTCCCCAAAGACCCTATAACCCACATAGCAATACATTCAATCCCGGTTGGAGAGATCACCCAAACTTGAGCTACGGTAATCAGAACCCGAATTATCAACCTAGGCAACAACCTCCCTATCAAAACCAAGCACCCCAAAAATCTTTGCTTGAGTCTATTGTTGAGAGATTGGCAGTTTCGCAGGAAAAATTCCAAACCCAAACACAATCCCATCTCCAACAAATCGACAAACAAATAAGCCAACTAGCTCAAGCCGTTAGCCGTATAGAATCCCAGGGAAAGTTACCATCCCAAACCGCAACTAACCCAAGGGAAAATGTTAGTGCGATAACTTTGCGTAGTGGAACAGTGATAACGCCTAAACCGCCCAAGCAAGATGAGCAAAAATCCGACGAGCAAGGCAATTCTTCAAAGGACCAGAACGAAAAGTCTCCACCCATTGCAGGTAACTCTAAATCCAATATTTCTATTTCTACTTACGAACCTGTTCCTCCTTTTCCAGGTAGATTGGCGAAACGAGATAAAAAGGAGGAAGAGAAGGAAATTTTGGATGTATTCAAGAAAGTGGAAATTAATATTCCACTTCTTGATGTTATTCGAAAAGTGCCTAAATACGCAAGGTTTCTGAAGGACTTATGCACAAACCGAAGGCGACTATCCGGAAATGAAAAAGTTAACCTTGGTGAAAATATTTCGGCCATGTTTCAAAAGCCGTTGCCGCCAAAGTACAAGGACCAAGGTATGTTTGTGGTTCCTTGTAAAATTGGGAATGTTGGGATAAAAAGGGCGATGTGCGATTTAGGCGCATCTATCAACGTCATGCCGTTAAGCGTTTACAACAAAATTTCGACTGAACCATTGAAAGAAACGCGAGTGACGGTTCAATTAGCTGATCGATCAATCATCTACCCCGAGGGAGTACTAGAAAACGTGTTGGTACAGGTAAAAAATCTCATTTTTCCTGCTGATTTTTACATTATTGACATGGAAAATGATCGCAGCAATAACGGATCCGAAATCTTGCTTGGCCGACCTTTCCTATCAACTGCGCATACAAAGATTGATGTCCGCGACGACATCTTAACTATGGAATTTGATGGGGAAGTAGTTAAATTTGATATGTACAAAGCTATGAAGTATCCTGATTCGGTCGCAAGTTTAAATTTCGTTGATATTATAGATCCGTTAGCTAATGATTTGATCGAAACTGATTTGTGTTATGAATTTTGTAGGGAATTCGCAGATCTTGACGATAAAAACAAAGGCGAAATCATTTCAAATCTTTCTTCCCTTTCTGATTTTCGATTAATTCCAATTCGAACTAAACATTTTCCATCAATTTTGCAGGAACCAAAGCCAAGGTTGGAATGGTTTGATTATATATTTTTAGGCGATTTGCGCACAAAAAGAAAGATGAAGGAAGATGTTAAAACGACGAGCGATGGACATTATCGATTATTTGAAGACCTTTATTTTGAAGAGCCAAAAATTTAGCAAAGGTCGTCGAGCTAAACGACGTTAAACAAAGCGCTAAATGGGAGGCAACCCATTCACGTTTTTTTTTCTCCTTTCATTTTTTTTAGTTAAAATTTTTATCTTTGTTTTTTCTTTTAATTTTTCTCAATTTTGGTTTCATTCCAGACTTCCAGTGAAGGGAGATGTCAAATTGAGCTGAAAAAAAATTTGTTGGTTTGGGAGAGGAGTAAAGTGCACTGTTTCATTAAAAACGGTGCACGTTAGAAAAACCAAAAGCATGCGGTGCAGGTTAGCCGACCCCCCCCCCCTCTTTGACCCTTTGACCCGTCTTTGCCAAATAAACCAAATTATTTTCTTTCCCCTTTTTCACTTCTCAAAACAAGAAAACCAATCCCTTTCACCATACCTTCCCGCTCGGCCTCAACAAGCCCCCACCTTGTTCATCAAAAATCCGCACTCCGATCATCATGGTCCGCACGCGCCGTCAAGGAAGAGAAGAGCCCTCCGTCCTGCCCACCGTCCTTGGCGGACGGCGCCGCTTTGCCACACAGCAGCGTTTGTTGAAGTGCCCAGCGACTCGGACCCCATCCCCGACTCTCCTCCCCACCATGAAGGTAGGCAAGGGCACCCGCAACCAGTTCCACCCGCCACTGCCTTTTATCCGGCCAGATCCGACGGACGCCGTTCGTGGTTTTCTTCAGCCGCTGGACAGAGCAGTCAACATCCTCCACCTCATTCACCGTCTCCCTCATTCCACTCATAGTGCACCATTCCCATCGACTCAATTTCATCACTCACGGGGAGTATCTTTTGCCCTTATTATCTTTTTATTTCCTTACTTTTTATGAATTGGGGCAATTCACTTAAGTGAGGGGGAGGGTAATAAATTACCACTTGTCTGCTTGTTTGATTATATGTTTGACTCTGATTAAACTTGAGATGAATTTTTTCTCGCCATTACTTGTTGTCCAGCATGTTGTACTTGTTCTAGTGCTTAGGAATGATTGAATTGGAGCATTTTGATAATCAAATGATATGGGTAATCTACAGTTTGACATCTCTTTTAATTACTCTTGATAGTGTTAATTAAATTTCTCACTTAGCTTAATCAAATTAGCCCAATTTTGGTAAGACTTGAGCCTTGAGCATGCATTCTTCATATTATGCTTATTTCTTTTGCTTGAGAGTGTCATCCTGAATTTTAGGAATCTAGAACTTGAAGCTTGCTTACAATTCGAGACTACACTAAGAACGAGGTGCTTTAAAATGATTTAGGCATTAGGCTTTGAACCTTTTCCTTCCCTTTCATTTTAATTTACCCTTTCTCATCGCCTAGTGACCCTTTGTTAGCCTTACACCCCATTTCCTTGCTTAACCACTTTTTGATTGATCAAATGCTAGAAACTATATTACTAGGCAAATAAGGAGCTGCAATTCGAATAAAGGGCATAATTCTTCGAAATGAAAAAAAAGAAAAAAAAACAGAATAAAGGAAGCAATTGCTTCGGAAAAAAAGAAAAGAAAAAAAAAATAAAAAACAGTTTCGAAAAGAAGAAAAGAAAAAAAAAGAAAGAAAAAATGTGTGTTTTGCTTGCCCATTTTTAGCTCCTTTTTAATGTCTTCACTGCTTATGTTTGAAATATCTTGCTTTGATCATCTTCTTTTTCTTTCCATCTTTCTACCTTTTTTCTCTAAACCCTCATTACACCTTGAATAAAAGACCTAATGATTTTTGCACCTTGATTCTAATAAGTAGTGGAGAATTGAACTTGTTACAAGCATATGGAAACCTTTATTCATGATTGACTTTGAGTGTTTCTGCTTCAAATTTACCTTTAAAACACTTTGAGTGCTCTTGAGTGTATCTTGGTGAGGATTAAGACTAGGCTAAGATTTGATTAATGCTTGATAGGTAATTGAAAAGGACAAGGGCTGCTCTTTGCTTGTATCTATTTGGTTTTGATTATGTTTCTTTCATGAACATCCTTTCGTGCTAGAACTCTTATGATTATGTTTGATGCTTGTAATGGCTTGAGAAATGCATTCTTTGGTTTATGTTTTTTCGGACATACTTGAGGACAAGTATGAGACAAGTGAGGGGGAATTTGATGAGTGCTCAAATATGACACATTTCATTTGTTATTTTTCTAGCTATTGGGACTTCTTGCTGCTTAATACATGTTGTTTTCGTTACATTTTGTGCAGGGACCCAATTCTGGAAATAGCAGTGAAAATGAGGCATTTCTGCAGTTTTTATTATAATTCTGTCATGACTGGCATTATGGGCACGACACCGGGCACGACGCGTCTGACGTGGCAGTGACGTGGCAGTGACGTGGCGACTTCTAGAAGCTTCTGGAACGTTCATAGAGAGCTTATCAGCTTATCCGATTAGATTCCTGCATTTAAATTTTAAAACATTTGAATTGTTTTATCTTTTGTTTATTATTTTAAATTATATTATCACTTTATCTTTGTAAATCTAAGCCTATAAATACAACCCTTGGTAAAGGCTTAGATGATCCATCAATCAATCATTTTAGTTTTTACCTTTGTAAACACTTTTTAGTTTTAATTCAAGTTCATTTTCCTTTAATTTCTTGTTTTCATTTTTTATGTTATTTAATTGTTTTTCTAAAATTAAGTTAAGTATGATAATTAATATCATGCTTAGCTAAATTTCTTGAGCCAAGAGTTAGCCAAATCAATTCTAATCGTGAGAATTGAACATTGCCTAAATTCCTTCGGGAATACATTTTTATCTTTCTGTTTAGATAGTTTGGCAATCGGCCTTACTAAAGTTTTTAATCGTTTTTCAAATCAAAAAGAGCTCGTTGATCTGGAATCGTTTAAAGACATAGTTGGGAGGAAGGATCGGCCTGTGGCAATTTCGACTTCCTGTGAACACTCTTAGCGGCGGTCCGCTAAGGAAAGATAAAATCAGAAGCGATTCTTTTTAAGACAATTTCTGAGTCGGGCTTTTCCTGCTTTCAAAACTAAACATTTTAACGGCGATAGACGTGGCTAATCTGTTTAAGAATCAACCTTCGAAGATAGTCTTGGGAGAATTGGTTACTCGAGAGAAAAGCAAGTTGCGACGGGTTGGGCCTCGCAGACTGTAACCGACATGATCCCCGAAGTAAAAATCTATTTCAATGATCGAAGGAATTGACAAGGCTAGCTCGAGGCTAATTTGCACATTTGGTTTTTCCTATTATTTTCCTTAATTCTTGCATTTTATTTTATTTCTTCATCCTATATCATATCACTCCCCCCATTTTATTTAGTTATTCTGCAGATATACCTGGAAGTAGTAATCGAAGCAATCTTCAGTCAATAGTTCCAGCTAATCTCCTCGTGGATCGACCCTCTTTCCTTATACTACTTAATTTCTTTATTTTATTTATTGTTGAAAGAGGTTAAATATATATTTATTTTTGACCGGTTAAACGACGACTTGTTAGTGGTCTTGCAAGAGACAAAATTAGAGGAAGTGCCGTCGATGTGGGTGTCTACTTTGTGGTACTCGGACAGTTTCGAGATGGCAGTATCGCCTTCGATGGGAGCATCCGGGGGCATTTTGATTATATGGGAACATAACAAGTTTAGTTTGATTAATATTGATGTTCATCATAATTATATTATGCTTCAGGGCTGTTGGCAGCAAGAAGATATGGTGTGCTGCATTGTAGGGATATATGCTCCTACGGATGTTGCTGGGCAAAAATTAGTATGGGATTCTATATTAACTCAGCTGAATGATTTTGAGGGGCCATGTTGCGTAGCGGGCGATTTCAACGCCATATTACATGAGTCAGATCGTATAGGGGTTTCGGACAGGAATGCGGAGATGGAAGCTTTTGGGGAGTTCGTACATGCTGCGGGATTGATTGATTTACCGTTAGTAGGTAAAAGATTTACTTGGTTCGGCTATGGCAACCGGTGTAGCTGGATTGATCGATATTTAATCTCTTCTAGTTGGCTCGATGCTTTTAAATCTATACAACAAGAAGCGTTGAAGAGGGGAGTTTCGGACCACACTTCGTTGTTGTTGAAGTGCGATGACAGTGATTGGGGACCACGTCCTTTCAGATTTTTCAACTGCTGGATGGATGGGCGATCGAACATTAGGCAGATCTTAGAAGAATGGTGCCGGTTAACCAATGTGGGTGTGGGAAATGAAAATATTATCGTTAAATTGAGACATTTGAAGACGTTTTTGAAAAGGTGGAATAAGGACAGTTTTGGTGATGTGAATAAACTGATTGCGGATATGCAACACCAATTGGATAGTGCGGATGAGGCCATGGTTGAGGGGGGTGCGAGTGAAGGAATAGAGGCTGCGAGGCGTAGGTGGATATGCGCGTTATGGCGTGCAATGAGAAATAAAGAATCGATGTGGCGGCAAAAATCAAGAGCAACATGGTTACGATTGGGCGATCGTAATACGTCGAATTTCCATAGGATAGCAAAGTTAAGAACAACTAGAAATTACATACCGGGGCTGGTGATTGCGGGTGTGTGGACTACTGAGCCTTCGATGATCCGAAACTTTGTGGTGGCGGAATTTACCAAACATTTTGCTGGTGACAAGTGGGCGGGCGAGTGGCAATTTGAGGGAGTTTTTCGAAGAGTCAATGAAATGGATAGATAGCAATTGGTCCAGCCGTTCACGATGGATGAGATTAAAAAATATTATGGGAATGCGATGGTTCTAAGGCGCCGGGACCGGATGGTTTCACGCTTGAATTTTATAAAAAAGGATGGGAGGTGGTGCGATTCGATGTGCTGAATTTTTTTGAGCAGTTTCACGCAAAGGGGGTGTTACCGAAGGGTGCAAATTGTGCTTTCATAGTGTTGTTGCCAAAAGTGGAATCGCCTCAATGTTTAGGTGAGTATCGTCCCATATGTTTAGTGAATTCCATGTATAAAATGTTGGCTAAGTGCTTAGCAAATAGGCTCCAATGTGTGCTGGGAGGTTTAATCAGTGTCTAGCAATCCGCGTTTGTAAAAGGCCGTCAACTGGTAGATGGGGTTTTATTGGCAACATAAGTAATTCATTCGCTGCGGAAGAGAGGTGGTGGGGGATTTATTTTGAAGCTTGATTTCGCCAAAGCTTACGATTGTGTAAGCTGGATTTTCCTTGATTCGGTATTGGATCGAATGGGATTTTGTAATAGGTGGAGGGAGTGGGTTAAGGAGTGCATCAGCTCATCTCGACTATCAGTTTTGGTAAATGGCAGCGCGACTAAGGAGTTTCGGATGGGGCGTGGATTACGCCAAGGCTTCCCGCTCTCGCCATTGTTATTCGTCATAGTTGCGGAAGCACTGCATTTGATGTTGGGTAATGCTGAGTCGGCTGGTTTGGTGCGTGGGGTGGAGGTAGTGCCGGGGGGTATCTTTAACTCATTTACAGTTCGCCGACGACACCATATTATTTTTTGAGGCATCGGTTGAAGTGGCACGGAACATCAAGAGAATCTTGCATTGCTTTCAGGTGTGTTCGGGCTTGCGGATTAATTTCGCCAAAAGTTCGTTGTATGCAATTGATGTGAAAGATGGATTGGTCAATTCGGTGGCCGAGATGTTGGGATGCAAGCAGGGGGGCTGCCGTTTACTTATCTAGGCTTTCCTTTAGGAGCTAATCCGTGGAATTTATCGGTGTGGGAGCCCATTATAGCTAACTTTCGGCGCAAGCTAGCCGGATGGAAGCGCACATCACTCTCATTTGCTGCACGCGCAACTTTGGTAAATTCCGTACTTTCAGCACTTCCGATTTTTTATATGGGGTTATTCATGGTTCCTAAAGGGGTTATAGCACAATTGGATAAAATTCGACGTGCATTTTTGTGGGGGGGTGTTGGACTCGAGCGGAAGATGAGTAGAGTGGGCTGGGATTTTGTGTGTCGGCCTAGACATTTTGGTGGTTTGGGTGTGGCGGATTTGAGGATAAAAAATAAGGCATTGCTGTCCAAGTGGGTGTGGTGTTACGCACAGGATTGTGACTCGTTGTGGCGTAGATTGATCATAGCCAAGTATGGGGTACATATTCAATGGTGGCGTTTCAATACGGAAAATTTGTCGGCAATGTCGGGGGTGTGGAAACAGATTGTGTTAAACTCTTGTGACATTACCATCGATCGACATGTGGGAATGGCAGGTTTTCAGTGGAAAATTGGGAATGGGAGGATGGTCTTATTTTGGTTCGATCCATGGATTATGCAGCAGCCGCTAAAAGACATCTTTCCACGATTATTCATGTTGTCTATTAATAAGTTGGCATGGGTACATGATTATGCTGTGGGGGACGTTGGAGCATGGGCAGTGGGCATCATTTTTTAGACGACATTTGCGTGGTTTTGAGTTGGACCGGTTGCATGGGTTACGAGAGTTGGTGCGGGTGGTACCGTTATGGGAGGCTCGATAGGATACGTTAATTTGGCAACCGAATGATCATGGTATTTTCTCGGTGAAGGCCTTATCCAAATTTCTGCTGATGGATAAGTTTGGCGATGATGATTTGGGGGAATGTTTCGCTTGGCACGTATTGGTACCATCAAAGGTGCAGGCGTTCCTTTGGTTCATATGGTTAAGGAGATTACCAACAGCGGATTTTTTGCGACATCGCGGGCTGTCATTGAGTGCCGAACAAAGTAGATGTTCGTGGTGCGAGTCATCGAAAGAATCGATTGCACATCTTTTTTATGAATGTCCGAGTGTGCTGAAATATTGGGTGTGGTTGCGCAATTGGTGGAATATATCGACACCTTTCCCGGATAGTTTTACTGATTTTTTTGTCGAACACTTGCATTGTCCTTTTTCGGGTAGCATGAAACGATTGTGGGTGGCCTGTGTTAGTGCTTTGTTATGGTCACTATGGTTGGCTAGAAATGAGCGGATATTTCGCGGCAAATGCTTGACGATGGAAGAACTATGATTTTTTTGGTGAAGTTGAGATCGTTTTATTGGATTAAAGTGGGCGTGGAGGGGGAGTTAATGCCCGAGGCAGTTTGGTGGACATGCCCGTCTACTCATGTGTTTAGTACGGCGGAGAAGAAGGTGAGGCGTGGGGTGTTTTGGCAGCCACCGGTCATGGGAGTTTTGAAATTTAACGTGGACGGTGCGGCAAGGGGTAAGCCGGGGCCTGCGGGATTTGGGGGAGTGATGAGGGACGGGGAGAGTCAGATATTGGGGCTGTTTTCGGGGCCATTGGGGGTGATGGACTCAAACGAGGCCGAAACTCGGGCTATAGCGTTCGTATTGAGTTTGGTGGTGGAGGGGAGTTGGCGACATCATTGTGTGATAATCGAGTCAGATTCACAGGTGGCTTTGAGTTGGGTTACACGATCGGCAAAGAGGCCATGGCGTTTGTGGGATGTGTTCACGGCGATTGATCAAGCGCGGCATGTTACATATGAGTTACAATTTTGTTATGTGCCTAGGGAGGCTAATGGATTCACTGATGTTTTGGCCAAGGAGGGCGTCGATCGTGTGTCATTATTCGTGGCGTGCTTGTGATAAGAGTCGAGAGATTTTGTGTTATGTTTAGACAAGTCATATCGTACTCTTTTCCTCCACTAGGGAGGTTTTTAATGAGGCGTATGGCTTGTCACGCTGTATGTTTTTTCTTTATATTGAATAAAAATCATATAGTTGCTGATAAAAAAAAAGTTTAGATATTAAACGTTTTTGTCACTCTTAAACCCCAAATGGTCATAGACGATGGTCGTCTGGTCCCAAATTTCACCACTCACTTTGTCTCAGCCCCCTGAGCTTGAATTCAACCTCCATTTGTCAAAAAGTGCTCCGAAGATCACGAATCAACCAAAAATTTTCTGGTTTCTTTCTTGTCGATCTCCCTCCTCTATCGTCGGATGGAGCCCATTTCTTAATATTTTGCTTCTCTCGTGCCAATTAATTTTTTCACTATTTGAATCTTAGAGAAGTTCTTTCGTTCCCTGGTAAATGGACATCGTCAAAAAGTTAACAGATGAATGATAAAAATACGTTCAGTGTCTAAACTTCAGTGAGTAAAATGAATGTTTTGAAACTCCAGTGACTAAAATAGGTTTGAAAGTTAAGTTTGGTGATGATTTACATAATGTACCCTAAAAAATTAATTTTGCTTCATCAAGTTTTCTCCGTTTTGAAGTGAATGGATTTAATTCCACGATAAATGACTTTGAAACCTTCAAGTAATCTTTAACTGTAGAAATAATTAATATAGAGAGATTTTGAGTATTCTCTCACTAATTCTTTCCAATAACCTATCCCCTCAGCCACTTATAAATCCAATAGAATTTGCTTGGTTTTTACTCACTTGAGGCATCGTATCAAACTAAAGCAAAAGAGAAAAGAATGAAGGGTTTGAAGGTTTATGTCATCTTCATGTTGGTTCTTCTTTTTGCTGCAGGTAAAGTATGGTTTTTACTCTTGTTGATGTTTGAATATATTGATTTGGATGAATAATATGTATTAAACTGACATGCTTCGGATTTCAATGCATGTAGGAAAAGAAGCAGTGGAAGCAACAACATGCGAAGATACTAAACTAACTGAAGGTTGCACAGACCCATTCTGCTTGGACGAGTGCAAGCTTATGCATGGGAATAAAGCTGAAGGAGTTTGTATTGTTCCTGGCATTGTCTGCAAATGTTCTTACTCTTGTTAGCTCTTCTTTTTTTTCTTCAAAATTTGGTCTCTGATGTTACCATATCACATTAATAATAATGTTAAAATATTATGGATTTATTGATTAAACAATTTATCCTCTCTTTTTTGCAACACTTTTTAAAATTTCGGATCAGTTATGCAAAGTAAAGGAACAATTGCCAGTTTTGTGTTACTCTCATCAGTTATTCATCTTTAGTTCAACTGATTTAAACGTAAGAAGTCGAATATGTAGAAATCTGTTCAGATCAAAGAAGTTCTTGAAGATTTGGTTATACAGGCTTAAACATTGTGGGTACCTTGAATCACAAGCAATTTAGTAAAAAAAAAACTAACCTCTAGTGTAAACTTATGTAAGAATGGTGATGCCTCAATCAGAGAGCCCAAAGTGAGGAGTCTCATTCCAGGGCCTATTGTGACTTTACAGTTCAAATGCCGAAGATTGGTACATGTTGGAAACTCCTGTACACACGCCCCTGAGAGATCGAAGAGTAATCGACTTAGAAGACAACCTTAAGCACTTGAAAAACCGATCCAAATCGAAGTGTTTGGATGGTTTATGGTTCACAAGTTTATGAACAGTGAATATAAATTATTTTCCCATTTTCAGTGCCTTTATTTATGCCCCATACTAAAAAATTAGGTTTAAGGTTTATGAAATTAGGGTATGATATATTTTTAGGGCTTAGGGGTTATGGTTTAGGATTTAGAATTTAGGGTTAGAGCTTAGAATTTAATTTTTAGTGTTGGGCATAGATAGGGACACCGAAAAAGGGCATATGATTTTTGTTCGCGAATCGTGGTTACTCATTGAACCGAATTTAATTTTTTAAATTTATAATTAATTTTATATTGTAAAAATAAGTGTTTTATACTTAAAATACTATTGTTGCATTATTAATTAAGTGTTATTTTGACTTGAAAATTAAGTTTCTAAAATAGCTTATTGAATTGAACCCAGTTCCAACCGTGTACACCACCACAGCCAGAGCTAAAGGTGGCAAACGGGTTGTTCGATTTTGGTTCGAGCCATTTTGGGTCTGATTATATTCGGTTCAGGTTTGGGTCGAGTCGGTTCTGATATTGTTCGGTTTTAGTTTCATAACAAAATTATGTTAACATATTTACCGTAGCGAACTTCACACTTTTTCAAATCAAATTCTCCCATCAACAATCGACACAATTCCCTCCGAATTGTTCGGTCCTTCAATCCAATCACAGATCCAAACCCCATTTCTTCCAACACTTTGGATTTGTCATTCTCTTTCAAGTGTTCTATTATGTGGGGAACTCGTTTTATGCTACACCTTGTCGACACTTCCTAAATTATTTACATATAATGTTAGAGTTTTTATATATCATTTATCACAGTATTTACAAGTTTAACGAATACCTTCTTTTCAATGTTTTCATGTGCTTTCCTCGAAGCCGAATATTCAGCTCTTTCCTTTTTAGACAATTTCATAAATGGTTCATTCTCAGTATCACCCATCGGCTGCCATTTCTTCAACACATCTTCTATCACCTGAAACTTATGCATAAACGTTTCTTAATCAAAATATTAAAGCGACATAATACTCATTATAAATTCAGTTTACATACCGAATCAATGTTGTAAGTACCACATTCCTTCATCCTTTGCACTTCATTCACATTGTCATGATAGGACATTTTAAATGTTCTTATATACTTTAATCCAATTATCATTTCAAGAACAAGTACTCAAATACATTGATACTTACTAGAAGTACATATACCGACTCATTGGTTGCTTTCGATTTTCTTCAGTTTTGATACTCTCCGGTTCCATTTCAATGTCATCTTCACGAACAACTTTTCCAAGATCCATTGACATCGTTTATCCTTCGTATGTATATCAGATTATGAACATTCAAAATTAAATTAAATCAAATGGGTGGATATATATATATATACACACATTTTATCCAAATTGCAAAATGACAGATAACTAATTTTATAGTAACCGCTTGCGTTCTCTTAACAAAGTATCGATATTCATTTTCTACCTACAATATCAATTTCTACCCATAAGTTCTCTGAACAAAGTACCGATATTTATTTTCTACCTAGAATTACAATTTCTACCTATAATTGATCCAAAATCCTTCTTTACTTCAAAATCCCTAAACCTAAAACTCTAACCCCCAATTTCTGAATACTACATTACTAAAAAACTAGGGTTTCGACAACATACCTTTCGTTTCGATTATGATACACCACGATTTCAAAAACGCCTCGCTTCTATTTCGCAGCAACCTAAACCGGTTCGATTTCAAATACTAAGAGCATTTTGTGTAAATGCAATGCAATCCTTGTATTAGAGTAGAACCTTCAACTTCTTTCCTTAAAATAATTATTTTTAACCGATTATATCAATTATATTTAATCGATACAATTCCCCAAGTGTCGATACTTTTTTGAATTGAATCGATTCTTTCGACACCCTTTCTGTTTCAAAATCCTTTTAAATACTAATGTACTGACACTTTTGTACATGTTCTTACAAAAGTATCGAAACCAAACAAACAATCCGGTACCAATTTACCGGTTACATTATATGTATTAATAATGTAACTTGTTTGGCCTTTTTTTACCGGTTATATCAAATTTGCTTCTAAAGGATAGATACTTTTTATTAGTACTGTGGAAAAAGAATCGATACTTTCGAGCCATTTGTATCGATAAAATTGTACATTTACTTACAAAAGTATCGATACATTGTTTCCAGAATGCTATGTCAATCAAATTGCTTTTAAAAGTATCGACACTTTTTACAAATACTGTGGAAAAAGTATTGATACTTTCGAGACTTTTTCAACTGGTTACATTGCTTTTAAAAAAGTTTCGATACAATTGGTAAATTATTTACAAAAGTATCGATACTTATAGTCTCGCATTTTTTTAACCGGTTACCAAATGCCAACCTACCTCAAATATTAAAATTTTCACTAGTTTGTTTAAATTCTAACATGTTTTCTTCTCATTAACTCATGTTTCGATACTTGTATATGTTTGTATCGATACCTACCGATAACTAAAGTTTGTCGGTTACCAATTTTTTTTAATATTTCTTCATGTTTTCTACCGACTACATTATATTATGTCAACATATCCGGTCGCGCTTTACCGAGTTTGTTACTTATCTTATTATATTTCCAGTCACGCCGTTTCTTAGTCGTATATTAGTCCGCCTTTCCTTAGAATTTCCCCCCACCGTTAGTGTCAGTGGATGAAGGTACAAGGGACTCATACTCATGACCAATTAAAATTTGACCTCTAAGATTTAAAAAATGTAGATTACGTAAGTCATCTCTAAACTTTAAGTTAAACTTTTTTTGTTATTAAAATTTCAAAAGGTTCAATTTACTCACTGAAATTTAGACATTAAATGTTTTTGGTTATTAAAGTTTAGATATTAAACGTTTTTGGTCACTCTTAAACCCCAAACGATCATAGATGATGATCGTCTGGTCCCAAATTTCATCAGTCACTTTGTCTCAGCCCTATGAGTTTGAATTCAACCTCCATTTTGTCAAAAAGTGCTCCGAAGATCACGAACCAACCAAAATTTTTCTGGTTTCTCTCTTGTTCATCTTCCTCCTTCATCGTCGGATGGAGCCCGTTTCTTAATATTTTGCTTCTCTCGTGCCGATGAATTTTTCCACTATTTGAATCTTAGAGAAGTTCCTTCATTTGCTGGTAAATGGACATCGTCAAAAAGTTAACGGATGAGTGATAAAAATACGTTCAGTTTCTAAACTTCAATGAGTAAATTGAATGTTTTGAAACTCCAGTGACCAAAATAGGTTTGAAAGTTAAGTTCGATGATGATTTACGTAATGTACCCTAAAAAATCAATTTAGCTTCATCAAGTTTTCTCCGTTTTGAAGTGAATGAATTTAATTCCACGATAAATGACTTTGAAACTTTCAAGTAATCTTTAACTGTAGAAATAATTAATATAGAGAGATTTTGAGTATTCTCTCACTAATTCTTTCCAATAACCTATCTCCTCAGCCACTTATAAATCCAAGAGAATTTGCTTGGTTTTTACTCACTTGAGGCATCGTATCTAACTAAAGCAAAAGAGAAAAGAATGAAGGGTTTGAGGGTTTATGTCATCTTCATGTTGGTTCTTCTTTTTGCTGCAGGTAAAATATGGTTTTACTCTTGTTGATGTTTGAATATATTGGATTTGGATGAATAATATGTATTAAACTGACATGGTTCGGATTTCAATGCATGCAGGAAAAGAAGTAGTGGAAGCAACAACATGCGAAGATACTAAACTAACTGAAGGTTGCACAGACCCATTCTGCTTGGACGAGTGCAAGCTTATGCATGGAAATAAAGCTGAAGGAGTTTGTATTGTTCCTGGCATTGTCTGCAAATGTTCTTACCCTTGTTAACTCTTCTTTTTTTTCTTCAAAATTTGGTCTATGATGTTACCATATCACATTAATAATAATGTTAAAATCCTATGGATTTTTTTGATCAGCAATATGATTTTATTAATGCAAAATCATACAAATCACAACTAATAGCCTCATTAAAACCCCCCTAAACCTAAGTGTGGGAAAAGAGTACCATTAGTTGTGTCGATACAAAGGACAAACACGAAGCCAAAATCAAGACCGAACCCATAGCCAAGACACCCTATCGACACCCCCCTTAGCAAGGGCATCCGCCACTTGATTGCCCTCCCGAAATACATGCGAGAAACATACACTCGGCAAAGACTCACAAGCGTCGTCAATCTGAAAGAACCATCTCCACAAACGCCAAGGTCTGCGCTCAATCCCCTGAATCCACGCAAGAGCCACCTTCGAATCAGATTCAATAATTACCGAATCCACCCCCTCCCATGACAGCTCCCTCAACATTTTAAGGGCAAACGCTATCGCCTGGACCTCGGCCTCATTCGAGTATGCCACTCCAATCGCCCCAGAAAACAAACCCCTAATCCGACTCTCCCAATCCCGAAGCACTCCCCCACACCCCGCCAAACCCGGTTTACCCCGAGCTGCCCCATCGACATTAAATTTCCATTCACCCTTCCAAGGAGGCGACCACTCAACAACACATCTAACTGACCGGCCCCCCGGTGCGTCATTGACACAAAGCAAGGGACAATCCCACCACGCTGCTTCCCTTATGTCCACCTTATCGTATCGAATCCGCGTCTAATGAAATGATCGTAATTGGACTAAGAAAAATACACCCAATCGACGACCTCTTGTCTTGAAACATTAAATCATTACGAGCTAACCAAAGAGACCACATCACACTAGTACATCCTATAAGCCACCACATTCTCAAGTCTCCTGAAAAGAAACTGTGGAAACTAGAAAAAAGAAAGTCCCGCACTTGTCTCGGACGCGTCACACTCACTCCCCACCAAGCGAAAAAACGATCCCAAATGTCCCAAGCCATCGAACAATGCCACAAGATGTGGTTTACTTCATCCACGCCTTCCCCACAGAACCGGCACAATAAGGAAGTCTCTCCCAACGATAAACCGCAGGCAACCAACATCGACAAAGTTGACAGTCGATCAAGTACAAGGAACCAAAGAAAACATTGCAATTTCGGCAGCACTGGAAGACGCCACGGCCAACTCACTTCCGACATATCCGTCATTCCAAAAGACAACATTAATTTGTTCAAAGCCCTTACAGAAAACTCACCCGACGGCTCATGAATCCAAATGAAACGATCGATCGTACCCTGTCGCAACACATATCCCTGTATACAAGCCAGCATATCGCATAGCATACCCCCCTCGAACACCCGTAATGCTCATGAATCCAAATAAAATCCTATGGATTTATTGAATAAACAATTTATCCTCTCTCTTTTTGCTACACTTTTTAAAATTTCGGATCAGTTATGCAAAGTAAAGGAACAATTGCCAGATTTGTGTTACTCTCATCAGTTAAGTCGAAAATGTAGAAAGATGTTCAGATCAAAGAAGTTCTTGAAGATCTGGTTATACAGGCTTAAACATTGTGGGTACCTTGAATCACAAGCAATTTAGTAAAAAAAACAAACTAACCTCTAGTGTAAACTTATGAAAGAAAGGTGATGCCTCAACCAGAGACCCCAAAGTGAGGAGTCTCATTACAGGGCCTATTGTGACTTTACAGTTCAAATGCCGAAGATTGGTACATGTTGGAAACTCCTGTATACTCCCCTGGGAGATCGAAGAGTAATCAACTTAGAAGATGACCTTAAACACTTGAAAAAATGATCCGAATCGAAGGGTTTGGACGATTTATGGTTCACAAGTTTACGAACCGTGAATATAAATTATTTGCCCATTTTCAGTAACTTTATTTATGCCCCACACTAAAAAATTAGGTTTAAGGTTTATGAAATTAGGAGTATGGTATATTTTTAGGGCTTAGGGGTTATGATTTAGAATTTATAATTTAGGGTTAGAGCTTGAAATTTAATTTTTGGTGTTGGGCATAGATAGGGGCACCGAAAAGGGGCATATGATTTTTGTCCGCGAATCATGGTTACTCAATTGAACCGAATTTAATTTTTTAATTTATAATTAATTTTATATTATAAAAATAAGTGTTTTATACTTAAAATACTATTGATGCATTATTAACTAAGTACTATTTTGACTTGAAAATTAAGTTTCTAAAATAGCTTATCGAATTGAACCCAGATCCAACCGTGTACACCCACCATAGCCAGAGCTAGAGGTGACAAACGGGTTGTTCGATTTTGGTTCGAGGCATTTTGGGTTTGACTATATTCGGTTCATGTAACACCCCTAATTTAATAAGGCAAAAAATGAACTTTTGATCGCACGTAAGTGATTGCAATATTCAAATGGGTTGAATTTTGGGTTAAGTATGTCAATCATTTCTTAATACCCAAATTGGCATAAATGCATGTTCAACCTCTCGAGGCATGTTTCGAGATAATGTGACAGCGATTCTTACAGATGTATAACATAGTCAGAATTAAATAATGAACACATGAAAAGTACACCAATTAGAATGCATGGAAAGTAATGTATTGATGAGATGAGTATAGTGGAATGGTCTTTGAAGCCTAGTAAACCGTTGGAAATCTTCAGCGCGACAAATCATTAACCTATCCCCTCGGGATCAGATTATGGAACTGCCTTAGAGTGTTAAATGACCAAAATTCCCTTTGTAACACTCAGGTTTAGGGGTCGGGTGAAAATAATATTTTAATATTATTTCGGGTTCGGTTTTATAATTAAAATAATCTTTTGGGCCTCGGGTTTCAAAAACAAACATTTTGTGTTGGACTAAATTGAAATGAAATTCAATTTGGATAGATTTTAAAGAAAATGGAAAATATCCATTCATTAATAGCAATCTTGTAAATAACCCAACTTCTAATTTAAATCTCCTTTTATCATCCTTTCATTATTCATTCTCTTCTCCAAACAAAAACCAACGTTAAAGAGAGCTTTCACCCTCCTTCCACTATTCCATCACATTGCTTTCTCATTTCAACTCGGTTTTGAAAGGTAATTTCATTTTCAACTTGTCCTCAACTTCTTCTCTTCAAAAGTACAAGTAGTTTTCATTTTCATCAAGGTTTTGAAATTTGAGTTTTTGGTGGATTTGATTAAAAATGGTGGCTTTATGGTGTTTAACTTAAAATTTTGATTTAATATTGTTAGATATGAAGTCTATGAGTCAAATGGTTCAACATATATGAGTTTTAGAGTGGTTTTTGGGGTTGTTTTAGGTTGGAATTTGTAGGATGAGGTTAGTACTATGGTTGGGGGTTGTTTTGGAATCAATTGGGGGTATTAAAAGTGTTGGAAACATGGGTTTTGATTGAGATTTATGGGCTGCACGAGTTTGGTAAATTTGGGGTTGTTCATGGCTTGACATGTTGTGCTTGATGTTTGAATTGTATTCCGGGTTAGCTACTTTGATGCTTGGGCTGATTTAAAGTTGTTTGGATTGTGTTGAGGTTGTTTAGAGGCAAGAACTTGTGTTGGTGAAGCATCGGGAGTGAATCCGGAAGCTTGAAGGTGGTTGCTTGCTTGGTAATCGAGCTTGGAAGTGAAGGTGAGTGGTTAATGTTTTGAAAGCATTTTCTAAGTGGTTGGTTCGAGCATGTGGACTAGGTTGGGCTTGGTAGACCCACCTAGAGTTGGTATTAAGGTGGTAGTCTAATCCTAAGCTTAAACTAGGGACATTGGTTGAACTTTTAATCGATGTTTATGTCTCGTGATGTTTATGATATGATGATTTATGTATAATGTGTTATGCATGTATGATGAGGCATGGTTGTGATGCATTGTGATATGCATGTGGATTGTTCATGATTGTGATCATGGTGAGTACGTGCTAAGCACGGAATTGGTTGTAATTGATAATGTGGATTGAGTTAAATGTTGGCACTAGTATGCTTGGATACAAATGATCGATCATTAGGATGTTAGTGTGCACACATGATTCAAATTCGCGCGTGGCCTTGGTGGCGTTGAGTCACCAAGGAGAAGTACGGGTTCGCCCGGAAATTGTTATATATATTAGTCGATGATGAGTGGAATCCCATCGACGGGGCGTGAGGATGAGTGGAATCCCCTCCGCGAGACCGGTGATGAGTGTAATCCCACCGTGAGGTAAAGTGGTTGTTGGATGTGAGTTCCAACATGTTTATCCGCGTATTCGAGTCATAGCTATGTGCCAATATAAATTGATATGTGTATCAATGTGATGTGGAAATGTGTTTCCTATTTGGATGATTATATGTGTTTACATATGTTGTGGAAATGAGCTTGTTGAGCATGGCATATTATTGGATATTTGTTCATGCATCATTGACATTTGGCTCTTGAGGATCGAAGGTAAGATCATGCATTTACCTTGGTTGAGATCGTGCTTGGACCCTGCATTGTCGAGGTTTGTTTTTAAAGAGCTTACCCTCACTAAGCTTTATTGCTTACGCTCTCTTTTGTTCGACAATGCAGATCCTTAGTTCGTGGGTTGCTAGCGCAAGTGGAGGGCCTCCAAGTGTGGTTGTTGGCTTGAGTTTATCAAGTATGAGTTTTAATGTTTTGGACATGTAATAGTTAAGCAATGGGATTTGTGCTATTGTTGGTTGTTTAGGAGCATGTTTAGACTCCTTGATTATGTTGTTTTTGTGTGGCTTGTTGATGCCATGTTTTGATTGTAAAACCTTGTCTTAATTGCTTACCATGTTTGTTGGCCATGTGCCTTTTGAGGATGCTTATGTGTATGGTTGTTGAAGCATGAAACCTTGAATGCTTATATGCCATCTTTTGATCAAATGCATGATTTTCTTGATGAATGATGTATGTACATATTGGGTGCCTTGTATGACTAGATTTTGGTTAATAGATGTTGTATGAATGCTTGGTTGTGTCTAGGGAAGTCTTAAATCGCATCTAGGTTCGTGTTGTGTGTTGTTTTGCTGAGTTTAGGAGACTTGCAGTGCAGGGCGTATCGGTACACCTGAGGGTCGTATCGATACGGTCTTGCTTGCAGGACTCCGTTTTGGCTGGGCGTATCGGTATGCGGGGGTGTATCGATACGGTTTTTGCTCACTGGAATTTTGAGATTTTGGTGAGTTATTAGCATATCGGTATGGTGTCTTAGCGTATCGGTACGGGTTCATCTCGTTGACCACAAGATGTTGACCAAGAGGGGCGTATCGATACGCTTTATGGCTGTATCGATACGATCTTCCTGTGTTGACTGAAGGGGTTGACTTTGGTCAAGGCGTATCGATACCCTTGACAGGTGTATCGATACGGCCTGTTTAATTATGAAAAATGGGTTGTTTTACAAGTGATGTTTTGATGATCGTTTTTATGATTGCTCGTGTTTCCGCTGACGTGTTTCACATAGGTCATGGTAATGCATTTAGACAAGATAAATAAAAGAAATTTTCTAGGGTTGCTAACCGTGGTGGAACCTTAACGGGTTTCGCTTCGGTTTTCCCCGTGTGACCCACTCGGACCGGTCAAGCGTCCGGACCGGGACGAGGGGGTTACACCCTTATTAGCCAAATGATCAGAACAATCTTGACATATTTGAGATCCTAACCGATCGTATCGTATCAATTTTTGGATGCTTGGTCGGAGACATTAATTGCGAGGCCCCCTTGAGATAGGGACATCGTTTTTGAAATCAGTTCAGAATTGTCAAAAGTTTAGTGTTTCACCTCTCCTTGTAAATACCAAGTATCTCTGAGAAATAAACGGTTCTTTTTAGTGTGTTCCAAGTGCACATAAATATTCTACCGTCCTGAACCCAAGGCTGTCTTTCGATACGAAATATGGCCTTTATCAAACCGAAATATACCTATGTATTTGAACAAAAAAATAAGAGAAAAAAAGAAAATAAAATAAAAATTTATATGCTCGCTAGTTATCGTTTCATCGAAAACTAGAGTTTACTTTATATTCACTGTTATTACTGATTAGCAATGATTACTACTGAATATTGTTATTATCGATCATTACCGACTACTATCGATTACTATTATCACCACCTAGACCGTTACCGAGGGACTTGGGATAGAGTACGAAGTCACCGTAGGTTCAGCCCTGATCAAGCTGGTAATTCCTTATCGTTTCAGGTTCCTATGCTTCGGCTAGGGTAATTCCTTACCGTACCTAAGGTATTCCCTTAGGCTGGCACTTACGCCCAACGGGCCTAGGTTAATGCCCGTTATAGTTGCAGTTCTGGGAACTGCATATCGGAGTTTGGTTGGAGGGTAGATAGAAAATCTAAAATGAACCTTATCGTTAAAATCATATAACCGTGAAATAGCGTTCACCACACCGTTACTTTGTATGTGTTAACTTTGCACTGTTGGAACACACATTAAGCCTCTGATTCAACTATCGCAATCCATATCTTGTCTAACTCTTCGGTCTATATGTTCCTAGCAGAATACTCAGTGATTGAATAAAGATCAACTCTATTATCTTCATGTATACCGCTTCTTTGAAATGTCTGACCGTATTTTGGAGCCATTTGTTCCCCGAAACATTATGACAGTGTTATGCCTACCATATATCTACATGTTAGTTATAGCATCCATTGGTAGTTCTGTATTATTGAGCTTTTCGAAGCTCACGTTGTTTTTACCACCGCATGTTAAAAGAAACCTAGCATGGCTCGATGACCGACATCAGTGTTGGAGTTCTCTCGGTGTTGCTTTTGGAGTACGGTACCGACATAGATAATGGGCATACATGTTATGTATTATTTTATGATAGTGTCTGTAAAACGTTTTTTTAATCTTGTTATATGTTTAAATGATTTAAGGAAAGGGTATGTTAAACAGAGGTTTCCGTTACAATTTAATAAGTGTTTTTTTAGAGAAAATGTTTTTTATGTGGATTGTTATGGTGGGTCGCTCTTGTGACCCTGATGTGACCTCATGGGATTCGTGGTAACGCATAGGCGGGTCTAGGGGGTTACAGTTCAGGTTTGGATCGAGTCGGTTATGATATTGTTCGGTTTTGATATTGTTCGATTTTAGTTCAGTTCTATGGTAATTCGGATCGGTCGGATTTGGTCATACCGGGTCAATCAATATTGATTCGGTTGATTTTTGGTCTGGTCAATAGGAGATCGTTCGGTTTCAGACAGGTTTTAGGTCAGGTCATATTTTTACACCTCTATATATGATTTTATAAAGCCCGTATATTTGACTTTTTGGTGAGTTGTGTGGCAATTCACATCTCATATTTCTTTATTTCTTTTGATATTTTTTTCTTTATTTCAGGTTGTTTTTGGTCCGGGTTCATTTTTGTTCAACTAAAATTCAGGTCGGTTACGATTCGATTAATTTCAAGTTTTGAATAATCATGTTAGGGTTGATATCGAATCTCGGGTCAGTAAATCAGTTCGAGTCTCGAGCATATCCCGCCGGATACAGGCAGGCTATTTCTAGGACTTGAATCCATGACTTGCCCAATGAGCTAAATGTTAGGTTTCATTTAAAACTTGTATTTGATGTACTAGATTTGAAATTTTTCATTCACAAAGCAATATAAATTTAATGGATAATTGTAAGTGTCTTAGTTTGATTGGTAGTCTAATTGTTATAATATAAAATAATATTGTGTAAAAAGAATAAATAATTTTAAAAATAATCAAAATAAATGTAACCATTATATTTTAGGAAATAGTTTAAAGAGTTTCTAATAATGGTTTGTATAGTACAAAACAAGTTGGCAAAAAATTAAGACTTCAACATTCTATATTCAACTTTTTAAATTAAAAAAAATTACTACATCTCAAGGTAAATGTTGGTTTTCAAATTCATACAAAATGAGACAACATGATTACTTTTTACTAGTCGAACAATTAGTAGATCACATCTATATTCAACTTTTATCTTGTATAAATCATATGTGGTTTGTTTTAAAATGTTATTCTGTGTACCATAGTTGTTATTCAACTATGAAACTTACATCGATCCACGAAGATATAAAATGAAAAATATATGGTTATGTTCAAGAATAGACCGAGTCATGCTAAAATATGGTAGGGTTGGTCCTGAATATTTTTTTTTGGCTCGAGGCGAAATTAAAAAATGGCCCCGAACATACAAGAAGTTTAAAGAATATGTAATATAAATTTTTTACTAAATTTCTTTTTATTAAATTAGGCAAATAGTCATTTATTATAATCTAAAAATATATGAGAAATTGAGAAGTGAAAATTATAATTTTTCAGATGAATTGTGATATACGAATGAGAAGTGAGTAATAATTTTCAAATAAATCGTGAGAAGATTTTTTTAATTGTCACGTCAATATTTTAACGCCAGTTCACAGCTCAATGACCAATTTGTAATAAAAATTTAATGTCTAAATTGGTGTATTTGAAAATTTAGTTACCAAATTGAAAAAATAAATAAAATTCAATGATTATTTAATTCAGGAACACAACAAGTAGTCTTATTGGGAAAATGGATGATGTTCATCCGATGATACCTTGGTTCAATCACAATGTCTGCAAGGTGTGTGTGCCTTGTCAAAGGGTTAAAAATATCTATGAACATATACCTTGTAATTTATACCTTTAGACTATTAAAAAACGGTTGAATTCGACCCAAAAAAGTAATTCAACCCCTTGCCGAAAAACACACCCAATTAGGCCCTCTAGTTTGTAAATCGCATCAAATTGACCCTTTGACCGACGTTGACCGTTATAATGCTGACGTGGTGGTCCATGTTGCTGAGGTGGCCGTCAACGGCGATTAGGGGTGTGAAAAACTGACCCGACCTGGTAACCTGCCTGAAACCCGATCGAGTCAGAACCTGGTTTAACTCGAGAATTTAAAGACCGAACCCGACCTGCACCCGACCGAAACGAACCCGAACCCGAATTTGACCTGTAACTGTAGAAACCGAACCCGAACTACACCCGACCGAAGTGAACCCGAACCCGAATTTGACTTGTTACTGTAGTAACCGAACCCGACCTGCACCCGACCGAAACGAACCCGAACTCGAGACTAACCTGCCAGATAACCGATTTAACCCGACCTGTTTGGACCCGACCTGTTTTGAACCCGACTTGTTTTGAACCCGACCTGTTTTGAACCCGACCTGTTTTGAACCCGACCTGTTTTGAACCCGACTTGTTATTGACCTGAACTGTTCTTGACCTGAACTGATACTGACCTGAACTGTTCTTGACCTGAACTGTTCTTGACCTGAACTGATATTAACCTGAACTAATACTATTATTTGATTTGCTGATAATGATAATTATCTGACATTTGAAGAAGTTATATTTAATGAATATAAAATAATGTCAAGTATTGATAAATTTTAAAATTAATAATAATGTCAAGTATTAATAAATTAACTAACTTAACTTCAATTAAAAGATAAATTGAATTAATAATAATGTCTAAGTATTAATAAATTGTTTTTCTAATTAATTATTTTAAAATAACTTCAAAGATAAATTATTATACTTAATTAACTTAAGTGGAATGAATAACCATTATTAAATTAAATTTTTTATACTTAATTAAATTAAGTTAAATGAATAAAGATTATTAAATTAAATATGTATTCTTAATTAAGATATTATATGAATAAATTAATGCTAAATTAACTTAACTTAAGATTAAAAATAAGTTTAATTAACTTGCATTCATTTTAAGTTAAATAATTAAACATTATTAAATCAAATTATCTTTCTAATTAACTTAACTTTTATTTTAAAATAACTTCAAAGATAATTTTTTTTATCGGCAACCGTATGTTTTATTAAATTAGAGAAAAACATACAGCTTGACGAAATCGCACGCCTCGTTAAAAACCTCCCTAAACCTATTGGAGGAAAAGAGTACGATACGATCCGTCGATTACAAAAGAAAAAAGCACATAAGACCAAGTCACAAACATGCCACAAACATCGAAAGTCTATCGACTCCCTCTTTCGCCAATGCATCCGCAAATCCATTCGCTTCCCTCGGCACATAGCAGAATTGGATATCATAAATGACTTGACAAGCCTGATCAATTGCCAAAAATACCTCCCAAAGCCGCCAAGGTCGTTTTGCGGATTGAGTAAACCAACTCAACGCGACTTGAGAATCCGACTCCAAAATCACACAACTCTGTCGCCATTCCCTTTCATGTATTATACCCAAGGCGAAAGCTATCGCTCGTACCTCTGCTTCATTCGACTCCATCACCCCTAAAGGTCCTGAAAAAAGACCCAAAATCCGACTGTCGGCATCTCGTAGCACACCACCAAAACCTGTCGGGCCCGGTTTTCCCCGCGCCGATCCATCCGTGTTAAATTTTAACACATTTCGTAACGGGGGCTGCCAGCACCTTCCCCCCTTCACCCTTTTTGGAGGGACAGTAACCGCAATTTTGGAAGGACAAGTCCACCAACCTGCCTCAGGTACCAATTCCCCCCGCCTATCCGCTTTGATCCAATAATACGATCTCAATTTAATCAAGAAGCATAATTCAGCCAAATTCCATCGTTTCCCACGAAAAATAAATGCATTCCTTGGAATCCATAATGACCACAACACAGCAGCTACACATACTATCCACCACAACTTCATGCATCCCGTGAAAGTACTATGGAAATCAAGAACGAAGAATGTATCGAAACTAACCGGTAAGCTGGATTCAATTCCCCACCATTGGCGCATCCATAACCATACTGATTGCGCAAAGGGGCATTCGTAGAGGATGTGAGCAATGTTTTCCTCGACCATCGCACACCAAGGGCAGCGGCCTTGGTCATTCGGCAGTGGGATCCCACGTGCTCGCAAGAAATCGGCAGTGGGTAGTCGACGCAACCATGTAAACCATAAGAAAGCTTGAACTTTCGGCGGCACCAGCACCTTCCAAGCGAAACAATCACCAAACTCCATCTCCCCCGCCTTGTCGAACATGAGCAGTTTCGTTAAAGTCCCAACCGAAAAAATTCCATGCTCGTCCGGCCTCCAAATTAACATGTCTAGCCTGCCTTCCCATGCGTGAAAATTTGACACCATCTTAATTAAATCACGTAGCATTTCTAACTCAAAAACTCGCAATGGGCGTCTTAAGAACTCTGCCCATATGTGATGTGATAAAGTGCCCTCCACCATATAATCACACACCCTTGCTAATTTGTCACAAGCCAACGAGAATAAGCGCGGAAATACATCTTTCATGGCTGCTTGATCGACCCACGGATCAAACCAAAAAAGTATCGATCTATCATCACCTAGTTTCCATAAAAAACCAGACATTCCCATATGTTTTCCAACCTGTGCATCGCTTGAGAGTGCTACAATTTGTCGCCATACAAGCGACATCGACGACATCTTTTCCGTGTTGAAACGCCACCATTGCGGATGTTCTCCATATTTTGCTACTATCAAACGCCGCCATAGTGAATCTCTGTCTCTCACATATCTCCACACCCATTTTGAAAGCATCGCCATGTTCTTGACTCGCAAATCCGCAACTCCCAAACCCCCTAATTGCTTCGGACGACATACCATCTCCCACCCTACTCTGCTCATCCTTCGTTCCAAACCAACTCCCCCCCCCATAGGAAAGCTCTTCTAATTTTGTCGATCCTCTCAATTACCCCTTTAGGGGCGACGAATAAACCCATATAAAATATCGGCAACGAGGACAGCATCGAATTAACAAAAAAACCCCGAGCCGCAAAAGACAAAGAGGACCGTTTCCATCCCGCTAATTTTTGCCAAAAATTTGCAATTACCGGTTCCCAAGTAGCTATCAGGCGCGGACTTGAACCTATTGGAAAACCCAAATAAATGAATGGAAATTCAGCTTTCCGACATCCCATTACTTCGGCCACGTTAATGCTCAAAGTATCCTCTATGCCAATTGAATATAAGGAACTTTTGCCGAAATTAATCTTCAACCCCGAGCAAACTTGAAAACAATGCAGGATCCGTTTCATATTTTGCGCGACCTCTAATGAACCCTTAAAAAATAGTAGTGTATCATCGGCAAACTGCAAATGTGTCACAAATATCCCAGCCGCTACTTCCACCCCGCGAATTAAACCCCCTGATTCAGCCCTTCGCAACATCAAATGCATTGCTTCCGCGACTATCACAAAAAGCAACGGTGATAACGGGCATCCCTGTCTCAAGCCTCTACCCATTCTGAATTCATTGGTGGCATTACCATTGAGAAGCACCGATAATCTGACTGAACTGATACATTCCTGAATCCATTGTCGCCATATGTCGCAGAAGCCCATTCTTCCTAACACCTCATCCAAAAAATTCCAACTAACGCAATCATACGCCTTGGCAAAATCGAGCTTCAATAAAAAGCCACTTGCGCCTCATTGTCGTAACGAATGTACCACCTTGAGTGCTAAGAGAACACTATCTACTAATTGGCGACCTTTTATAAATGTTGATTGTGTATCGCTTATCAAATCCCCCAAAACTGCCTGAAGTCGAGTCGCAAGACATTTTGCTAAGATTTTATACACCGAGTTGACTAAGCATATAGGCCTATATTTTCCAAGTGTCGTGGGGGATGTTACCTTAGGAATTAAGACAATGAACGTGCAATTCACATCCTTTGGTAACCGCCCACTCGCATGAAAATTGTCAAAGAAGCGTAGGATATCGCCATTGAGCACCTCCCACCCCTTTTTATAGAAATCCAACGTGAAACCATCCGGTCCCGGTGCCTTCGAACCATCACAACCCCTCACTATGCCATGTACCTCTTCCAAAGAAAATGCCGCCACCAAATTCCCCCTAGCTGCCTGCGATAACTGCCTGAAATTCCCCTCGAAATTCCATGCGCATTCTCTCTTGTCGCGAGAGAAATGTTTCATAAAAAATTGAACTACATGACTTCGCATGAGTGGTGGCGAATTGATCCAATTTTCGTTAACCATGAAACCTGGAATAAAATTTCGTGCCGCTCTCAGCTTAGCGGAACGGTGGAAATATGCCGTATTTCTATCTCCCAATCGTAACCATGTTGCACGTGATTTTTGTCTCCACATCGCCTCCTTGTGCCTCATAGCTTTCCATAAAGCTTGCAACCATTGTCGTCTTTCGTCCTCCAATTCCTCTTCCACATTGGATGTAGATGCCGTTATGTCCGCACGGTCAATTTTGTCTTGCATCTCAGATATTCTCTCATTCACATCCCCAAAGCTGTCCCGATTCCACTGTTTCAAAAATAGCTTCAAATGTCGTAGTTTCACCATGATATTTACCGTGCCAATATCCAGCTTTGTTAGCCGAATCCATTCTTCAAAAATTTGCCTCATATGGTACCTACCCTCCAACCAACAATTAAAAAACCGGAACGGGCATGGACCCCAATCGTTCTCATCACACTTCAACACTAGAGGCGTGTGGTCGGATACACCCCGTGGTAGCGCCTCTTGCTAAATTTGGCTGAAAGCATCCATCCAACTCGTCGATATCAAGAATCTATCAATTCGGCTACAGCGTTTCATTGGTCCAAACCATGTAAATCGCTTCCCAAAAAGTGGTAAATCCATCAACCCTGCTTGTAACACAAAGTCACCAAAAGCTTCCATTTCCATATTCCTGTCCGATGTGCCAATTCTATCCGACTCAAGTAATATGGCGTTAAAATCTCCCGCTATGCACCACGGGCCCTCTTGATTGCTAATCCTACTCAAAATCGCTGCCCATACAGCTTGCTGCCCATCCAAGTCGGATGGCGCATATACCACTACTATGCCACAACAAAAATCCTCATGCAGCCATCTACCTCTCATCACAATGAAATTACGTTCAATCTCAACCACTTCTGAATTAAATTTACTTACCTCCCATATCACTAGGATGCCGCCCGACGCACCTATTGATGGCGCGATCACCGATTCGAAAGTATCGGTTCCCCAAAGACTTGCTAACCACAAATTCGGGCACTCCTCCAGCTTTGTTTCTTGTATCATTGCCATATCCGCGTTATAATTCCTTATCACATCTCGAACAAACCGTCGTTTAGTACTCCCTCCCAAGCCCCTAACATTCCACGAAAGCATTTTCATGAGTCACAAACCCCGACGATCGCCGCTAATCACTCTTGAAATGTCTCGAATAATCTCTTCTTCCCTGCCGTTGGAGTTAACCCCAATCAATGAGCCCAGCTTCACCGTTTCAATTGCTTCTATTTCAATACGTTTTGTTGCTTGCCCGTCATCCAATCTTCCCTTATTCAATATTTCTTGGCTGACTTTAGTCAAACGGCTATTCTTCTTTTTTCTATAGGACCGACAAACTTCCAAATTGCCCCCTAAAAATCGTCTGATCTTGCAATAAGCCTGACCCACCTGAACAACTTCGGTTTTGCTCAAATCTGACTGTGCACATGTCAAAAAGATAGGAGGAAAAAATTTTAATTTCGAATTTAATTTGGAATTAAATTCTGAGTCATCCCCAGATTGAAGATTAGACTCCAATTCATTTGAATCACTATTTTTAGAATTAGCAATTCCCGCTATATCCAAACTCTTGCAATTTTGAATGTCTCCTATCTCTGTAGGACTCCTTTCACCACCATCCTTCTCCCCGCTCTGACTTCTTTCCGACGCCACCATTGTCTTTGTCGGCAGGTCCTCCGATGGCCTGTCCGGCGATCGAGTAAAGTTGTGTGATACCCCTTGTTCATCAATGCAATTCTGATCAGAATGTATTTCTTTTTCGGATGAATCTCCCTGTTGATATGCTTCATTCGCAAGCCATAGTACCGGGTTGGTAGTTTCCTGTATTGTTGCTGCATCCACTACGGTTTCAACTCTCCTAGGCGGTGGTGTGTTGTTATCACTACTACCTTCGTCGTCCGATGAATCTATTTCCCCACAATCGCATTCCACCGCGGGGGAAGTGCCATCCATTTCTAACACGCGAACTGTATATGATTCCCCCTCAAATTCAACTTCAATTTGTTCCTCAATCCTATTGAACGTGGATGTTTCGACCATAATTCTACCGCAATCAAATGAGGATGGCGTTTCTGTTTCATCATCCATTCGAATTAAAACACCCCATACACTTGCAATGTTCATGAAAGTCCTCTTGTGCCATAGGTGTATCGGGAGGCCGATTATCGACATCCATACCCGTCGCGATTCCACTTTGATCGCTGGAGACCATTTTTCTACCTTCGCGAAACATTCTTTCACCTGGTCAAGTTGCATGATTTTATCGCGAATGGATGCCGATGTACACATTAGCAAGATCATTGATCCGGATAATCGCAAGATCGAGAAACCATCGTGTTTGTCTACCTCCAACCTTTCCGCTAGGGTCTTTATGCTGCACGGATTCAGGCACCAACCCACCACACACCATTGTAGTATTGCCCATTTGTCTTCATCCACTATCCCTGAAACTCTCGGTCTGTTTTGTTTCACTTCGTCTCTCTCTATCGACGTTTCTGGTTTTCTTGATTCCTCATTTTCCTTCTTCCCTTGTTGTTCTGTGTTGCCCACTCTTTTACGATACCACTCCGTTTTGCCCTTCCACGCCATAGAAACTCTCAATCTGCCGCCGTAGATCCATTTACCGTTTAGTCTCTCTATCACCCTGTTTGCATCTTCCTTCGACACCATTCTAACAAAACCAAACCGTTGTCCATCTCTAGCCCTTTTGTTCGGTATGAATGCATCTTTTACAATCCCATGTCTGTCACACACTTGCCACAATCCTTTCCAGTGGATTGTCCGAGAGAGACCACTGATGAATAAAGTCCAGACTTGCTGATTTTTCTGGTCTCTTTGCACCGATCTGCTGCCTGTGTGTGATTCACTGTTCCGGCCGGTGATGTTTTCCTGTTCGGCGGCGAGGCGTTTCCAAATTCCCGTGGAGAGCATTTTTTTTCAGTTCTACTTCAAAGATAAATTATTATACTTAATTTACTTAAGTTGAATGAATAACCACTATTAAATTAAATTTTTATACTTAATTAAATTTAGTTAAATGAATAAAGATTATTAAACTAAATCTATATACTTAATTAACATAATATTACTAAATTTTTTTATTAACTTAACATACTTAAATGACTTAATAAAAACCTGAATAACTTAAATGACTTAATTAAGTTAAGTTGTTTAAAACATTACAATTAACAGTGAATATATAAAAACTTACATAACTTTTACAAGAACTTAAATGACTTAATTAAGTTATGTCGTTTAAATCATTATAATAAGCCTAATGAACTTACAAAATAGCAATAATGTTTGAGTTTAACTTTGGATGGAATTAGGGATACTTTCAAATTTTTTTATAAGTATAAAAGATATACTTTGCTACCAGAAATATCATCATCGAGCTCTTAAGGACAACCAAGTTTAAATTATGGGCAACTTTGTAATCACTAATTTTGTCCCGATTTTAAACTTATCATTCTTTATGTTCATGGGCTTATATCGGGCTGCTATGTAATTAAAAAAAACAAAAAACAGAAAAGAAGAAAAAAAACAGAAAAAGAGAAAAAAATAGGTATATATACGTGTCATAATATTATCATATTAAGTGACGTTAGTATTAGTATCTAATATATTATTGTCCTATTTATATTATTATCTTTATTATTTTGTGTCACTATTATTATTGTGGTATTATTACATATATTATTATTAGTAGTATTAACACCCGTTATTATTACCTAATTTTTACTATTACTCTCATTACTTTATTGATATTTTGACGTTTTATTATTATTAAAACACAAATAAATCAGCCCATAAGTAATAAATAATTGTTAAAAGCCCACTTTTATTTTACCAAGCCCACATACAAATTCAAAAAATTGGTTACATACTCAGCCCAATAAGAGCCCAAATAATTCTAAAATAATGGTCTGATAATAAAAACCCTAACATCTTGTTCTCTTTGTGCAGCCGCCGCACGCAATGAGGATCCTCTGATCGAAATATAATCAATGGACCAGGTCAGCCCTCAGCCAGCAAAACCCTAATGCCCATGTTTTCAGCTGCAGCCGCCACTCTTCACAACCGTCAGATCTGACGAGATCTGACGGTCCATATCTCCCCAGATCGAGAAACCCTAGCACGCCTCTCTGCATTCTCCACGCGCGCATGCCCGTTCTGCCACCACCACGTCGTGTCTCCCCCGTTTGAGTGTACCGGCAAAACACAGACAACACAACAAGAGCATCAGACACCAAAAACGAAAAAAAACAAAATTAAAGCAAAAAAGTCAACCACGACAGATTCAGAGCAACTCAGAAGCAAAGTGTCAACAAATGTTTTCTTTGTACCAATCTCGGTTATAAAAACCGAGAGAAAATTGTAAAGCAGAGGAGGAGAATTTTCGGGGGGATTAGATTAAAAAAAAGGCCCCAAAATCGTTGTAACCAATTCACAAATCAATACAAGAAAATATTCAGAGGCACTATGATCTTATTTGTCTACTTTCGTTTTCATTTCGAACATTAAAAAAAACTTTTATTTACCTTCTGTTTCAACCTCGCCGGCGTTTGGAGCGTATTTTCGACGATCCCAACGGTGAAGGGCTTCATCTCGTTGAGGCGAACGCCATATCAAAAGATCGCGGCGATCTGACGGTAGACGGCGGCTCATCAAAGATTTGAAACGTCGGGACTTCCATCTTCCATTCGTAGCGTTTCGGTCATCTCCGGCGAGATCCACTTGGATCAAAAGATAGAGGAGGACGAGAAGGTCACGACGGTGGCGTTGCATGTCGGAAAATCTCGTCGGAGCGGCCGGAACGGCGGCTCCAACGTTTGAGAAAAAAAGGCAAAAGTGAAGTGAAAAGTACCCCTAAAACTAAATCTGACTCTCCCTTTTTCTTTTTTCTTTTTCAAGCGTTTTTTAATTAATGCCCCCATTAATGACTAATTTTATGCTTTTAATACCGGTTGATGGTCTATTTATAGGCTGAGTCCGGGTCAAAAAATCCGCGCGTCATTATACGGGTCGCACGGGTCTTGCTCCGCAAGCACTCTTAGTTTCATTTCTTTCATTTTCGTCCTTTTTTATTTGAAATTGAGCTGATAATTTTGTTTTAATTTCAATTTGGTCATTAATGCAGTTTTAAGGTTTAGTGTATGGGCTTAATTTAGGGTTTAGGGTTGTAGTTTAGGGTTTCTTTTTCAATGTTTAAAGTTTATAATTTAGTTTTAGGGTTTACATTTGTGTAATTATTTTTAGGTTTAAGGGTTAGTCTTTGAATTAAGGTTTGGGGTTTAGGTTTAGGGTTTTAGGGTTTACTAATTAATTTTTAAGTTTAATGTTTCATTTAATTAATTTAGAGTTTTGGGTTTCTTTTAATTAATTTAGGGTTTATGGTTTAATAATACTTTGAATCACTAACCCTAACCCTAAAACCCTTAAGCCCTAAAACCTAAGCCCTAAACATGAATCCCTAAAAATAAAAATCCTAAGCCATCAATATATATATGAATATAATGCATGTAAGTTGTGGTTTAGGGTTTAAACGCTAAACCCTAACCTTTAATCTATAATCCATAGTCTCTAATCCTAGATTAGGGGTTTAGTGCTTAGGGTTAATTACTTATGCTTTAGGGTTTAATGCTTAGGGTCGATAATTAGAGATTAGGGGTTTAAACACCAAACCCTAATCTTTAATCTTTAATCCATAGTCCATAATCTTAAACCCTAAACAATAACCACTACTCTCTAAATCGTAAAACCCTAAAATAAAAACCCTAATCCATCATTATATATATAATAAATGAACCATAGTCCGTAATCCTAGATCGAGGGTTTAATGGTTAGGGTTAATTACTTATGCTTTAGGGTTTAATGCTTAAGGTCGATAATTAGACATTAGGGTTTAAATCCTAAACCCTAATATTTAATCAATGAACCATAGTCCATAATCCTAAACCCTAAACAATAATCACTACTCTCTAAACCATAAAACCCTAATATTTAATCTATAGCTCATAGTCTGTAATCCTAGATTGAGGGTTTAGTGGTTAGGGTTAATTACTTATGCTTTAGGGTTTAATGCTTAGGGTCGATAATTAGACATTAGGGGTTTAAACACCAAACCCTAATATTTAATCAAAGAACCATAGTCCCTAATCCTAAACCCTAAACAATAACCACTACTCTGTAAACCATAAAACCCTAATATTTAATCTATAGCTCGTAGTCCGTAATCCTAGATCGAGGGTTTAGTGGTTAGGGTTAATTACTTATGCTTTAGGGTTTAATGGTTAGAGTTTATAATTAGACATTAGGGGTTTAAACACCAAACCCTAATATTTAATCAACGAACCATAGTCCCTAATCCTAAACCCTAAACAATAATCACTACTCTATAAACCATAAAACCCTAATATTTAATCTATAGCTCATAGTTCGTAATCCTAGATCGAGGGTTTAGTGGTTAGGGTTAATTACTTATGCTTTAGGGTTTAATGCTTAGGGTCGATAATTAGACATTAGGGGTTTAAACACCAAATCCTAATCTTTAATCAATGAACCATAGTCCATAATCCTAAACCCTAAACCCTATACATTTAATTATAAATAATAATAATAATAATAATAATAATAGTAGTAATAATAATAATAATAATAATAATAATAATAATAATAATAATCATAAAACTAATAATAATAATAAGCATAGTAAATATATAATAATAATTGTATTTAAGTATATAATAATAATAATAATAATAATATTAATATTAATAATAATAATAATAATAATAGTAATAATAATAATAATAAAAACTAATAATAATAATAATAATAATAATAATAATAATAATAACTAATAATAATAATAAGCATATTAAATATATAATAATAATAATAATAATTGTATTTAAGTATATAATAATAATAATAATAATAATAATAATAATAATAATAATATTAATATTAATAATAATAATAATAATAATAATAATAATAATAATAATCCCTAAAGCACTAACCACTAAACCCTAAACCTTAAACAATAACCACTACTCTCTAAACCATAAACCCTAAAATAGAAACCCTAATCCATCATTATATAAATGATAAATGAACCCTAACTTACGTAAGTATCAATTTTTGAACACTGAACCCTAAACCCTAAACCCTAAGCCATAAACATTAATCCCTATAAATAAATACCCTAATCCATCAATATATATATATATATATATATATATATATATATATATATATATATATATATATATATAATGCATGTAAGTATGCTTTAGGGTTTAGTGGTTAGGGTTCATAAGTTATGGTTTATGGTTTAATGCTTATGGTTTAGGGTTTAGGGTTTAGGGTTCATAAGTTATGGTTTATGGTTTAATGCTTATGGTTTAGGGTTTAGGGTTTAATGAACACTAAACCATAAACCCTAAACCCTAAACGCTAAACACTAAAAAACAAAAATCATAATCCATCAATATATATATATATATATATATATATATATATATATATATATTACAAGTACGTATGTACGTATCATTTTATGAACAATAAACCCCAAACCCTAAACCCTAAAAACCATAATCCATCAATATATATATATATATATATATATATATATATATATATAAAATACATGTAGCTATGTTTGTATTAATTTGAGATCAGTAAACCCTAAACCCTGAAAACCATAATCCATCAATATATATATAATTAATGTAGGCATGTTTGTATTAATTTAAGATCAGTAAACCCTAAACCCTAAACCCTAAAAACCATAATCCATCAATATATATATAATTAATGTAGGCATGTTTGTATTAATTTAAGATCAGTAAACCCTAAACTCTAAACTCTAAACCCTAAACCCTAAAAACCATAATCCATCAATATATATAATTAATGTAGGCATGTTTGTATTAATTTAAGATTAGTAAACCCTAAACCCTAATCCCTAAACCCTAAAAATTAAACCGATAGTCCCAACTATATATATATATCACATATACGTAATCCTCTAACCCTAAACCCTAAACCCTAATCAGTAAACCCTAAACCGTAAAAATAAAAACCATAATCCGTCAATATATATAATACACATAACACAATAAACCATAAACCCGAAGGAACCCAACCTAAAATGAACCTGACCTGAAACGAAACCGACCTGAAACGAACCCGACCTGAAACGAAACCGACCTGAAACGAACCCGACCTGAAACGAAACCGACCTGAAACGAACCCGACCTGAAACGAAACCGACCTGAAACGAACCCGACCTGAAACGAAACCGACCTGAAACGAACCCGACCTGAAACGAAACCGACCTGAAATCAACTTGTCAATTAACCGTTTTGGCCCGACCTGAAATGAACCCGACCTGAAATGAACCCGACCCGAAATGAACCCGACCTGAATTGAACCCGACCTGAAATGAACCCGACCCGAAATGAACCCGAACCCGATCCGAATCGAGTCAAAACAAAAAATGACCTGAAATGACCTGTAACCGATTTGACCCGAGCTGACAGAGCCCGACCTGAAACCCAATTGTTGACCTGTTTTTACATCCCTACCTGTATCACTGTCGGCGATGATGTGGCAATACATGTGTGATGACAACGTGGAAGAGGGGCTAAATTGTTTATTTTAACTGAATTCGAGCGTACAATTGATTTTTTTTTTGCCAAATTCAGAGGCATACTTGATTTTAATTAAAAGTTCGATAACTTAATCTTTAAGCTAAAATGAAGTTAATTTGAATAAACTGAAAATCGAGAATAATTAACTTGAAAAGTGTGATCACAAGATAATATTTATTCATACATATTATTAAACCTTTGAGCTTTGCCATGAGTCCAAAATTGTGTTCACGTAGTAAATCCTACCATACAAACAGTGATACAGGTTTTTGGCTCTCGCAACCCTAGAATTCCATCCCCGACATCCACCGCGTCGTCTGGCGTCTTGCTCGTACGTCCGGCCTGGTTGCTGGCTGTATCCCATCCAAGCGGCGTCGTCGGTCTCCATATCTGAGCTCCGTGGGGCTGTTTTTCGGTGACAAGGTTTCTTGGGTTTTCGGGGGGCCGAGCGGTTTTTCTATTTTTCATATGTGGTTTAAAGGAGTGCTCTACGTCCTGTCTCCTTCACCTGGTGGCGCGACGTCCGGCCGGTGACTTATCTGCCGCATCTTTCACGACGCCGGAGGTTCTCGGTTCTGCACTTAGGGGCTTCGGGCAGGTTCACGGTTTCGTTTGTGGGTTTCCCCGGCTCCAGCAATATTATCACCCCTCCTTTCTGCCCTCGTCTCTGCTCCTATGGAAAACCAAGCCTCTCCTTCTCTTGTCAGGCTCTTTCCGAGCAGGAGAAACCGGCGGCCGCTGGTTTTCGACGAAATCCTCCAGTCTGAGGAAAAGAGGTATGCTCTTCGCGACCATGTCTTGTGCGGATTTGTAAGGATAGGTGGAACCCTGGGATGGAAACCGGGCCTCGATGTTGTGCGGCGGAGGGTGGCAAATCAGGATCTTAAAGGCCCCTCCCTGTTTTCGAGGGCCGGAAAAGTACCGAAGATTACAAGGAAGTGGTTTTCCGACATAGGCTCGGGAGAGGTTTTCAAAAGAAGGACTTTTTGGTCTTTTCCCGTACTGTTTTGCTTTCCCATGTTGACAGCCGGATTTCATGGGATTGTGTATCCTTTATCTTTTGGTTTTGCCAGCTCTACCTCGATCCCTCCGAAGGTCTACAAGCGAGCCCCAGCTTGGGGACCCATCTCTGCTTTTACCACTATTATAGCTATGGTTGACATTGGTTTCCTTGGTAGCTTGTTTACTGCACTGTTGGACAAAGTTCCATGTTTCTACATGTTTGCTTGGATAAGAAAAATATAAGTCCTTGGTAAGCAAGAATCGAATTTGCCTTCTATATGTTTGATGGAAACCGCCTTCTCAATGAAGCTTTTGTCTTGAGCGATGAGAAATGTCAGACCAATCTAGGGGAAATAAACTGCACCATTGATAGTCAAGCGGATAACTCCTTGGGGGTTATCCGCAGCATTCGTGATCCACCCTGACAACACTACTTTCATTAGGAAGGAATGGAAGATGGTGTTAATCTTTGCTCCTTCCCCTAGGATCAAATTATGCAATCCAGACGCAGTTGTTCTAAGGCTTTTAATTGTTAAGTCATTTTCTCTTTTTTCCTCCAGCACCACGCAGAAGGCATTGCCGGTGGCTGGTTTGTCGCACCTCGCTCATCAAGTTTCGATGCATGGCCTGTCGATCACCCCATTCCAGTTGACAAGATCCTTATCGCACGACAAGGGAGCCTGGAGCTCTCACTAGAATGTCGGGATCGTGTCTCCAGTCCAGTCCCGGGAACGGCGAGAAGTCTTTTAGGTTTTTTACCTTCGCTCCTTGTGTTAGGATTGGCCCTGTGTGCATGGATCATCTGTTGGGTTATCCAATAATAATGGGCACATATGTATAATGTATGTTGCTATTATAAAGTTTAACACGAAAATTAAGTGACCAATTATGTTACACGTGTTATAGATATTAAATTGTCATAGAGTTAAAAGTGTAGATACCATAAGTTAAATTTATAACTCAATGAGGGGCAGAGTTGTAAATATTAATAAACTGATTTTAATTCAGTTTATATAAAGGGTAGTGGTCCCCGAGATCTAGGTTAACTTGCATATCTCTCCTTCCCCGTCAGAGAGTTGTGTGGCAAGAGGTAACCTATCATCTTGGAAGATCAAACCCTCTCTGAAAAATCTCCATCAATGGATTCAGGTACGCTTCCGCAAATCTAGTCTTTGTTCTTAATAATTTGGCATGTATGGATCTTGGGTTTATATTCGTATGAATATATTTTTTTTTGGTTCTAACAAGTGGCATCGAGCCAGGTTTTGGCCGAATCATTAAGAATCGTTTATGGATTGAGGGTTTGATATTTTTCGAAAGTTTTTTTTTCTTCTACTGTGCGTTAATGTGCGATTGTTTGGTAAATTGAAGTTGATTCTTGATTCATCTTGTTTTCATGATTTTTGTTTTTTTTTTGAGTTTTGCGGCGATTGTAGCTTTACAATCATAATTAGGGTTTACCCGTATATACAATATTAGTCATTCTGTTATTATGCCAATATAATAATATTAGTTTTTGCTTTGGATGTTTGTATGCAATTTCAAAGTAATTATGTTTGAATGCATAATAATCAGTTTGATTTAGGTTATAAAGATTTCCAGATTATGGGTTTACCCTTATTTTTTTTATTGTTTTTTGTTTTAGTAAATACATACTGTAATTAAAGTTATGGAATATATATTTGATTTAAAATATATATTTAATTCAGTTGGATCAAAATTTTAGTTTTGATCATTGGGTATTAAGATAAATCTTTAGAAACGAATAAAATTCATGTTTTGGCTGTGTCTAATATTTTAGTGGGTTAATTGAAACACAATGTCACCAAAGTGACCGCTTCTGCGTAGATTAACTTATTTAAAATATCAAGATATTTGTGTTTTTGTAATTCATGCGTTTATTAATTGGCCCAAAGGAAAATTAATATTTGGCCGAATTTCAACGACACCTGTGGTAATAAATGTGTGACAATTATAAGGTATTTTATGTGTGCAATACATTAGTCCAAAGATTAATCTGTTGTTCGACATAATTTATTGCCAATGTTTGATTACTACAACAAGAGTACCGCTTACTGTTAATATTACTGTCCAAAGACTTGATATTGATGTTGTGTTTGGTATCTTGAGGGGAATTAGTCACTTCTTTGAATTTATTTGTTTACTTATGGAATATTGATGTGAGCCTGTTTATTTTTACTTTGTTCTATATTCAGCTAGTTCTTCTGCTGCCACAATATCTGCTAATATCAGTTCTATACCCATGCTTAATGGGACAAATTTCAAGGAATGGAAAAGACATGTACTTATAGTACTTGGTTGTATGGACATAGACCTTGCATTAAGGCAAGAACAACCTGCACCTCTCACTGCGGATAGCACCCCTGATGCTAAAAGGGATTTTGAGAGGTGGGATCGTTCTAATCGCATGAGTCTGATGATCATGAAACACAGCATTCCGGAAGCCTTTAAGGGCACTGAATCTGAAGAGATTACTCAGGCTAAGTCTTTCCTTGACGATCTTGAGCAACGTTTTGCTAAAAACGATAAGGTTGAAATGACATCACTTCTGAATTCTTTGATGTCTATGAAGTATAAGGGTCAAGGAAATATAAGGGAGTACATTATGGAGATGTTCCATATCGCTTCAAAACTTAAGGCACTTAAAATCGAGCTTTCTGAAGACTTGCTCGTTCTTATGGTTTTGGTATCGCTTCCTGCACAGTTTAGCCAATTTAAAATTAGTTATAACTGTCAAAAGGAGAAATGGACTCTGAATGAGCTCATTTCTCATTGTGTTCAAGAGGAAGATAGGTTGAAGCGTGATAAAACTGAAAGTGCTCATTTGGCCAGTGCCTCTAAGGATAAGGGCAAGAAAAGAATGTATCAGAATGAAGCTGCTAAGGGTCCAGCTCAAAAGAAACAAGAGCGAGTTCCAATTAATTGTTACTTTTGTGAGAAGCCTGGACACTTGAAGAAAGATTGTACCAAGTATCACGCATGGCGTGCTAAGAAAGGTATGAATCTTACTTTGGTCTGTTCTGAGGTTAATTTAGCTTCAGTACCTAGAAACACTTGGTGGTTAGATTCTGGTGCTACTACTCACATAAGTGTTTCTATGCAGGGTTGCCTGAGCTACCGAAAGCCAAGTGATGGTGAAAGAAACATCTTTGTGGGCGATGGAAAATCGGTAGAAGTTGAAGCAATTGGGCATTTTAGGTTGTTATTAGGAACTGATTTTTATTTGGATTTGAAAGACACTTTTGTTGTTCCGTCTTTTAGGCGGAATTTAGTTTCAGTTTCTTTATTGGACAAATTTGGATGTTCTTGTTCATTTGGAAACAATCAGTTTACTTTGTCTTTAAATTCAAGTATTGTCGGAACTGGTTATTTAAATGCTTATGACAACCTTTATTTGCTAGATACAGTTGCATCATATAATGAAACCTTGCACGTGGAATCACGTGGTACTAAACGCAAATTAAATAAGGAAAATTCGGCATCATTATGGCATAAGCGCTTAGGTCATATCTCAAAAGGTAGGATTGAGCGACTTATATCTAATGGTATTTTGGAGTCCCTTGACTTTTCAGACTTTAATGTTTGTGTTGACTGTATCAAGGGAAAACAGACCAAAACTAAGAGATTAGGTGCCAACAAATCTACAGACGTCTTAGAATTAATTCACACTGATATTTGTGGGCCATTCCCTACGGCATCTTGGAATGGTCAACAATATTTCATAACATTCATAGACGATTACTCACGTTATGGGTACCTATATCTCATTCATGAGAAATCTCAGTCTTTGGACGTGTTCAAATCTTATAAGGCTGAAGTTGAGAATCAACTCAACAAAAGAATTAAGAAAGTTAGATCTGATCGTGGTGGTGAGTACTACGGTAGATATGATGGCTCAGGTGAACAACGTCCAGGACCATTTGCGAAATTCCTAGAGGAATGTGGTATTGTCCCACAGTACACCATGCCAGGATCACCTAGTATGAATGGTGTAGATGAGAGACGTAATAGGACTCTTAAGGATATGGTAAGGAGTATGATTGCTCATTCTACCTTACCCGAGTCCCTCTGGGGAGAAGCATTAAAGACAGCAGCGTACATTCTGAATAGAGTACCAACTAAAGGAGCTGAAAAGACACCTTATGAGCTTTGGATGGGTCAAAAACCCAGTCTAAAGCACTTTCACATTTGGGGATGTCCAGTTGAGGCAAGGCCTTATAGGCCACATGAAAAGAAATTGGACTCCAAAACTGTGAGCAGCTACTTTATTGGATATTCTGAGCGATCTAGGGGCTATAAATTTTATGATCCCACAATTAAGAATATTTTTGAGACGGGAACTGCAACATTTTTTGAGGATGTTGAATTTGGAGGGAGAAATAAGGTTAGAGACATTACTTTTGAGGAGGAATTGAGTTCCAACTCAATTCCTACTATCACTTTTGATAATGTTCAGGTTCCCATACCTGTCATTAATCAAGAAGTGAATCCGGAACCTCAACAAGATAATGTTGAACAACTTCCTCCTATTCAGGATGAGGTAATTGTTCCAGAAGAACAAATTCAACAACCTCAACAACAAGTGCCATTAAGGAGATCCACGAGAGAAAGGAGAAATGCTATTCCGGATGATTATATTGTATTTCTCCAAGAAAATGAGGATGATAATGGAATGATGGAAGATGACCCAATCAACTTTCATCATGCCATGCAAAGTGTTAACTCTCAAAAGTGGATTGATGCCATGCAGGAAGAGTATAAATCCATGCAAGACAATAAAGTTTGGGAACTTCTCCCATTACCTGAAGGTGCAAAACCAATTGGTTGTAAATGGATATTTAAAACCAAGAGGGATGCAAATGGTAATGTGGAGAGGTATAAGGCACGTCTTGTAGCTAAAGGATATACTCAAAAGGAAGGCATTGACTTTACAGAGACTTTCTCTCCGGTTTCATCGAAAGACTCTTTTAGGATAATCATGGCACTTGTAGCTCATTTTGATCTTGAGTTACATCAGATGGATGTTAAGACTGCGTTTCTCAATGGAGACATTGAAGAAACAATTTATATGGTGCAACCGGAAAACTTTGAGTCGGGAGACCCAAAGCGTATAGTTTGCAAATTAACAAAATCCATCTATGGACTCAAGCAAGCTTCTCGTCAATGGTACCACAAGTTTCATCAAGTAATTGTCTCATTCGGTTTTGAGATGAATGTCGTTGATGATTGTGTGTATCACAAGTTCAGTGGGAGTAAGCATATATTTTTGGTTTTATATGTCGATGACATTTTGCTTGCCACGAATGATATAGGCTTATTGCACGAAACCAAGAGATTTCTATCTAAGCATTTTGAAATGAAAGATCTTGGGGACGCTTCTTTTGTTTTAGGAATTCAGATACATCGAGATCGATCTCGAGGTATTCTTGGATTGTCACAAAAGAACTATATCGATAAAGTACTTAAAAGGTTTGGCATGCAAAATAGTAAACCAATGGACACCCCTGTCGCTAAAGGAGACAAGTTTTGTCTTGCCCAATGCCCTAAAAGTAACCTTGAAATTCAAGAAATGCAGAAGATTCCCTATAGATCAGCTATTGGGAGTTTAATGTATTCTCAGGTTTGTACGCGTCCGGATATTGCGTACATTGTTGGGATGTTAGGCAGATATTCAAGCAACCCTGGTATGGACCATTGGATAGCAGCCAAGAGGGTTGTGAGGTATCTTCAGAGAACAAAAGATTACATGCTCACTTATAGGAAATCAGATCATTTGGAGGTCGTAGGGTATTCGGATTCTGATTTCGCTGGGTGCCAAGATAGCAGAAAGTCTACATCAAGCTATATTTATCTATTAGCTGGAGGAGCTATATCCTGGAAAAGTGCTAAACAAACACTTGTAGCTTCTTCCACTATGGCAGCAGAGTTTGTAGCATGCTATGAGGCATCTAATCATGGAATATGGTTGCGGAATTTTGTCACTGGGCTGCGTATTTTGGAGAACATAGAAAGACCGCTTAAATTGTTTTGTGACAATAAGTCAGCAGTACTATATTCCAACAACAATAGGAGCTCGTCTAAGTCAAAGCACATAGACATAAAGTTCCTAGTTGTAAAAGAAAGAGTGCAAAGTGGACAAATATCCATAGAACACATTGGGACAAACTCTATGATAGCGGATCCGCTCACAAAAGGTTTACCACCCAAGGTCTTTCATGAGCACACTGCTCATATGGGTGTTGTATCATTTGAGGATATTATTGTTTGAGTGGGAGTTTGTTATTTGTTTGCTTTATGTTTGATTTTGGACATTTATGTATTCGGTTATTTTTCTGATCAGAAATTAAGTATTCAGTTTATTCACTCTTTTCTTATTTTGATAAGGACCTCACTTAAGTTTAAAGAGGACCAGTTGGAAATAGGCATGTTCGGTTCACATTTACATGTAATTTCCATGCTATGTATCCATGATTGATCTATGTCATTTGATTGTGTTTGTATACGTGACCATTGATGGGTCCAGTCATGATTGATATGGCGAAGACCGCTTTGATCCTATATAGATATAGTTGATGGACAAGATTGTTAAAGAATACCTATTGTATGATAGCAAATTTTGAGCTCATAAGGTTATACATTTGTCAGGAAACATATGTTGCCCAAGTGGGAGATTGTTGGGTTATCCAATAATAATGGGCACATATGTATAATGTATGTTGCTATTATAAAGTTTAACACGAAAATTAAGTGACCAATTATGTTACACGTGTTATAGGTATTAAATTGTCATGGAGTTAAAATTGTAGATACCATAAGTTAAATTTATAACTCAATGAGGGGCAGAGTTGTAAATATTAATAAACTGATTTTAATTCAGTTTATATAAAGGGTAGTGGTCCCCGAGATCTAGGTTAACTTGCATATCTCTCCTTCCCCGTCAGAGAGTTGTGTGGCAAGAGGTAACCTATCATCTTGGAAGATCAAACCCTCTCTGAAAAATCTCCATCAATGGATTCAGGTACGCTTCCGCAAATCTAGTCTTTGTTCTTAATGATTTGGCATGTATGGATCTTGGGTTTATATTCGTATGAATATATTTTTTTTTTGGTTCTAACATCATCCTTGTTTGTGCATTCTTTTGCATCAGTTCTTTGTGTTTTAGTTGTTTTCGAGTCTGTCCGGGTTGTAGGACATGTGCGCGGAAGGTTTTAGCACCTCGTGCTCTTGTTTGCATGCTTTTGCATGCTATTTTGCTTTGTACGTTGGGCATTGGTGGATGTAATCCTCTTTTATTTTAATGAAGCTTTCTCTCTATTCAAAAACAACATTAACATTCTGGACCACTCAACTAATTAATAAATCTTATCTATTTTAACTTTTATCTTGCATAAATCATATTTGGTTTGTATTAAAATTTTATTAAACGTGCCATAGCCGTGTTTCAACTATGGAAATTACATCGATCCATGAAGATGTAGAATGAAAAATATATTTGGTTCAAGGATAGACCAAAAGATGATGGAATATGATTGTATTTGTGAAATAAAATCTTACGTGTGGTCGTAATTATGTTGGTGAAAAAAAAAACTTACATTAAATGTCAATGGATGACATTCCCACCGTTAGTGTCAGTGGATGAAGGTACAAGGGACTCAGACTCATGACCGATTAAAATTTGACCTCTAAGATTTAAAAAAAGATAACTTACTTAAGTCATCACTAAATTTTAATTTTAATTTTTTTGGTCATTAAAATATCAAAATGTTCAATTTACTCTCTGAAATTTAGACATTAAATATTTTTGGTTATTAAAGTTTAGATATTAAACATTTTTGTCACTCTTAAACCCCAAATGGTCATAGACGATGACCGTCTGGTCCCAAATTTCACCACTCACTTCGTCTCAACCCCCTGAGTTTGAATTCAACCTCCATTTTATCAAAAAGTGCTCCGAAGATCACGAATCAACCAAAAATTTTCTGGTTTCTCTCTTGTCGATCTCCCTCCTCTATCGTCGGATGGAGCCCGTTTCTTAATATTTTGCTTCTCTCGTGCCGATTAATTTTTCCACTATTTGGATCTTAGAGAAGTTCCTTTGTTTCCTGGTAAATGGACATCGTCAAAAAGTTAACAGATGAATGATAAAAATACGTTCAGTGTCTAAACTTTTGTGAGTAAAATGAATGTTTTGAAGCTCCGGTGACCAAAATAGGTTTGAAAGTTAAGTTTGGTGATGATTTACATAATGTACCCTAAAAAATTAATTTTGCTTCATCAAGTTTTCTCCGTTTTGAAGTGAATGGATTTAATTCCACGATAAATGACTTTGAAACTTTCAAGTCATCTTTAACTATAGAAATAATTAATATAGAGAGATTTTGAGTATTCTCTCACTAATTCTTTCCAATAACCTATCTCCTCAGCCACTTATAAATCCAATAGAATTTGCTTGGTTTTTACTCACTTGAGGCATCGTATCAAACTAAAGCAAAAGAGAAAAGAATGAAGGGTTTGAGGGTTTACGTCATCTTCATGTTGGTTCTTCTTTTTGCTGCAGGTAAAATATGGTTTTACTGCTGTTGATGTTTGAATATATTGGATTTGGATGAATAATATGTATTAAACTGACATGGTTCGGATTTCAATGCGTGCAGGAAAAGAAGCAGTGGAAGCAAAAACATGCGAAGATTTTAAACTAACTGAAGGTTGCACAGACCCATTCTGCTTGGACGAGTGCAAGCTTATGCATGGAAATAAAGCTGAAGGAGTTTGTATTGTTCCTGGCATTGTCTGCAAATGTTCTTACCCTTGTTAACTCTTCTTTTTTTTCTTCAAAATTTGGTCTCTGATGTTACCATATCACATTAATAATAATGTCAAAATCCTATGGATTTATTGAATAAACAATTTATCCTCTCTTTTTTTTTTTTGATCAGCAATATGATTTTATTGAAGAAAAAAATCATACAAAGCACAATTAATCGCCTCATTAAAAACCCCCTAAGCCTAAGTGGGGGAAAAGAGTACCATTAGTTGTGTAATACAAGGACCAACACGACTCAAACTCAAGGCCGAACCCACACCCAAGACACCCTATCAACACCCCCTTTCGCAAGGGCATCCGCCACTTGATTCCCCTCCCTCAAGACATGCAAGAAGCATACGCCCGGTAAATACTCACAGGCATCGTCAATCTGAAAGAACCATCTCCATAATCGCCAAGGTCGGCTCTCAACTCCTTGAATCCACGCAAGAGCCACCTTCGAATCAGATTCTATAATGACCGACACCACCCCCTCCCAAGGCAACTCCCTCAACATCGTCAGGGCAAAAGCTATCGCCTGGACCTCGGCTTCATTCGAGTCCGCCACACCAATTGGTCCAGAAAACAGCCCCCTAATTCGACTCTCCCAGTCCCGAAGCACTCCCCCACACCCTGTCAAACCCGGCTTACCCCGAGCTGCACCATCGACATTAAATTTCCACACACCCTTCCAAGGCGGAGTCCACTCCACCACACCCCTAACCGATTGGTTCCTCCTTTCATCGTTAACGCAAAGAAGAGGGCAATCCCACCAAGCTGCTTCCCTAATATCCACCGTCTCAAATCTCACCCGCGTCCAGTGAAAGGCTCGCAATTTAATTAAGAAAAATTATCCTCTCTTTTTTTACAACACTTTTTAAAATTTCGGATCAGTTATGCAAAGTAAAGGAACAATTGCCAGTTTTGTGTTACTCTCATCAGTTATTCATCTTTAGTTCAAGTGATTTAAACGTAAGAAGTCGAATATGTTGAAATCTGTTCAGATCAAAGAAGTTCTTGAAGATCTGGTTATACAGGCTTAAACATTGTGGGTACCTTGAATCACAAGAAATTTAGTAAAAGAAAAAACTAACCTCTAGTGTAAACTTATGTAAGAAAGGTGATGCCTCAATCAGAGACCCCAAAGTGAGGAGTCTCATTCCAGGGCCTATTGTGACATTACAGTTCAAATGCCTATGTTGGAAACTCATGTATACGCCCATGGGAGATCGAAGAGTAATCGACTTAGAAGACAACCTTAAGCACTTGAAAAACCGATCCGAATCGAAGTGTTTGAATGGTTTATGGTTCACAAGTTTACGAACCGTGAATATAAATTATTTGCCCATTTTCGGTGCCTTTATTTATGCCTCATACTAAAAAATTAGGTTTAAGGTTTATGAAATTAGGAGTATGGTATATTTTTAGGGCTTAGGGGTTATGGTTTAAGATTTAGAATTTAGGGTTAGAGTTTCGAATTTAATTTTTAGTGTTGGGCATAGATAGGGACACCGAAAAGGGGCATATGATTTTTGTCCGCGAATCGTGGTTACTCAATTGAACCAAATTTAATTTTTTAAATTTATAATTAATTTTATATTGTAAAAATAAGTGTTTTATACTTAAAATACTATTGTTGCATTATTAATTAAGTATTATTTTGACTTGAAAATTAAGTTTCTAAAATAGCTTATTGAATTGAACCCAATTCCAACCGTGTACACCCATCATAGCCAGAGCTAGAGGTGGCAAACGGGTTGTTCGATTTTGGTTCGAGCTATTTCGGGTCTGATTATATTTGGTTTAGGTTTGGGTCGAGTCGGTTCTGATATTGTTCGATTTTAGTTCAATTCTATGGTAATTCGGATCGATCGGATTTGGTCATACCGAGTCGATCAATATCGATTCGGTTGATTTTTGGTCTGGTCAATAGGAGATTGTTCGGTTTCAGTCCGATTTTTAGGTCAGGTCAGATTTTTACACCTCTATATATGGCTTTATAAAGCCCGTATATTTGACTTTTTGGTGAGTTGTGTTGCAATTCACATCTCATATTTCTTTTGATATTTTTTTCTTTATTTCGGGTTGTTTTTGGTTCGGGTTCATTTTTGTTCAACTAAAATTCGGGTCGGTTACGATTCGATTCATTTCAAGTTTTGAATAATCATGTTAGGGTTGATATCGAATCTCGAGTCAGTAAATCAGTTCGAGTCTCGAGCATATCCCGCCGGACACAAGCGGGCTATTTCTAGGACTTGAATCCATGACTTGCCCAATGAGCTAAATGTTAGGTCTCATTTAAAACTTGTATTTGATGTACTAGATTTTAAAATTTTCATTCACAAAGCAATATAAATTTAATGGATAATTGTAAGTGTCTTAGTTTGATTGGTAGTATAATTTTTATAATATAAAATAATATTGTGTAAAAAGAATAAATAATTTAAAAAATAATCAAAATAAATGTAACCATTATATTTTTAGGAAATAGTTTAAAGAGTTTCTAGTGAAGGTTTGTATAGTACAAAACAAGTTGGCAAAAAAGTGAGACTTCAACATTCTATATTCAACATTTTTAATTAAAAAAAGAAGTACTACATCTCTAGGTAAATGTCGGTTTTCGAATTCATACAAAATAAGACAACATGAGTACTTTTTACTGCTCGATCAATTAGTAGATCACATCTATATTCAACTTTTATCTTGCATAAATCATATGCGGTTTGTTTTAAAATGTTATTCCATGTACCATAGTTGTTATTCAACTATGAAAATTACATCGATCCACGAAGATATAAAATGAAAAATATATGGTTATGTTCAAGAATAGACCGAGAGATGCTAAAATATGGTAGGGTCGGTCCTGAATATTTTTTTTGCTCGAGGCGAAATTAAATGTGAGGTATTTCCGAATTTATTTCGATGTGTCGTCAATAAGGTTGCCCGAATATGTGAGTATGCTGTGCAGGGCAGCTTGGATCACGATGAATGGCTGAATTTCTTTGGTCGTAGCCTGCGATCGTTTGAGCAGCATCAGCTCGAGCAATTGAGAGCGATTGTGGGGGTGATTTCTCTACATGAGAGCTGGGCGGATGTGCTGATTTGGAGGCCAAGTGAGGATGGGAAATTTTCGGTAGGGAGTCTTATGAAACTCATGTCCTCGTTTGGTATTTCCAATGAAGGTATGGATGGCTTTAATATTTGGAACATTGATGCCCCTCCAAAGGTGCAGTGTTTTCTATGGTTTGTGCAATTGCGACGTTTGCCAACTTTGGCGATGTTAAGGGATAGGGGTGTGCCATTGGCGGACGTTAATTGTGTGTGGTGTAGGGGGGAGTCGATGTGGAGGAGCATATTCTTTTCGCATTTCCGTTTGCGGAAAAGGTGTGGGAGGCTTTCTTCGCGTGGTGGCATGTACTGTGGGTGGTCGCGATCTCTTGCGGATTTCTTGGTGCATTGTATGTATGGTGTGTTGACGGGTGTAGGGAGAGCGTGGTGGATTGTCGGATGCGCAACTGTGTTTTGGTCACTTTGGCTTGCGCGGAATGAGGTGATGTTCAACCAAAAACAGCTCTCGGTTGAGGAGATTGTCTTCCTCTTTAAGTTAAGAACTTTCTATTGGCTCAAAGTTACAATGCGGGGGAGGGATATTGTCGAATCCGCTTGGTGGCTATGCCCTTTGGATTGTGTGCCGAGGTGTCAGGAAAGGCCTAGAGCTGGAATCCAATAGTGTCCGCCGTTGTCAGGGACATTGAAGTTTAATGTGGATGGATCGGCGCGAGGGAAGCCGGGCATGGCGGGCTGTGGGGGTGTGTTGCGGGATGAGAGGGGTGTGGTGTTTGCCGTGTTCTCGGGGCCTTTGGGATGCATAGACTCAAATGAGGCGGAGGTGTGGGCTATTTACCATGTCGTGCGGTTGCTTGTTGATGTGAGATGGCAGTCGAATTGGTCAATTATCATCGAGTCAGATTCTATGATTGCAATATCTTGGGTGCTTCACAAAAAGAAGAGGTCGTGACGTTATTGGTAGCTTTTTGGCGAGATTGACAACGCGTGTCTGAAGCTGCGATGTGTGTGCTTTAACCATGTATTTCGCGAGGCAAATTATATTGCTGATGCCTTGGCGAAAGGGGGTGTTGATAGAGTTTCGTGGTTTCATGTCATAGTCGAGCCTTGTATGGCATCCTGACTGCGTTTGGTATTGGTGTTGGATGTTTTTGCGCCTACCATGATGCACTCTTTTTCCTCCAATTTAGGATAGTGGGGTTTTTTTAAGGAGGCATATGGTAGGTTGTATGGTTTTTGCATTTGAATAAATCATACTTCCATTGATAAAAAAAATGGCCCCTAACACACAAGAAGTTTAAAAAATATATAATGTAAATTTTTTAATAAATTTCTTTTTATTAAATTAGGCAAATAGTACTTTATTATAATCTAAAAATATATTAGAAATTGAGAAGTGAAAATTATAATTTTTCAGAAGTATTGTGATATGCGAATGAGAAGTGAGTAATAATTTTCAAATAAATCGTAAGATTTTTTTAACTGTCACGTCAATCTTTTAACGCCAGTTCACATATCAATGATTAATTTGAAATAAAAATTAATGTCTAAATTGGTGTAATTGAAAATTTAGTTACCAAATTGAAAAAATAAATAAAATTCAGTGACTATTGAATTTAGGAACACAACAAGTAGTCTTATTGGAAAAATGGATGATGTTCATCCAAGGATACCTTGGTTCAATCATAATGTCTGCAAGGTGTGTGTGCCTTGTCAAAGGGTTCAGAATATCTATGAACAGATACTACCTTATAATTACCTTAAGACTATTTTTTTTGAATTCGACCCAAAAAATCAATTCAGCCTCTTGCCGAAAAACACACCCAATTAGGCCCTCCAGTTTGTAAATCGCATCAAATTGACCCTTTGACTGACGTTGACCGTTATAATGTTGATGTGGTGGTCCATGCTGCTGAGGTGGCCGTCAACGGCGATGATGTGGCAATACATGTGTGATGACAACGTGGCAGAGGGGCTAAATTGATTATTTTAACTGAATTCGAGCGTACAATTGATTTTATTTTCCAAATTCAGAGGCATAATTGATTTTAATTAAAAGTTCGATAACTTAATCTTTAAGCTAAAATGAAGTTAATTTGAATAAACTAAAAATCGAGAATAATCAACTTGAAAAGTGTGATCACAAGATAATATTTATTCGTACATATTATTAACCCTTTGAGAAGGCACACATTTTGTAGACAAAATGGCTGAACTCAAGCCTCCTAGGATAAACATCATACGCTTTTTCACTGGGACTACTTGTTGGGTTCAACAAAAATTAAGACTTGAATATTCTATATTCAACTTTTTTAATTAAATAAAGAGGTACTACATCCCAATGTAAATGTTGTAATTCGAATTCATATAAGATGGAACAACATGACAAAAATCTTGTCTTTTTTCGGTGCTCATTTCTATGCCTCAACACTAAAAAATTGAATTCTAAGCATTAACCATAAATTCTAAATCCTAAACCATAAACCTTTAACCTTAAAAAATACACCCTACCCCTAATTCCATAAACCCTAACCTTAAACCATAATTTTAAACCCTAAACCTAAACTCTTAGTGCAAGGCATAAATAAAGACACTGAAATTTAGATATTGAATGTTTTTTGTTATTAAAGTTTCGATATTAAACATTTTTGGTCACTCTTAAACCCCAAACGGTCATAAATGATTGTCGGTCGTTCCCAAATTTCACCAGTCACTTCGTCTCAGCCCCTTGAGTTTGAATTCAACCTCCATCTTGTCAAAAAGTGCTTCGAAGATCACGAATCAGTCAAAAAAAAATTTGGTTTCTCTCTCGTCGATCTCCCTCCTTTATCGTCGGATGGAGCTCGTTTCTTAATTTTTTACTTCTTTCGTGCCGATGAAATTTTTCACCGTTTGAATCTTAGAGAAGTTTCTTCATTCGCTAGTAAAAGGACATCGTCAAAAAGTTAACAAATGAGTGATAAAAAAACGTTCAATGTCCAAACTTTAGCGAGTAAATTGAATGTTTTGAAATTTCAGTGACCAAAATAGGTTTGAGAGTTAATGTACCCTTAAAAAAATAATTTTGCTTCATCAAGTTTTCTCCGTTTTGAAGTGAATGAATTTAATTCCTCGATAAATGACTTTGAAACTTTCAAGTCATCTTTAACTGTAGAAATAATTAATATAGAGAGATTTTGAGTATTCTCTCACTAATTCTTTCCAATAACCTATCTCCTCAGTCACTTATAAATCCAATAGAATTTGCTTGGTTTTTACTCACTTGAGGCATCGTATCTAACTAAGCAAAAGAGAAAAGAATGAAGGGTTTGAAGGTTTATGTCATCTTCATGTTGGTTCTTCTTTTTGCTGCAGGTAAAATATGGTTTTACTCGTGTTGATGTTTGAATATATTGGATTTGGATGAATAATATGTATTAAACTGACATGGTTCGGATTTCAATGCATGCAGGAAAAGAAGCAGTGGAAGCAAAAACATGCGAAGATTTTAAACTAACTGAAGGTTGCACAGACCCATTCTGCTTGGACGAGTGCAAGCTTATGCATGGAAATAAAGCTGAAGGAGTTTGTATTGTTCCTGGCATTGTCTGCAAATGTTCTTACCCTTGTTAACTCTTCTTTTTTTTTCTTCAAAATTTTGTCTCTGATGTTACCATATCACATTAATAATAATGTTAAAATCCTATGGATATATTGAATAAACAATTTATCCTCTCTTTTTTTGCAACACTATTTAAAATTTCGGATCAGTTATGCAAAGTAAAGGAACAATTGCCAGTTTTGTGTTACTCTTGTCAGTTGTTCATCTTTAGTTCAAGTGATTTAAACGTAAGAAGTCGAATATGTAGAAATCTGTTCAGATAAAGAAGTTCTTGAAGATCTGGCTATACAAGCTTAAACATTGCGGGTACCTTGAATCACAAGCAATTTAGTAAAAAAACAAACAAACTAACTTCTAGTGTAAACTTATGTAAGAAAGGTGATGCCTCAACCAGAGACCCCAAAGTGAGGAGTCTCATTCCAAGGCCTATTGTGACTTTACAGTTCAAATGCCGAAGATTAGTACATGTTGGAAACTCCTGTATACGCCCATGGGAGATCAAAGAGTAATCGACTTAGAAGACAACCTTAAACGCTTGAAAAACCAATCTGAATCGAAGTGTTTGGATGGTTTATAGTTCACAAGTTCATGAACCGTGAATATAAATTATTTGCCTATTTTCGGTGCCTCTATTTATGCCCTATACTAAAAAATTAGGTTTAAGGTTTATGAAATTAGGAGTATGGTATATTTTTAGGGTTAGAGCTTAGAATTTAATTTTTGGAGTTGTGCATAGATAGCGACACTGAAAAGGGACATATGATATTTGTCTGCGAATCGTGGTTACTCAATTGAACCGAATTTAATTTTTTAAATTTATAATTAATTTTATATTATAAAAATAAGTGTTTTATACTTAAATACTATTGATGCATTATTAATTAATTATTATTTTGACTTGAAAATTAAGTTTCTAAAATAGCTTATCGAATTGAACCCAGTTCCAACCGTGTACACCCACCATAGCCAGAGCTAGAGGTGGCAAATGAGTTGTTCGATTTTGGTTCGAGCCATTTCAGGTCTGACTATATTCGGTTCATGTTTGGGTCGAGTCGGTTATGATATTGTTCGATTTTAGTTTAGTTCTATTTTAACGCCCCGGGTTTAGGGGTCGGATGTTACTCGGGTAAATCGGGTTTTAGTCGTGGGCTCGATTTAATTAAAATAGACTTTGGTTTTATTTTAAAAGGTTTTGAAATTTATTAATGGTATTTTGGTAATTTTGAAAATAAGGAAAAAGATGAGAAAAAATGGTTTTATTTCAAAAGAGCTCATCTTCCTCCTTGGTCTTCTTTTCACGTCAAAACCACTCTAAAACCCCAAATACTATTCCATTCGATTCCTTCACCATTTCAAGTGTTTTCATCAAGGTAATACCACTTTTGACTTGCCCTCTTTATTCCTAACACATTTATGGTTTTAGATTTTAGAAAACACCATTATAGAGAAATTTGAGTTTTCAAAGTTTTCAAAGAAAAGGGTGAAACTTTAATGGTTTTTCGTTTTGCTTTTGATATGTAGAGTTAAGTTATAAGTTAATCTTGCTCTAAGGTATATTATATCTCAATTTGGTTGGTTTTTATTAAGAATCCCGAGATGGGTATTCATGGATACTTTTAAAGGATCAAAACTTGTGTTTTGGTGTGGTTTTGTGAAAGAGAGTTGGACTGGTGTTATAGTGATACTAGAAGGTTGGTTTGAAGGTGTTTAAAGGTGTTTTGGGTGTTGGAACAAAGGTTTTCTGCTGGGTTGTTGGGGAGTACGAAAATAGGAATTTTGGGTATTGGCTTTGGGTTGAAATTGTGAGAATTTGACTTGTAGTTGTAGTTTGGGGTTGTGACAGTGTTTTGTGATGTTTTGGCTGAGCAATATATTGTTTTTGATTGGTTAGAATCAAGGGAAACCGTTGGAGAGGCTTCGGGCACTAATCCAGAGAATTTGGAGACTTGAGATCGGTGTTTCAGCTTCCGTTTGGGTGTCATCAGTGAGTGGAAATATTTTGGACTTGACTTGATTTTTGAAATGAGTTCTTGGGGGTTTGAGTGGAGCCTCAAGGGCTAACCTAAACCCAAGTGTAAGCTTACTAAACTTTACCTTGATTGTCAAGTGTTGGTGCATGAACAATTGTTGTGATATTGTGTAAATTGTGGATTTCTTTTTACTTCCGTTGATGTTGTTGTGTAGGCGTTGTTGGTGTCGAGCCTCACGTGATGGTTGTCGTAACTACGGTGATGTGTAGTCCCATCGGTAGTGACTAGTAGAAGAGTACGTTGATGTTTAGTCTCATCGGAAAACTACTAGTCGAAACGGTGATGTGTAGTCCCACCGTGTTTTGGTTGTGCTTGTGAAAACCATGTAATTGTGTTGTTGTGCCTCATTTCGTGCATTTAAATGGTTTTACTTAACCTTTAAGAAATGTGTTTTGAAAACTGCATTGTTGATGAGTTTTTAGAGCTTTGCTCACTAAGCTATCAAGCTTACGCTCTCATTTTTCCAACATGCAGGTCGTTAGAGTTTCGGAAGGCAAGTGGGCAAGGGAGGAGCTTTTTTGGAGTTCTCGAGTAGCTCAAGTATGATTTAAGTATTTGTAATAATGCCTAGACAATGGGGGTATAGACTTGTATGGGGTTGGTGTTCAACTCCTTATTTTGACTCGTTGATGTTCTAGCATGTTTGGATTGTTGAGGCTATGTGTTTTTGTATGAGCGTTGTTAGACTCATACGTGCTTGTTTTTAATGTTGATGCCTTGGATGTGAATTTGTAAACCATGGTGATGATGTTGCTTATGTGTTGTCCAAAAGCATGTGAAACCTTGTTATGAAATGTCTATGTGTGTGTTTATTGCCTTTGAATGGAATGGTGAAGTCATGTATGTTTTTATGCAAGTTTCCTACCTAAATGCCTATTTTGAGATGAATGTCATGTTGTTCGGTTAGGTAGCATCGCATGCTTAACCTTGGTTGTTAAATGATGTATGAGTGTTGGTATGTTGCTTGTCAAGTCGTAAAATGCATCTAGAGTTGAGTCTTGGTTCGTTTTGCAGCTAAATTGAGTCTTGCAGTGCAGGGCGTATCGGTACGCCCAAGGGTCGTATCGATACAGTCCTACACTTTAGGGCTCAGTTTAAGCCTAGCGTACCGGTACACGGGGGTGTATCGATACGCCAAAAGCTCTCTGGAAATCTGAGAAATTGACGAGATTTTGGCGTATCGGTACAGGTCTTGGGTGTATCGGTACGATTTTTATCGTTTGACCGTGAGAAGTTGACCGTTGAGGGCGTATCGGTACGGTCAACCAGTGTACCGATACGGTCTCCCTAGGTTGACTTTGGGTAGCTGACCAAGTCAAGGCGTATCAATACGGTCTCCTAACATATCGATACAGCTTGTTGTAAAGGCTAAAATGGGTTGTTCAATTGCTTGTTTTGATTGCTCGTATCGTTTCGTTGTCTTTTCGCTGTCGTGTCTCACATAGGAAGTATTAAAGCCTTTAGACAAGATAATGTAAAGAAAGAAATTTTCTAGGGTTGCTAACCGAAGGGGAGCCTTAACGGGTTTCACTTCGGTTTTCCCCGTGTAGCCTACTCGAACTGGTTAGTCGTCTAGACCGGGACGAGGGGGTTACATCTATGGTAATTTGGATCGATCAGATTTGGTCATATCGGGTCGATCAATATCGATTCAGTTGATTTTTGGTCTGGTCAATAGGAGATCGTTCGGTTTCAGTCAGGTTTTTAGGTCAGGTCAGATTTTTACACCTCTATATATGGCTTTATAAAGCCCGTATATTTGACTTTTTGGTGAGTTGTGTGGCAATTCACATCTCATATTTCTTTATTTCTTTTGATATTTTTTCTTTATTTTGGGTTGTTTTTGGTTCGGGTTCATTTTTGTTCAACTAAAATTTGGGTCGGTTACGATTCGGTTCATTTCAAGTTTTGAATAATCATATTAGGGTTGATATCGAATCTCGGGTCAGTAAATCAGTTCGAGTCTTGAGCATATCCCGCCGGACACAGGCAGGATATTTCAAGGACTTGAATCCATGACTTGCCCAATGAGCTAAATGTTAGGTTTCATTTAAAACTTGTATTTGGTGTACTAGATTTTAAAAATTTCATTCACAAAGCAATATAAATTTAATGGATAATTGTAAGTGTCTTAGTTTGATTGGTAGTCTAATTGTTATAATATAAAATAATATTGTGTAAAAAGAATAAATAATTTTAAAAATAATCAAAATAAATGTAACCATTATATTTTAGGAAATAGTTTAAAGAGTTTCTAATGAAGGTTTGTATAGTACAAAACAAGTTGACAAAAAATTGAGACTTCAACATTCTGTATTCAACTCTTTTTAATTAAAAAAAAAAGAAGAAGTACTACATCTCAAGGTAAATGTCGGTTTTCGAATTCATACAAAATGGAACAACATGAGTACTTTTTACTACTCGACCAATTAGTAGATCACATCTATATTCAACTTTTATCTTGCATAAATCATATGTGGTTTGTTTTAAAATGTTATTCCATGTACCATAGTTGTTATTCAACTATGAAAATTACATCGATCCATGAAGATATAAAATGAAAAATATATGGTTATGTTCAAGAATAGACCGAGAGATGCTAAAATATGGTAGGGTTGGTCCTGAATATTTTTTTGGCTCGGGGCGAAATTAAAAAATGGCCCCTAACACACAAGAAGTTTAAAGAATATGTTTATAAAATTTTTAATAAATTTCTTTTTATTAAATTAGACAAATAATAATTTATTATAATCTAAAAATATATGAGAATTTGAGAAGTGAAAATTATAATTTTTCAGATGTATTGTGATACACGAATGAGAAGTGAGTAATAATTTTCAAATAAATCGTGAGAAGATTTTTTTAACTGTCACGTCAATATTTTAACACCAGTTTACAGCTGAATGATTAATTTGTAATAAAAATTTAATGTCTAAATTGGTGTAATTGAAAATTTAGTTACCAAATTGAAAAAATAAATAAATTTAAGTGACTATTGAATTGAGGAATACAACAAGTAGTCTTATTGGAAAAATGGATGATGTTCATCCAATTATACCTTGGTTCAATCATAATGTCTGCAAGGTGTGTGTCTTGTCAAATGGTTAAGAATATCTATGAACAGATACTACCTTGTAATTACCTTTATACTATTAAAAAACTATTGAATTTGACCCAAAAAAATCAATTCAGCCCCTTGCCGAAAAACACACCCAATTAGGCCCCCCACTTTGTAAATCGCATCAAATTGACCCTTTGACCAGCATTGACCGTTATAATGTTGACGTGGTGGTCCATGCTTCTAAGGTGGCCGTCAACGGCGATGATGTGGCAATACATGTGTGATAATGTAACCCCCTCGACCCGGCCTAGCCGTCAGACCGCATCGAATGGGTTACACGGGGAAAACCGAAGCGAAACCCGTTAAGGCTCCACTCCGATTAGCAACCCTAGAAAGTTTCTTTTAAAGTTATCTTGTCTAGATGCATTAATTATATCATATGTGAGGGACACGCAGCGAAAAACACACATGGATACATAACACGCAAAACAGACAATTTAGATAACCCTTTTTAATTTTTACAACAGGTCGTATCGATACGCTTGAGGACCGTAACGATACGCGTGGACTTGGTCAACACCCCAAAGTCAAACCTAGGGAAACTGTATCGATAGCCACAAGGTGAGTATCGATACGTCCTCAACGGTCAACTTCCTTTGGTTAACTACGAAGACTGTACCGATACTCTCAGGACTCGTACCGATACGCCAAAATCTCGTCAATTTCTTACATTTTCATAGAGCATTTTGCGTATCGATACGCCCCCGCGTGCGGTACACCTTGCCCAAAACAAGATCTAAAATAAGGGACCGTATCGATACTGCCCTTGAGCGTATCGATACACCATGCACTGCAAAACAGATTTTAGCTGTAAAAACGCAAGGAACTTAACACCAGAGGCATATATCAAGCATTTAAGCAACATACAATGTCACGTCCCGAAAACCGGTCTAGTCGGAATTAGGTTCCGATGACCGAGTATTTTGTAGCGGTTTTATAAGTTATTCGATCTTATTAGAATATTCGGGTTAATTTATAAATTCGGGGTCAAGTTCCAGTGATCGAATGTTTCCGTTTCGATTAAAGGTTGGTTCGATTTGGTACTCAAAATCAAATATACGGCTTAGTTGTATAAAATTATTATTATTATTATTATTATTATTATTATTATTATTATTATTATTATTAAAAAATGGAAAAGAATTGCCATGCAATTCCTTCAAAATGAAGGAATCGCTAAGTAATTCCCACGTAACAAGGCCACGCGGCCAAATTTGGTTAAGGGTGGCAATTTGCCACAAATTTGGGCAATGAAAGTTGGCCACAATTTTCCACGTTAAGGCCATTTGGCCAAAGCAAAACTAAAGTGGCACAAAGCCACTTGACGTGGCCACCCCAAGGGCTATATGCCCAAGCAAAAGCCACGGCATTGCCGTGGAGAGTGTGCAAGTGTGAAGGCCAAATAGTATAAATAGTTGAAGAACCTCACGAATAATGCACAGCAAATTGAGAAACAAACAATCGGTTCAGATTAGGTTGTTCAGTATTAGATTGGTGGTCCAATAAATTCGATATAATAATATCGAATCTCTACCGACGTCGGGATAAGCTCAAATCCTTGGTTGGTTTAAGTTTCGGTATCGAGTCTGATTAATATTTTTATATTTATTCGAAATTATTTTGTCGGTCCTAACCGAATCTAATTTAATCTAGTTCAAGAAGTCGATAAAGAACAACTGTCAACCAAGAGAAAAGACGTCATTATACGAGAATCTTAATATCGAGGTGAGTGTAGTTGTGTCAAGGTATAGGCTCGGTGCCGTCCGTTGCATTATTTATGATTATGTTTGCATTTGTTAAGGGCTCACGTAGAGCAACTATGTTCGAATGGCAAATTTGGTAAGTGCCTTACATTACTTTGATATGTTCGAATATGACTATGATATGCTACATGTATATGAAAATAATATATTACTTGACATGGAGCTACGGCTCATTTGATAATTGGTATGATATGAAAATTATGGACTATGTGAATTTGTGTGTATTTATGGACATTGGATACAATTCGCATGCCATAGGATTATTCGAGCTCACCATGTAAAGGAGGACTACGGTCCAGGGCTACGGCCTATATGTGGGAGATAAAAGTCCGAGATCGGAGTAGTTAAAGGATCGGCAAGTCACCACAAGTAAAGAGTAATGTGTTTTGTCTTTATGAACTCCTAGTATGGTGGCAAAGTAGTTAAAGTAATTATACTAGTCTTGTGGCCCTACTATTGTGTATACGTTACCTATGTTTTGTATAAATTCTTAAGTGTTTAAGATACTTTCTTAGTTCGAATAAAAATAGTTTTAGACAAATTACGAAAGGGTCCCTAAAATATTGTATCGTTTAATCGGATAGGTAAACGACCTTGGTTGATAACGAATTTTTGCAAGCTAATGATTAGTAAGCTTAATTACAGTTTAATAATATGAATTTCGGCTAAGGACCTATAGTTGGTAAAATTTACGTTTTAGTCCCTAAATTTGTAAAAGTTATAAATTGGTCCTAACTGAATACACATTGTTCATATTAGAATAATTAGATTTGTTTTATTGTTTAATAATGTTTCTAAGATCAAAAAGGCTTAAGAATATTGATTAGAAAAAAATTAGAATTTATCGTTCCGTTCACCGTTATGTTTTAAAGTAACGCTCTCCGACCCGGTTCTCTACCAGGCCGGGAAGGGGGTGTTACATTTGTGGTATCAGAGCTAGAGTGTAGTCGGTTCTGGACTAAACTTAAGTATATTTGTATTGTGTGTTGAGTTACTTTGCCACCTAGGAGTTAATCTGTTAAGTATTGTGACTTGTCAACTGATCCGATCTCTTTTTAATATATATGTGTCTTGAACTAACGAAGCTTGAATACGCTCTTGCGTTGCTTGCTAATGAAGCCTTACAGTGGTGGGAGACTATTGTTCTTACCGTCTCCAAGGAAACCGTGAATTTTGAATTCTTCTTGAAAGAGTTCCGTAATAAGTACATAAGTGGATTGTACCTTGCCGAAAGGCGAAATATCTTCCTTCATCTTAAGCAAGGAGGGCGACTGATTATATCCACAATTTTTGCAAGTGTTGCAGATATGGTGCTAAATTTATTAAGAAAGAGGAAGAAAAATGTCGGATGTTTATCGAAGGACTCAACGATGAGTTACGCCTCATGTTTACAGCATGGTGCATTACAAATTTCCAAGATCTCGTAAATGGAGTCAAAGCTACGGAAGAAGCGAAGAGAGCTCAGAAAGTTAGTGAATTTAATAAGTCTAAAAAGAGAAATCGAGACGAATCGCAATTCTCGGGATCTTCTAAGAAATGGAAACATCACAACCCGAGACAAAATGTATACTCGCAACCTTCTCAGTTTGAATCTTGTTTGCCATCGGATGTCGCTCTTATTGAAAGTAATATTGGTTTGAAGCAAGACACGAGAGTTTCTAAATGTAATTTCTGTCAACGACGACATGATGGACAGTGTCGCAAGAAAACCGGTGCATGTTTCTTCTGCGGAAAGATAGGTCATCTCATTCGAGATTGTCCAGAGAATCCTAACAAGCCCATTCCAGTGGCGACCAACCCTTCTCGAGGCAAGGGGTCAAATTAAGGATCCTTCGGAAAGCCGGGAGGATCGGGGACGTCGAAAGTAACAAGTGGACCGAATCAAAAGCTTCAGCACGAATATTTCATATTCAGGGCAAGGACTCTGAAGATGATCTCGACACTATTTCGGGTAAGAATTTTAATCCTTATGTCTATATATGTTGATAAGAAATCCTGTTTAAGTAAGCCTAGTTAGGGACCTATCTATAGAATAGAAAGAATGAACTATGGGCTGGGCATATCGATACGGGAAATGATACGTATCGAGACGACCTATAAAAACGTACCGAAACAAGTATGAGAGTATCGGAACAGGTTAACAACTTTTAACTGAATTTTGGATTTGTGCTTAACCGTATCGATACTGGTAAGAGTGTATCGATATAGGTACCAGATTTTGAATAAGAAATAACAAGAAGAATAGCTTGAAATTAGAGGATGATGACTCACCCTATGTGTTGGAACCTAAGATGTTGAATGCTATTAGAAAGTGCAAGTGTCAGGTGAATACGAAGATGTGAAAGGATAAGCTTTGCAAAGCCTTAAGAGAATTTGTGATTGGTTCTTAGAAAGGTGGGGAAAAGACAAATTTTACATTCTATATAGTTATCCTCAGCAATAGTAAGACCAAAACCCACCTCTGTTTCAAGAGTGTGAAATAAGCATTTTTCCTTAAAGTACCCTCGTTCCTAAGTGATGTCGGATTCAGTCAAGAAACCAAATGAGCGGAAGCAAGAAAGATTTCTTTATAGATTTTGCCAAGATAATCATCCGATAGGACGATGTAAAAAGGGAACCGAAGCTTGTTTCGATTGTAGCAAGATGGACCATCTCGCTCGAGATTGTCCTAAGAAATTTTCCGAGAAATGTCGACGTGTTAGTGCAAGGCGATCTTGGCCAGAAAGATTAGGAAAGGTAAATTCTTCATCTCCAGAAGATTCTAATCTCGAAGAGTGCACGGATGAACAACCCGAAGCTACAGGTAAGAATTCGAGGACGAATTCTTTTAAAGGGGGAGAGAGTTGTCACGTCCCGAAAACCGGTCTAGTCGGAATTAGGTTCCGATGACCGAGTATTTTGTAGCGGTTTTATAAGTTATTCGATCTTATTAGAATATTCGGGTTAATTTATAAATTCGGGGTCAAGTTCCAGTGATCGAATGTTTCCATTTCGATTAAAGGTTGGTTCGATTTGGTACTCAAAATCAAATATACGACTTAGTTGTATAAAATTATTATTATTATTATTATTATTATTATTATTATTATTATTATTATTAAAAAAATGGAAAAGAATTGCCATGCAATTCCTTCAAAATGAAGGAATTGCTAAGCAATTCCCACGTAACAAGGCCACGCGGCCAAATTTGGTTAAGGGTGGCAATTTGCCACAAATTTGGGCAATGAAAGTTGGCCACAATTTTCCACGTTAAGGCCATTTGGCCAAAGCAAAACTAAAGTGGCACAAAGCCACTTGACGTGGCCACCCCAAGGGCTATATGCCCAAGCAAAAGCCACGACATTGCCGTGGAGAGTGTGCAAGTGTGAAGGCCAAATAGTGTAAATAGTTGAAGAACCTCACGAATAATGCACAGCAAATTGAGAAACAAACAATCGGTTCAGATTAGGTTGTTCAGTATTAGATTGGTGGTCCAATAAATTCGATATAATAATATTGAATCTCCGCCGACGTCGGGATAAGCTCAAATCCTTGGTTGGTCTAAGTTTCGGTATCGAGTCTGATTAATATTTTTATATTTATTCGAAATTATTTTGTCGGTCCTAACTGAATCTAATTTAATCTAGTTCAAGAAGTCAATAAAGAACAACCGTCAACCAAGAGAAAAGACGTCATTATACGAGAATCTTAATATCGAGGTGAGTGTAGTTGTGTCAAGGGATAGGCCCGGTGCCGTCCCGTTGCATTATTTATGATTATGTTTGCATTTGTTAAGGGCTCACGTAGAGCAACTATGTTCGAATGGCAAATTTGGTAAGTGCCTTACATTACTTTGATATGTTCGAATATGACTATGATATGCTACATGTATATGAAAATAATATATTACTTGACATGGAGCTACATCTCATTTGATAATTGGTATGTTATGAAAGTTATGGACTATGTGAATTTGTGTGTATTTGTGGACATTGGATACAATTCGTATGCCATAGGATTATTCGAGCTCACCATGTAAGGGAGGACTACGGTCCAGGGCTACGGCCTATATGTGGGAGATAAAAGGATGGAAGTGTAAGGGATACATGGAGCTACGGCTCAGGGCTACGGCTCATTTATGATTCATGATATGGTGTACAGGGAATCCGCGTATCCAATGGTACCAATATAATATGTGTTTGATACGTTATGCCATGCTATGCTCGTGATATGATATTATGCTTTGTTATGAATATGAAGTATGCCATGTTATTGCATAATTAGCATTATGATCATTTTTGGAAGCATGCTACATGACATAATATGTTCATTTATTGTTATTGACTACCTCACTTAGACTATGTAAGTCTAATGCATTCATTTGCATAACATTTCAGGCTAACAAAGTGTTCAGTCCGAGATCGGAGCAGTTAAAGGATCGGCAAGTCACCACAAGTAAAGAGTAATGTGTTTTGTCTTAATGAACTCCTAGTATGGTGGCAAAGTAGTTAAAGTAATTATACTAGTCTTGTGGCCCTACTATTGTGTATACGTTACCTATGTTTTGTATAAATTTTTAAGTGTTTAAGATACTTTCTTAGTTCGAATAAAAATAGTTTTAGACAAATTACGAAAGGGTCCCTAAAATATTGTATCGTTTAATCGGATAGGTAAACGACCTTGGTTGATAACGAATTTTTGCAAGCTAATGATTAGTAAGCTTAATTACAGTTTAATAATATGAATTTCGGCTAAGGACCTATAGTTGGTAAAATTTACGTTTTAGTCCCTAAATTTGTAAAAGTTATAAATTGGTCCTAATTGAATACACATTGTTCGTATTAGAATAATTAGATTTGTTTTATTGTTTAATAATGTTTCTAAGATCAAAAAGGCTTAAGAATATTGATTAGAAAAAAATTAGAATTTATCGTTCCGTTCACCGTTATGTTTTAAAGTAACGCTCTCCGACCCGGTTCTCTACCAGGCCGGGAAGGGGGTGTTACATACAATCATGCATACAATACTAGGCATCCATGGATAAACATATAAGGCAAGATAAACACATGACGAGGCAACATCCAACATGATAAGATTTTAAAGGGAAACATGCATATTTAGCATTCATCAACAAAGCCAAAAACTAAACAAAAGCATAAACCATCATGGCATTGGGCAATACAAGCCCAAAACATCTAAGAAAACTTGTCTAAGCAAAGAGGACATGCCAACAACACTTCAAACATAAAGGTCTTATCCCATTGCTTAATACTAATTATTGAAGTCTAAACTCATACTTGAGCAAATCAAACTCCCTTAGATTCTCTCTTGTTCCCCGAGCTACTCCGAAGGTCTAAGGGCCTGCATTGTTGGAAAAGAGAGCGTAAGCGTTTAAGCTTAGTGAGCGGTGCTCAAACGGTAACTACAACAATGCAGTTTTAAAACATAGTTTGCTTGAAAACCAAAATCATTTCCACATGCTTGAACACATAACCACATGCATTTACCTTCACGTGCATTTACCGAATACAACTACAAGCCATAGACTTACCACATGCTCATTCTCATAACGCAAGCAAAGTAACCGACAAAGCATAAGCATAAAAGAAGAAATCAACAATATGCTTAACATGAGAATTAAAGCATCATGGGTATATTGACATTCATCGTTTTTACTCGGATAAGCGGATAGTTCTCAAACCCACTAGACACTTCCAGTGGAATCTCACGTCACTGTACTCACCCGTCTAGTAAAAATATAACTTCCGGTGGAATCTCACATCACCGTACTCCTCCTTAGTGGAATCTAGCATTACTAAGGCCACGCGCGACTTTCACCTCGAGTGTACTCTAATCCTATTGATCGATCAATTATATCCGGTAACAACTCAACACGTGTCAATATACTCATTCACGACCACAAGCATTACCGATGCTTGAACCACTTACCATGTCCAAACTTCCATGCAAGGCATGTACTCACGATACAAGTATAAACACAAGACATAAGTCTCAACATGTGTAAAAATGCAAACCAACACATAACAACATAACATGTTCAACTCGATCAAGAATCATAAAACACGGATTAATTGCATAAAACCTTTAAAACTTACTCTTGAGATTGGATTGGCCTTTCAAGCTCAATCCAAACTCCCAAAACATTCCCTTAACCATGTTAAGGCTTTTAAAATCGATCCACTCACCAGCCAACAAACAAACGATGTCCAAGATGCCGAATCAAGCCTCTGAACTACTCGGATTTCCATCCACAAAGCCCGAATCTGATTCCTCTGTTTTGAGCAACCAAAAATCGAACATTAGAATACAAATACACTCACAAACACAGCAAAAACCCGGAACTCAACAATCTTGCAACAACACACATCGATTCAAGCCCAAATTTCACCCCCAAAACATAACAATTTCAGTCCCAAACTACTTGCAGCCATACCCAACGAATTTACCATAAAAAATCTACCTTTTAGCATCCCTAAACATCAATCCAAAGCTATCAAACCTTCAACTGTCATTTAGACCCAAAACTCAACCAAAAACTCAAGATTTTCAACTCCCAAAATCACCCACAATACCCATTTCGGGTTTTCTATAAAAACCCAACATTTTCATGTTATTTTAGTGATAAAACAAAGTTAAAACACACCCAAACTCAGCCATAACCAACCCAAACGAAAAACTCATAAACCTCATTTCATTTCAAACCAAACTTTAAAAATCAAAACATGTTAAATCCATGAGTTTAGCAAAAATCTTAGCATTTAAGAGTCAAGGAAGATAAAACTAAGTTAATGAGTGATTTACCTTGAAGAAATCACTTGGATTGGAGTGTTGAAACCAATGGAATAGTGAAAGGGTTTTTGGGAGGTTTTTGAACGTGAAAGAGATTTGGAGAAGACAATGGCTTTCAAAAATTCCCTTTTTCCTTATTTCTTTTATTAAAATTCCCGTTTTGCCCTTTACCCTCTTAAAACACTTTAGGTGTGTTAAAAATAGTTTTTCTCCAATTAATTTAACCCGACTCGGCTTGATTAATCTGATTATCTTCCGACCCCAAACTCGGGGCGTTACAAATGACAACGTGGTAGAGGGGCTAAATTGATTATTTTAACTGAATTCGAGCGTACAATTGATTTTTTTTTTGCCAAATTCAGAGGCATAATTGATTTTAATTAAAAGTTCGATAACTTAATCTTTAAGCTAAAATGAAGTTAATTTGAATAAACTGAAAATCGAGAATAATCAACTTGAAAAGTGTGATTACAAGATAATATTTATTCATACATATTATTAACCCTTTGAGAAGGCACACATTTTGTAGACAAAATGATTGAACTCGAGTCTGCTAGGATAAACATCATACGTTTTTTCACTGGGACCACTTGTTGGGTTCGACAAAAATTAAGACTTGAATATTCTATATTCAACTTTTTTAATTAAGTAAGGAGGTACTACATCCCAAGGTAAATGTTGTAATTCGAATTCATATAAGATGGAACAAACATGACAAAAATCTTGTCCTTTTTCGGTGCCCCTTTCTATACCTCAACACTAAAAAATTGAATTCTAAGCATTAACCATAAATTCTAAATCCTAAACCATAAACCTTTAACCTTAAAAAATACACCCTACCCCTAATTCCATAAACCCTAACCTTAAACCATAATCTTAAACCCTAAACCTAAACTCTTAGTGCGAGGCATAAATAAAGACACCGAAAAAAGATAAAAGATTTCTATTCAAAAACAACATTAACATTCTGGACCACTCAACTAATTAATAAATCTTATCTATTTTAACTTTTATCTTGCATAAATCATATTTGGTTTGTATTAAAATTTTATTCAACGTACCATAGCCGTTTTTCAACTATGGAAATTACATCGATCCATGAAGATGTAGAATGAAAAATATATTTGGTTCAAGGATAGACCAAAAGATGATGGAATATGATTGTATTTGTGAAATAAAATCTTACTTGTGGTCGTAATTATGTTGGTGAAAAAAAAACTTCCATTAAATGTCATTCATCATAATAAATCTCTTCATTCTTTTGTTAATTTTCAATCTTAATGATGACATTCCCACCGTTAGTGTCAATGGATGAAGGTACAAGGGACTCAGACTCAAGTCCAATTAAAATTTGACCTCTAAGATTTAAAAAATAACTTACGTAAGTCATCACTAAACTTTAATTTAAACTTTTTTTTCATTAAAATATCAAAAGTTCAATTTACTTTCTGAAATTTAGACATTAAATGTTTTGGTTATTAAAGTTTAAATATTAAATGTTTTTGTCACTCTTAAACCCCAAATGGTCATAGACGATCATCGCCTGGTCCCAAATTTCACCACTCACTTCGTCTGAGCCCCCTGAGTTTGAATTCAACCTCCATTTTGTCAAAAAGTGCTCCGAAGATCACGAATCAACCAAAAAATTTTCTGGTTTCTCTCTTGTCGATCTCCCTCCTCTATCGTCGGATGAAGCCTGTTTCTTAATATTTTGCTTCTCTCGTGCCGATGAATTTTTCCACTATTTGAATCTTAGAGAAGTTCCTTCATTCCTTGGTAAATAGACATCGTCAAAAAGTTAACAAATGAGTGATAAAAATACGTTCAGTATCTAAACTTCAGTGAGTAAATTGAATGTTTTGAAACTCCAGTGACCAAAATAGGTTTGAAAGTTAAGTTTGGTGATGATTTACATAATGTACCCTAAAAAATTAATTTTGCTTCATCAAGTTTTCTCCGTTTTGAAGTGAATGAATTTAATTCCTCGATAAATGACTTTGAAACTTTCAAGTCATCTTTAACTGTAGAAATAATTAATATAGAGAGATTTTGAGTATTCTCTCACTAATTCTTTCCAATAACCTATCCCCTCAGCCACTTATTAATCCAATAGAATTTGCTTGGTTTTTACTCACTTGAGGCATCGTATCTAACTAAAGCAAAAGAGAAAAGAATGAAGGGTTTGAAGGTTTATATCATCTTCATGTTGGTTCTTCTTTTTTCTGCAGGTAAAATATGGTTTTACTGCTGTTGATGTTAGAATGTATTGGATTTGGATGAATAATATGTATTAAACTGACATGGTTCGGATTTCAATGCGTGCAGGAAAAGAAGCAGTGGAAGCAACAACATGCGAAGATACTAAACAAATTGAAGGTTGCACAGACCCATTCTGCTCGGACTTGTGCAAGCTTATGCATGGAAATAAAGCTGAAGGAGTTTGTATTGTTCCTGGCATTGTCTGCAAATGTTCTTACCCTTGTTAACTCTTCTTTTTTTTCTTCAAAGTTTGGTCTCTGATGTTACCATATCACATTAATAATAATGTTAAAATCCTATGGATTTATTGAATAAACAATTTATCCTCTCTCTTTTTGCTACACTTTTTAAAATTTCGGATCAGTTATGCAAAGTAAAGGAACAATTGCCAGTTTTGTGTTACTCTCATCAGTTATTCATCTTTAGTTCAAGTGATTTAAACGTAAGAAGTCGAATATGTTGAAATCTGTTCAGATCAAAGAAGTTCTTGAAGATCTGGTTATACAGGCTTAAACATTGTAACGCCCCGGTTTTGGGCTTAGAAGTTTTGGGCGTTGACCGGTTCGGTCAAAGTGCTGTTCGAATATAAAAATGTGAAATTAGGAAAGCCTAGTTCGGGTTGCATTAAAAATATGGAAAAATGTTCTAAAATCATCTTTTAATATACATAAGTGAACTGTGAAATCAATTTTACAAAATGAGGTTTGGAAGGGTGACATTTTGGCTAGTGACCAAAATGTAATTTTTGAAAGTTGCGTGACTGTTTTAAAAAGGATTGAAACTTTGAATCTTTAAGGAGCTATTTACCCAAAGGGAGTTTCTCCAGATTTTTCTAAGATATATAGTGAATTAATTCTGATTTTAAAACATAAAGAAAAGTGGAGGGAAATCATTTTGCTATTTTGTAACTAACTTTCCATATTTTCCAATTTTCCTTTTCTCTCATTTTCTCTCAACCCAAACACTTTCTCTCCAGAGATTTTCTTCTGATTTTGTCACTTAAATCTCTCTTTTCAATTCTCTTTTGATTGCTAATCATCTCTACAACAAAACCTCACCAATTGCTAATTGGATTTTCAAGATTTTGGTTCCAAAAAGGGAGAAACTCAAGTTTGGAGGTAAGAACGTCCTTATCCTCTAAACTCTCAGTTCTTTACTGAAATTCCTAAGTTCTCAATCCTTGATTTGTGATTTGTTAAAGGCTTTTCAATTGGAATCTTGATTTTGGCTTTAAAATGCAAGATTTGCTTGATTTTGGTGAAATTTCGTGTGATCTGTTTGGGCAGTGTTTTGAGGTGTCAAATTGATGTTAAATGAATGTTAAATTGATAAGGAATTGAGGTTTTATCAATGCAATCCCGAATAGGTTGAATTTCCTAAGTTTTGCTTGAGTTTTTGGTTGTTTTTGGAGTGTTTTTGATGATCTGTTATAGCTGGAGGTATAAGGACGTGTTGGTGATCATTATGGATGTTAATTGATGTTTAAAAATGGTTAGAAGTGATGGATCTTGGCTGGGTTAAGTTTTGGAAGTGTTTGGATGTGATTTCGGTTGTGTTTTGTAGCCGAATTGTTGGATTTGTGATGAGCAGCGAGTTGAGTTGTGTTGCTGGTGTTTTTAATGCATAATGATGCATTAATCCTCTGTTGTTGTGTGCTTGAAACAGGGGAGTTTGATCCGTGAGCATTAGAGGTGGTGGGGAAGGTTTCGGATGCTTGGAAGGCTTGTTGGTTAGCCTTGTTTTGTGTATCAGTGAGTGAAGTTGGGTTTTCAGCTTTTAAACCAAGGTTTGAAGGTTTTGGGAGCTTAGTTTAAGTCTAAACAACTTTGCTAAGCTCAAGAGTAAGTAAATGGATTTTCGCTCTTGGTTGTGTTGTGAATTGGCTTTAAAAGCAATTGTGATTGATGGTTGCAATGCATTTGATTTACATGTTTTAAATTCTGTTTTGAAAGCATACTTAAGCATGGTTTAATGCTGGTTTTGAAAGCCTTATGTGAAGGATGCTCAAGGTAAGAGATCCTTGGTTTTATACATTGAAATTGTGGTTTTGATGCATGGTGTTGCATGATGTTTAATGGCTTTGTGTAATGCTTTAAAAACAGTGGATTGATGGTGGTAAATGATGGTTTTTGCATTATGGTTATGCATGTGAATCATTGGACTAATATGGTAAGATGGTTATATTGGCAAGTGATGTAAGTGGTTCTTGGTTTCTTTGATCGGATATAGTTAGCCGGCTATAGGATTGGATGCACCGTGAATAAAGTCGCCTTGGATGTGGAGTGGTTAAGAGTGAACCGGTAAACTCCATCCAAGTATCCTAACGAGATGGTTAAGGTCATAATAGAGGTTGAGTGCCCATTCGAGGACCTTGGGTAAGCAAAGGTTGTACGGTGATTAAAAGTCCATATAGGAGAACCTTGTGCTTGTTAAGATCACAATGGTGGTGTAAAGTCCATGTGTGGATCTTGTATAGGGTGTCCCGGATCTCGTTAGTGATGTTATACAACTACCAATCGGTGATGCTAAGGTTGTATGGTGTTTAAAAGTCCATACATGGGAACCTTGTGCATGTTAAGGTTATATGGTGTTTATAAGTCCATATATGGGAACCTTGTGTAAGTTAAGGTTGTATGGTGTTTAAAAGTCCATACATGGGAACCTTGTGAAAGTTAAGGTTGTATGGTGTTTAAAAGTCCATACATGGGAACCTTGGGAAAGTTAAGGTTGTATGGTGATAGAAAGTCCATACATGGGAACCTTGAGGAAGATAAGGTTGTATGGTGGTTAAAAGTCCATACATGGGAACCTTGTGAATGGTAAGGTCAAATGGTGGTTAAAAGTCCATTTGGGGACCTTGGATTGGTAGTGTGTATGAAGCGTAGGGACAACGCTTGTGATCCGCGTATCTGATTGGATGTTGAGTTGAAAAGTGGATGGGGATGATCACTTGAAAGCCAATATGATGTTCTTGTTTATATTGAAGCATGAGATGCTTGGAATGATGCTTGGTTGCATGGGAAGTGCATAATGTTTTAAGTATGCATGTTTGCTTGATAAGCTTGAACAAGTATTGTTTTGCTATTGAGAGTGATGTATGTGTGCATGAAATCTCTTTAGTGCATTGAAGTCTTGCTAAGACTTGTTTTGAAAAGCATATGATGCAAATGTTGATGTCGAGGTTCATATGTTACATTTGTTTAATGCATGTATTGGATTGATTGAATAAATGGTTTTAAAAGGTTTCTTGTTTGAAATGATATCCAAGTATGAGAAATGTATGATGTGCAATGGAAGTGTTTTCCAAGGTTTTGAATTTAAGTTTGCATATGGTGCTTATGCATGAATTAGTTAAATTATTTGGTTTTGCAAATGGTGTTGAAAAGGTTTACTTAGCTTGTTAAGCTAAGGGTTGGTTTTCATGTTTGAGCAATGCATGACTTTGAGCTTGTTGTTGAAAAGGGTTTTCAAACATTGCTTTGGATTATCAATCGGGTTGGTTTTAAAAAGTGGTTTTATGACCCGCTGCATTGATGGTGTTTTGGTTTTGAGCATTCCTCACTAAGCATTATGTGCTTACGTTCCTTATTGTCCATCGATGCAGATCTTTGAAGTTGGAACAGCGAGGAGCAAGGGATTCAAGGAGAACTCCACTTGAGATGTATGTCTCGGTTAATAGCTATAGATAATAAAGGCAATGGGGGTAGAATCTCTTATGTTGAGGATTATGTGCTTGTGTATGTTGGACAAGAATGGTTTTATGTTGTTGATGAAGCTGGATTTTGTATTTGGCCTTTATGTGTTGGTTTGGAAGTTTTATGCTTGAATGGTTTGCTTGTGTAGGAAGCATGCCTTTGATTTGGGGCTTTTCATATATGTTGATATAATGAGGAATGGTTGATGCAAATATGTCTCTTGTATGATGTATGAGTTGCTGGTAAAGTTTGGTAGCATTTGGAGCATGTATGGCTGATCAATTGTATGTTTAAGCAAGCCTTTTGCTGCATTCTGTGCAGGGCGTTTCGGAACAGTGACTACCGTTTCGGAACGGGTGCCTTGTAGCAACCCAGACGTCCGAAACGGGAAGCACCGTTTCGAAACGGGAAGCCCTCTGCCAGTCCTCGTTTCGGTACGCGTTGCGGAACGGCCCCGCGTTTCGGAACAGGCTCTCCCTGTTTCGGAACAGCCGACCGTTGGGGGCTGACAATGGCAGTTAAATGTTTTGGAATGTTTACGTTTTGGTCCTGAATCTTGTATGTGCAATTGTATGAGCTTGGGATGTCCGTTTGAGCTGAAATTTGGCAGAGAAGCATGAAACTTGACAAATTTCAAGATGGTAACTCTAATCTGGGTTAAGACCTTTTAATTAACAGAATTTACAATTTGGTCCCTAAAGTTGTAAATTGTTCAATTGGGTCCCTGTTTGATCTCTGATGTTTATGATCTTTGAGTATGTTGTTTGTATGATCATAACTAGGGTTAATGTGCATCTAGACAAGTTTAAAAAGAAAAAAAAGGGTCGTTAATCAAGGTTGACTTTCGGGTTGACTTTGGTTTTCCTCGTGTGACTTTCTTAATTCGGGTCAACCGTCTAGGCCGGGTTAAGGGGGTTACATTTGGTGGTATCAGAGCCAGGTTGCGAATGCTTGGGGAAAACGGTAAGTTGTTGAAGTATGTGTTTGATGTCTATCCTGATGTATGGTTGAAAGCTGGTTGAAACACGTGTTTCTGAGCAAGTTGTTGATGTTTTCAAGCATGCTTTGTGGATATGAATCTTGGCTGAGCTAATGTGGATTTGTGCTGATATTGTGAGTTGGTTTTATGCATGATGAAAGTGTTATGAGTATAATATGTTGATATTATGCTGTTATGAATGGATGTTGTTTGATGAAAGCATGATCGAAGTATGTTGTTTGATATGCTTGTTGTTGTGATATCCATGTTTGTGTTGACTATTATGTCATGTAAAAGGGGGGGATTCGGGATACCCATTGCCTTATTATTATAGCTATTGTGTTATTTTGGAGTTGGAGTTTGAATCCTTGCTTAAAGCTGGTCTAATTGGTTTGTTTGTTTTGTTGTGATTGCTTGTTGTTAATAGTATGGCGAAATCGATGAAAGAATGGCAGTTGGGTGAGATGGTTGCTGCCTTAGGGCAGGTTGTTAAGGCGTGGAATTCACCTTTTAGTGGAGGTGTTTCGTCTCAGTCTTCTGTGTCTGGGTTGAGGTGGTAAGGCAGGAGAAGGAAGCTGGTTCTGTGATGGAGAGTTCATCACCTGTTGTTCAAGAGGTGTTGGGAACATCTCAGGCTGTGGTAAAAGTAAAGTCGGTAGATGTGCTGGCTGTGGGATGTGTGGGTTTGTCGAAGCAGCGTTTGCATGATTTGGGTGCTGTGGAGTATCATGGTTCTTCACCGGAGATGTTTGAGGCTTGGTTAGCCAGTGTGGTTCTGATTTTGGATCAGGAAGGTTGTGATTATGCCGGTAAGCTGGGGAGCGTTGTCTCTTTGATGTTGGAGGATGCATGTGCCTAGTGGACATCTGTGGCGGTGGCATCGCACATCCATGATATTGATTGGGATTTCTTTGTGTCCGCCTTTTATGAAAGGTATCTTGGGGAGAAATATCCAAGGGTTAAGCAGTGTGATGGTAGTGTAGATCTGGGGCAAGTGCTGGTGGAGCAAGGAGTGGAGGTTCAGCTACCGGTGTGTAATTATTGTGGAAGGTGCCATGTTGGAGGTTGTTGGGGCGCAGGTGCTTGTTGGAACTGTGGTTCTAAAGAGCATGTGAAGCGAGATTGTCCTCATGGGGTGAAGTCGGCTTCAGTGGTAGCCAAAGGGTCTCTAAAGGGTCGTGGGCACGGCCGAGGCAAGGTTCGGAGGTGGCAGAAAGAGCAGGAAGTTGTGAAGAGTTTGGGAGATGAAATCAGTTGGAAATGTGGGTCTGTTGGACATAGGAGGCGTGATTGTTTGAAGTTGGCTCGGAACAACCAAGGTTCCTTACCGCAAGGAGTTGGTGGTGGTCTTAGTGTGTTGGCTGATGCTGTAGTGGTGCGGCTGGAGGATGATGGTTCTGCGAGGAAGAAAGCTCGTCTGTTGGAGCTCCAGGGTGGTGATGTGTTTTCAGGTAATCTTTGCCTAGCTATCTTAGTTGGTTTCTGTTGGTTTACCTTGCGTAGTGAGTATGATCTTGTTGCTAGCATGCTAAGGTAGTTGTTGTTGTTGTATTTATTTGGAAACATCTTTAGTGTGAAGTAGGCTTAGGTGAGTATCTTGTGGTTAATGGTTGTTGGAATGATGGAGTTAGACATGTTAGAAGTGAGGTAGGAGGTTGTTCTTAGACGGATTCTGAGGATGTTATTAGAGGGTGTGAACTGGCATTCATGCACAGTTAAAATCATTTATTATATGCTATATTATATATGTGTTGGTCCATGCATACATGTGGCATGACATTAGAGGTTTTGCATACATGTACATCAGGCATTGATAGGGCATATTGGTGACCATGTATACGAATGTTCACACTCTCTAATAACTAATCGAATCTGTTAGTGTTGTGGTTGGGTTAGGATGGATGATGGGTTTTTAGAGGTTGTGTTGGTGCTGAGTGGAAGTTGGAAGTAATGGAAAGTATTAGGCTAGTTGCTAGTGATAGTGAGAGTGGTATAGCTCGTTGGTAGAAGGAAAGTGTTTGATGCTTGAAGAGGGTAGTGGGTTGGTAGTGAGGAGTACCGGTTGAGGTTAGAATCGGTCAAGTGGTTTGAATAGCTAGTAGTGGAAGAGGTGGTACCTTGGTGTTAAGTGATGTTGCAGGTTAGTGGATGTGTTTCTAAAGTGCTGAGATAGCTTAGCATTAATGTTGTGGTAGAAGGGTTGTTTATGTAAGTGTTGGTTTTTAGCAATCTTCGAAGAGTTGAGAAGATGATATGTACGTTCGAGTTGGGCGGTGTTCTAGTAAGGCAAGTGTTGTGGTTAAAGCTTGAGGTGGAAGGGCAATGAAGATCGAAGGCCATTGTTGGTTGGCTGGTTGTGATTAAGTAAGTTCTTTTTGAGGAACGGCTGGCGGGGTCAAGGTTGGGGTTTTGTGATGTAATTTTTGGTTTTGAGTGAGCAGTTTTGGTGAGTCGATGGTGAAGATTGCGGTGGATGTGAAGTAAGGACAGTAATACGTTGAGAGGTTGGGTAAGCAGTTGTTGCTTAAGAGTTTTTGCTTGTTGGAAAAATCTTTGCAAGAAGTTGGGGAGTTTGTAAAAAGTTTTAGAAGCAGTGAAGGTTGTGGTTTACATGGTGGCTGAATTGGGTTGGTTGGTGTCACTGTGTGAGCAGGTTTTGGGGGTTGTGTGTTAAGGTGTTGTATGCTGAAAGAGTTTGAGGTTCTTCAGGTTGTTGATGGGCTGTGTGTAGTCCGGAGTTGTGAAGGGTTAAGTTGTGCTTAACCTTGGGTGTTCTGGAATTTGTGAACAGCATGTGGTGGTGTTGGGTTCGGTGGAGTTTTGTGTGGAAAGTGTTCAGTGGTGGTTGAGGCTTTTGTGTTGCCTTGTGTGTTGATTTGAGAAGTTTGTTTGTTCTCATTTCGCCAGTTGAAATTTCGAGGACGAAATTTCCTAAGAGGGGGAGAGTTGTAACGCCCCGGTTTTGGGCTTAGAAGTTTTGGGCGTTGACCGGTTCGGTCAAAGTGCTGTTCGAATATAAAAATGTGAAATTAGGAAAGCCTAGTTCAGGTTGCATTAAAAATATGGAAAAATGTTCTAAAATCATCTTTTAATATACATAAGTGAACTGTGAAATCAATTTTACAAAATGAGGTTTGGAAGGGTGACATTTTGGCTAGTGACCAAAATGTAATTTTTGAAAGTTGCGTGACTGTTTTAAAAAGGATTGAAACTTTGAATCTTTAAGGAGCTATTTACCCAAAGGGAGTTTCTCCAGATTTTTCTAATATATATAGTGAATTAATTCTGATTTTCAAACATAAAGAAAAGTGGAGGGAAATCATTTTGCTATTTTGTAACTAACTTTCCATATTTTCCAATTTTCCTTTTCTCTCATTTTCTCTCAACCCAAACACTTTCTCTCCAGAGATTTTCTTCTGATTTTGTCACTTAAATCTCTCTTTTCAATTCTCTTTTGATTGCTAATCATCTCTACAACAAAACCTCACCAATTGCTAATTGGATTTTCAAGATTTTGGTTCCAAAAAGGGAGAAACTCAAGTTTGGAGGTAAGAACGTCCTTCTCCTCTAAACTCTCAGTTCTTTACTGAAATTCCTAAGTTCTCAATCCTTGATTTGTGATTTGTTAAAGGCTTTTCAATTGGAATCTTGATTTTTGGCTTTAAAATGCAAGATTTGCTTGATTTTGGTGAAATTTCGTGTGATCTGTTTGGGCAGTGTTTTGAGGTGTCAAATTGATGTTAAATGAATGTTAAATTGATAAGGAATTGAGGTTTTATCAATGCAATCCCGAATAGGTTGAATTTCCTAAGTTTTGCTTGAGTTTTTGGTTGTTTTTGGAGTGTTTTTGATGATCTGTTATAGCTGGAGGTATAAGGACGTGTTGGTGATCATTTTGGATGTTAATTGATGTTTAAAAATGGTTAGAAGTGATGGATCTTGGCTGGGTTAAGTTTTGGAAGTGTTTGGATGTGATTTCGGTTGTGTTTTGTAGCCGAATTGTTGGATTTGTGATGAGCAGCGAGTTGAGTTGTGTTGCTGGTGTTTTTAATGCATAATGATGCATTAATCCTCTGTTGTTGTGTGCTTGAAACAGGGGAGTTTGATCCGTGAGCATTAGAGGTGGTGGGGAAGGTTTCGGATGCTTGGAAGGCTTGTTGGTTAGCCTTGTTTTGTGTATCGGTGAGTGAAGTTGGGTTTTCAGCTTTTAAACCAAGGTTTGAAGGTTTTGGGAGCTTAGTTTTAGTCTAAACAACTTTGCTAAGCTCAAGAGTAAGTAAATGGATTTTCGCTCTTGGTTGTGTTGTGAATTGACTTTAAAAGCAATTGTGATTGATGGTTGCAATGCATTTGATTTACATGTTTTAAATTCTGTTTTGAAAGCATACTTAAGCATGGTTTAATGCTGGTTTTGAAAGCCTTATGTGAAGGATGCTCAAGGTAAGAGATCCTTGGTTTTATACATTGAAATTGTGGTTTTGATGCATGGTGTTGCATGATGTTTAATGGCTTTGTGTAATGCTTTAAAAACAGTGGATTGATGGTGGTAAATGATGGTTTTTGCATTATGGTTATGCATGTGAATCATTGGACTAATATGGTAAGATGGTTATATTGGCAAGTGATGTAAGTGGTTCTTGGTTTCTTTGATCGGATATAGTTAGCCGGCTATAGGATTGGGTGCACCGTGAATAAAGTCGCCTTGGATGTGGAGTGGTTAAGAGTGAACCGGTAAACTCCATCCAAGTATCCTAACGAGATGGTTAAGGTCATAATGGAGGTTGAGTGCCCATTCGAGGACCTTGGGTAAGCAAAGGTTGTATGGTGATTAAAAGTCCATATAGGAGAACCTTGTGCTTGTTAAGATCACAATGGTGGTGTAAAGTCCATGTGTGGATCTTGTATAGGGTGTCCCGGATCTCGTTAGTGATGTTATACAACTACCAATCGGTGATGCTAAGGTTGTATGGTGTTTAAAAGTCCATACATGGGAATCTTTTGCATGTTAAGGTTATATGGTGTTTATAAGTCCATATATGGGAACCTTGTGTAAGTTAAGGTTGTATGGTTGTTGAGTGTGTAAAAGTTCTATTATTTACACCCTTTTTAACCCATATTTCTGCTGCATTCAAGCATCATTGCATTGCATTTAGGTTAGTTTTCAATAAAACATCACAATTATATAAAAGGCACGGATTCTACTGAAAGATGGATATTTTTGCAGATATCTGTCACAGTAGATGTTGAAGGCAGGCGCAGGGCAGATAAGCAGGAAAGCTGAACTGGACAAGCAGCCGAAGAAGACGAACCTGTCATGGACCTGTCGTGACAGCATGGTGACAGCAGACTTATGAAGAGGAAAAGTAAAGTGGACCTCGATAGATAGAGAAAAATCTGCTCGTCTGTCGTGTGAAAGCCAAATATTTTTCCAAGCCCCGGATCGAAAGATATGTCAAGCCAAAGCTCACGGAGAGGAAATTCCCACAAAATAAGGATGCGGCTGGAAAGTAGGAGACTTTAGAGATTTAGTCTTTATTAGAATCTTACTTTTAATTAAAGTTGTAATCCTTGTTACCTTAGATAACTTGAGCCCAAAGCTTATATAAGGGCATAGATTAAACCTAGGGCATAACCGATTACCCCATAACCCAAACCAAACCCCTGCCGTTTACCTGTCACCGACATGTTCTAAAAACCCCCTAGGGCTACGGGTTGTTTTGTAAAGTAGTTGCAAGGGTTGTTTTGTTTTAGGATTTTTCAAGTTCAATAAAATAAACTTCAAGTTCTTTTATCTTGGTTTTAATATCTTACAAGAGCATCGGGAGAGCATTGTGAGGTTATCCATTTACTTAGCATCGGGAGAGTTAAGTATACGAAAGAGATAAGAGCGTGTTCTCTAGTTTATAGTTGAACCATCTCGTGCCTAGGGATAGGGCGAGGTTAAGTGGCTAAGGAAGAATTCATACACATCGGTGTTCATCCTTCGATTCACGCTGGGAGGTATCATCAAAGACGTGATCATCGACAGACTTGTGCCTAGGGATAGGGCAAGGCAGATCTGGGATTCTTGCCAAGCTTGAAGTACTGAGTTAGTGTTCGCTGCCGCGACAGCTAACGGACAGACGCCGCGACAGGTGCTGTCGGCGACGGGTGCGACGACAGAACTGGAAATCTTAAGCAATTGAATACCTACACTACTGAGCAATTCAATACCAGCCCATTCTCTCTATCTTGATTTCTCAATTCCTTTATTTGCGTTTTTACATTATTATTCGTGACAACTTCTCATAATTATTTCCTTTACTTCGTGCAGTGAATTTAGGTGAAGCTATTAGCCCAATCCCTGTGGAGACGATATCCGATACTTCGTATCACTTTACTACTTGCGTCGTGTATACTTGCACTATAATTGCGATAGACTATTTTACACGCAACAAGTTTTTGGCGCCGTTGTCGGGGATTGGCAACATAACTACATCTTTCTTTTATTGCACTTTTTGCTTTTATTTTTATTTTCGTTTTTATTTTTATTTTTCTTTAATTTTTCTTTTGTGCTTCCAACTCTCGCTTTTCACGAGGTTATCTTGTTTATGCGCAGATCCAAAAGAGGTGAAGATCCTGAGTATAAATTAGATCCGGAGATCGAACGTTCCTTCAATCTTAAGAAATAGATTCGCCACCTCTTAGACCGGAACGAATACCTCGAAGAACAGCTAGAGCAGATGGCCCGTAATCAGCCTGCCGGTGATGGAATTATACCGCCTGTCGGTGACCCGCCCGCGGCAGGTGGACGACGGTCATGTCGTGACTACATGCTGAACGATCATGTAGAGCTGGAGACCACGCTGCCGGATATTGATGTTGACAACTTCGAACTTAAACCTGTCATGTTTAGTATGATCAACAACGCCGGGCAGTTTAGTGGTTCTGCGACAGAAGATGCCAGGGAGCATCTCAAAATGTTCCAGGAGATCTGTGGTTCGTTTAGACTGCCAGGAGTTAGTCCGGAGATACTGAGGCTTCGGTTATTTCCCCATTCATTGAGGGACAGAGCTAAAACTTGGTGGAATAAACTTACACCGGGTTCTATTATGACTTGGGCAGATTTAACTCGTGAATTTTTGTCTCGTTTTAATCCTTCACATTTAGCTGAGCGATTACGTAATGAAATTGCTACTTTTCAACAGGAAGATGACGAGCCGATGCACGAGGCCTGGGACAGATTTACAACTCTTCTTCGAAACTGCCCAATGCATGGATTCCTCGTCTGGAATCAGGTAACTAAGTTCTATAATGCTGCTAACTTACAAACTCGCATTCAAATTGATTCTGCAGCAAATGGACTATTATTGGATAAAGATCCGGACGAAGCCCTGCAAGTTTTGAAACATCTAGCTAAGAATGAGGAGCAGTTTCCAACCGCTAGAAGAGGAGGTAAACGGGTACTTGCTGTCAAGGACTATGAAGCCGACAGCACTATGAAAACACAGGTAGCATTCCTTACTAAAGCAATGAAACGGTTATTGAATGATGATGAATTACAAGGATTTGCTGTCGAGGAAGTTTGTGCTACTTGTGAGGGAAATCATAGTAGGGATGAGTGCCCGATAAATATAGAAGAGGGAAAATATGTTGGAAATTACAAGCCGAACTATAATTCCAACAACTATAATCCCAATTGGAGGAAGGATCCCAAATTCTCCTGGAGTAACCCCAACAACGCCCTGAATCCACAAGCGCATAATCAGAATCAAGGGGGTCCTAGATTGTTGACGCGACAGAACCTGCCGCAGAACCTGCCACCTCAGCAACAACAGCAGCCACCACCTGCCACGAGTAGTATATTGGAACAGACTCTGGCCACCTTTATGTCTCAGACTGGTACGTATATGGAGAATATTAATCAGTTTGTCAAGAAGACGGAAAACTTTATGGATGAAACCAAGATGAGAATGACAAACCATGAGGCTACCTTGAAATCTCTAGAGACACAAATGGGTCAGGTGTCGCAGCATATTAAGCCACGGCAGAATGGAGGATTCCCTAGCAATACTGAAAATGCTAGACCGCCCCCACATGAGCAATGTAAGGCGATTACTACTAGGAGTGGGAAAAAGTTACCAGGGCCGGAAAAAGAAGCTGAAACAGAAAAGGAACCTGCCTTGGATAAACCTGCCGAGGAAGCTGCCCTGACAGGTGATAAACAGACTGCTGCCGATGAGCCTGTCACGACAGCAGAAGCGACAGAGGAGAAAAAAGATGAGTATCGTCCTCAGATTCGCATACAGTGGGAAGGACGCATTGCTGATTATCGTCCTCCACCACCTTTTCCGCAACGGATACAGCAAGCTAAGCATGAATCTCAACTTAAAAAGATTTATGATATTTTTAAACAGGTTCATATTAATATTCCGTTGTTAGATGTTGTTAGGGAGATGCCCGGTTATGCTAAATTTCTCAAGGATGTTATGTCAAAAAAATCAAAACTTGGGGAATTTGAAACGGTAAAGATGACAGAAGGTTGCATGAGTATTCTTCATAGGCAGCCACCCCAGAAAAAGAAGGATTCGGGGAGCTTCATCATACCTTGCGTAATCGGCGACAGATTTGTGGGTAAGGCATTATGTGATCTTGGTGCTAGTGTTAATCTAATGCCCAAATCTGTTTTTCAGAAACTAGGTATTGGCAAGGCGCGGCCCACGACAGTTACCCTACAGCTAGCCGACCGCTCTTACGTTCACCCCGAGGGAAAAATTGAAGATATTTTGGTAAGAGTGGATAAACTTATTTTTCCTGCTGACTTTCTTATCTTAGATTGTGAGGCAGATGAGAACGCGCCAGTCATCCTTGGGCGACCCTTCTTAGCCACGGGAAGATCATTGATTGATGTGGAGAAAGGAGAACTCACCATGCGCGTGAATGATCAAGAAATTAAGTTGAATGTTCTCTAAGCGATGAAACATGCTGATGTGGATGAGGAATGCAAGGCCATCATTGAGGTGACCTTTGATCAACCCTGCATCAGGTCGGGCTGCCGTGATATAAAATTTGGTCACTGCTGCGACAGCCATCTACAGGCCTGTCACGACAGTGATGACGACAGCAACGACGACAGCACCGACGACAGCAACTCCTTTGAATCCGATACATCTGATACTGAAGGTCAAGAGGAGGTAAATTGGTTAGGCCATCATCCAGGTAAGTTATTCGAACCTTTGAATTACACTTCGGATAACCATTTAATCCAAAAGCCATCTACTGTTGAACCACCTGTCTTAGAACTTAAGCCCCTGCCAGGGCAGCTTAAATATGCTTATCTTGGTTGTGATGACACACTGCCCGTAATCATCTCTGCTAAGCTGCCGCAGGAACAGGAACGACAGCTGATCGACATGCTACGACAGCACAAGAAGGCGATTGGATGGACGATAGCAGACATTCAAGGCATTAGTCCGGCGTTATGCATGCACAAAATCCTCCTTGAGGAAGATCATAAGCCGACTATAGATGCCCAAAGGCGGCTAAACCATGCGATGAAGGAGGTAGTGCGTAAGGAGATCATTAAATGGTTAGATGCTGGTATTATTTACGCCATCTCCGACAGCAAATGGGTAAGCCCAGTGCAATGTGTTCCCAAGAAAGGAGGCATGACCGTGATAACCAACGAGAACAATGAGTTAATCCCAACCAGGACTGTGACCGGTTGGAGGGTTTGTATGGACTATCGGAAGCTTAACAAAGCTACCCGAAAGGACCACTTTCCTTTACCCTTTATTGATCAAATGCTCGATAGACTAGCGGGTAAACCTTACTATTGTTTTCTTGATGGTTATTCAGGTTATAACCAAATTGCTATTGCACCAGAGGATCAAGAGAAAACGACTTTCACATGCCCCTACGGTACATACGCGTTTAGGAGGATGCCGTTTGGACTCTGTAATGCACCTGCCACCTTCCAAAGGTGCATGATGGCTATATTCTCCGACATGGTTGAGGACTTCCTTGAGATTTTCATGGATGATTTTTCTGTCTTTGGAGACGATTTTGAGAGCTGCCTCGGCAACTTACAAAAGGTACTTGAAAGATGTGAAAAAGCTAATCTTGTTCTGAATTGGGAAAAATGCCACTTTATGGTGGATGAGGGGATAGTCCTTGGCCATAAGATTAGCTGCCGTGAGATAGAAGTCGACAGGGCCAAAATAGAGGTAATTGAGAAGCTGCCGCCGCCAACCACAGTCAAGGGCATTAGGAGTTTTTTAGGGCATGCTGGTTTTTATAGGAGATTCATTGCTAATTTCTCAAAAATCACGAAGCCCCTATGTTATCTCTTAGAGCAGAACCGACCCTTTGACTTTAATGAAGAATGTACTAAAGCATTCAAGGTTCTGAAGGAAAAACTAGTGACAACCCCCATAGTACAGCCACCAGACTGGACACAACCGTTTGAGATTATGTGTGATGCAAGTGACTATGTTGTCGGGGCAGCACTTGGGCAGCGCAAGGACAGGCTGTTTCACGTCATATACTATGCCAGCAAAACTTTAAATGACGCCCAAGTAAACTATACCACCACAGAAAATGAGCTGTTAGCTGTGGTGTTCTCCATCGACAAGTTTCGTTCTTACATCCTTGGGACGAAAGTAATAGTGCACACCGACCATTCTGCCCTTAAGTACTTATTCGCAAAAAAGGATGCAAAGCCTAGGTTGATACGGTGGATCTTGCTATTACAAGAGTTCGACCTTGAGATTAAAGACAAAAAAGGGACAGAAAATCAGGTGGCAGACCACTTGTCGAGGTTGGAAACGGGACAGAGTCTACCCATTGATGATACACACATACTGGAGACCTTCCCAGATGAGCAGCTCTTTGCTGTCGCAGTAGCTGTCGCGACAGCCATGGCGGCAGGTAAGTCTTCTAACCTTCCCTGGTATGCTGATTTCGTTAATTTTATAGTTAGCGGAATATTTCCTTCTGATCTTAATTATCAAGCCAGGAAGAGGTTCCAAAATGATGTTAAACATTATTATTGGGACGAACCTCTTCTTTTCAAAATGTGCGCAGATCAGGTTATAAGGAGGTGTATACCACAGGAAGAGCAAGAAGACATTCTCCATCACTGTCACGCTTCACAATATGGAGGACACTTAGGAGGCAATAAAACTGCTGCCAAGGTGCTGCAGTCAGGGTTCTACTGGTCGACACTATATAAGGATGCACAGGACTTTTACAAGAACTGTGACAGGTGCCAGCGGACAGGTAACATCTCGAGGAGAAACGAGATGCCACTGCAGAATATCCTAGAAGTCGAGATCTTCGACGTTTGGGGGATGGATTTTATGGGACCTTTTCCATCTTCATGTGGAAATCTTTACATCCTCCTAGCAGTAGATTATGTCTCCAAGTGGGTAGAAGCAATCGCAACTCAAAAGAATGATGCCAAAACGGTCCAAAAATTTTTGCACAAAAACATATTTTCTAGATTTGGCATCCCTAGAGCGATTATCAGCGATGAAGGGAGACATTTCGATAATAGGATAATTGCTGCCGCCTTGAAGAAATATGGTGTCAAGCACGGGATCGCGACAGCATACCACCCACAGACCAATGGACAGGCTGAAATATCCAATAGGGAAGTGAAGAACATTCTTGAAAAGATGGTTAAACCAACTAGGAAAGATTGGTCTTTACTTTTGAATGATGCATTATGGGCATACAGGACAGCTTTCAAGACTCCATTGGGCATGTCTCCATTTCGACTGATTTATGGGAAAACCTGTCACTTGCCTGTCGAGATCGAGCACAAAGCATATTGGGCAATCAAGGCAGTAAACATGGACTTGGACAAGGCAGGCCAGAAAAGGCTGTTAGATTTGAATGAGATCGATGAAATACGGACAAATGCCTACGACAATGCAAGAATTTACAAGGAAAAAACTAAGAAGTGGCATGACAAGAAGTTGCTGCCACGACAGTTCTACCCAGGGCAGCTTGTGTTGTTGTTTAATTCTAGGTTGAAACTCTTTCCAGGGAAGCTCAAATCTAGATGGTCTGGCCCGTTCCAAGTGATTCAAGTTTTTCCCCATGGTACCATTACAATTCAATCATTAAAAGACGGGCACCAATTCAAAGTCAATGGACAACGCCTCAAGCATTATCAGGGGACTGAAGCCCCAGGAATACAGGAAGTGGTTACTTTAGGTGATGCCCCACAAGGCATCCCTAATTTAACCTAATTTTAATTTTTATTTATTTTATTACTTATTATTATTATTAGGAAATTAGGTTTATTTTATTCGAATAATGTTTTGTTTTTATAATTTCAGTTTTTAGGAAATAAAGGAGTCAAGAAGAAAAGGAGAAGTGACCCAAGCCCACCACCCAACCATCAGCCCACTAAAACCCATTTATGGAAACATGTCGTTTCGGCTGCCGGCGCAGACGGACTTGACAGGCTGTCAACAGACGACCACTGCAGACGTAGAAGCGTGCGGCAGACGCACAGCAGACGCATTAATGCATGTCAGACGCGTCAGACACGCAATATCCAATCTGCCGCCCCGTTATTCCCGCCTGCCGTTGCGGCATTAAATGGGCAGATCCCCAACAGCTATATAAACCCCTTCCCATTTTCATTTTTCATCACTTCTGATTTTTCTCTCTTGTTGTTCTCCTCTAGTTTTATCTATTTTCTCTTTTTTCAGCCCTTGCAACCAAAATGTCGTCGAGACAAACCCGTCAGAACACTGCTGCCGCCTCTTCTTCAGCAGCAGCATCACCGTTCGCTAAAAAGGAACTATGGGAGGAGCGTGGCTTCATTTACAACAGAGATGCCCCCCATATGGGACTCCGGCCGTTCATTATGAAGGCCATAACAGCACAACTTTGGGAGGATTTTGCCGAGCAGCCGGCAGAGCTTAATGATACTTTGGTCCGAGAATTTTATGAGGCCATCGACAGCAAAACGGCGACATCTGTCACCGTCCGAGGAGTGGCAGTTCCCTTCACCGCCAACAGCATCAACCACACTTTCGGCCTTTTCTTTGGCCCCAATGATGACGCTCACCAACAATTTTGGGACACCCTCGACGCTGCTGGACACGATGTTGTCATGAGGGAGCTGACAGAGGCTGGGACGACATGGAGCACCAGTAAGAAGAACCCCCACTCCGTCAATAGGGTGCAGCTGCTCCCTGAAGCGAAACTATGGAACGCTTTCATCAAGAAGCGTATCCTGCCCTCGTCCCACCATACGACAGTCAACAGACAGCGGTTGGCTCTCATCCACTCCATTCTGCACGACAGGCCCATAAATGTGGGCAGATACATGAGGGACAACATCCTCGATTGTGCTTTCTGCTCCGACTCACGACTTTGCCTGCCGTTCACCATCACCGCTCTCTGTCGTTGTGCTGTCGTACCAGAGGAGCCATCCGACAAAATCAAGATGGGCAGTGGCTGGACTGACAACAACATTTCCAGCCTCATGGAGGTCATAGTCGTATCGCCCATCAACGCCTTCGACCCCAACGCCCCTCCTGCTGATTCCGATGATGAACCTGCCGCCGAACGTGCCCCAAAAGCTGCCGCAGACATCGCTCCGACAGATCCGTCTGCCCACATCCTTGCTGCCATCCTGAGGGTAGAAGAGCGCCAGATGGGTTTGATGACTTTTATCCGTGACTTCTCAAATGCAACGGTAAATTTCATTACTAATACTTTGAATTATTCGGATGTCATTTTCCCCACCTTCCCCGCCCATTATTTCAATATCCCCTCCCCCACTCCCACACCACCTGTCTCCCCCCATACACAATCTGCCACTTCCACACCATCCCCTGCCCCGACGGCAGCCGGCAGCCCCCCGGCAGACACCTCCCCTCGAGGAACCAAAAGACCTGCCACTGCCGACAGCCCTCTCATCTGACGGAATTTGGAGAGCGACTTCACGCGGGTAAAACGAATTAAGCACGTGGCAAACAAGAGAAGGCTGTCCAAAGCCATCACTAGTAGCAGTTGGGATAGTGGCAGCAGTTCAAACGTCCGGCTAGTGGAGCAACCTGCCCCTCAACCTGCCGATGCACCTGCCCCTCCACCTGCCAAGGATCCTGCTGATCAACCTACTCTTGAACCTGCCCAGCCCCCTCCTCAGCGCAGGCGCCGCCATCAGATCCGCGTCAGCAGCAGCAGCGAGAGCAGCGCTTGAAAATTTAAGTCTTTATTTTCCTCTTATTGCTGCCTGTCGTTATATTTTGTGATGTACTTTGTTTTTTTTCTTTTTTCTTTCGTTTATTTTCCATGTCATTTTGCATTGAGGGCAATGCAACCCTTAAGCTTGGGGGTGGCAACCCTCCATATTTAATGGAGTCTTTAGCACATCTTTTGATTATTTGTGGTGTCCTATTATTTACTTATTTTTTCTTTAAAAAAAATTTAGAAAATTAAAATTGTTGGCTTAAAACTGTGAAGTTAACTTACCTGTCATGACGACTCTGTCGTGGCAGCATCTCTAGGACAGGTTAAGGAAAAGTTTAGAGCCTTTCTATAGTTCTGAAAACTTAAACACTTTTGTGACTGTTATATTGCTTAGATTTCTTTTAGCCAAACTAGAGTAGGATGCTTAGAACTTGAATAGCCCCTAGAGGTGCCTAACACTGGCTCTAGGAAAGAAGTTTAGCAAAAGAAAATTAAAAACCTAGAGGTGCCCGAAACCGGCTCTGGGAAGCTAACTAGAGGTGCCCGAAACTGGCTCTAGAAAAACTTAGCTTGAAAATAGAAGAAAAAGAAGCATGAAAATGTGCTTTCTAAAAAAATAAACTTTGGCATAAAAATTCGAGTTAAGAAGTTGAATATTCTAGTGAAACTAAGAGAGTCTTAGCATATAACTGTTCACAAGCATGCACACACTGCACAAGAGCTATAGGGAGATTCCGGACAGATCCTAACCTTTCCGACAGGTTGCTGCCGCCATAGAGAATGAGCAACAGGTAAGGGACAGTTCACTGTTTGAAGGCCAACACAAAAATTTTCAGTTTTCTTTTAAGTCTTCATTGCTTGAGGGTGATGTATGTGTGCATTGAAGTCTTGCTAAGACTTGTTTTGAAAAGCATATGATGCAAATGTTGATGTCGAGGTTCATATGTTGCATTTGTTTAATGCATGTGTTGGATTGATTGAATAAATGGTTTTAAAAGGTTTCTTGTTTGAAATGATATCCAAGTATGAGAAATGTATGATGTGCAATGGAAGTGTTTTCCAAGGTTTTGAATTTAACTTTGCATATGGTGCTTATGCATGAATTAGTTAAATTATTTGGTTTTGCAAATGGTGTTGAAAAGGTTTACTTAGCTTGTTAAGCTAAGGGTTGGTTTTCATGTTTGAGCAATGCATGACTTTGAGCTTGTTGTTGAAAAGGGTTTTCAAACATTGCTTTGGTTTATCAATCGGGTTGGTTTTAAAAAGTGGTTTTATGACCCGCTGCATTGATGGTGTTTTGGTTTTGAGCATTCCTCACTAAGCATTATGTGCTTACGCTCCTTATTGTCCATCGATGCAAATCTTTGAAGTTGGAACAGCGAGGAGCAAGGGATTCAAGGAGAACTCCACTTGAGATGTATGTCTCGGTTAATAGCTATAGATAATAAAGGCAATGGGGGTAGAATCTCTTATGTTGAGGATTATGTGCTTGTGTATGTTGGACAAGAATGGTTTTATGTTGTTGATGAAGCTGGATTTTGTATTTGGCCTTTATGTGTTGGTTTGGAAGTTTTATGCTTGAATGGTTTGCTTGTGTAGGAAGCATGCCTTTGATTTGGGGCTTTTCATATATGTTGATATAATGAGGAATGGTTGATGCAAATATGTCTCTTGTATGATGTATGAGTTGCTGGTAAAGTTTGGTAGCATTTGGAGCATGTATGGCTGATCAATTGTATGTTTAAGCAAGCATTTTGCTGCATTCTGTGAAGGGCGTTTCGGAACAGTGACTACCGTTTCGGAACGGGTGCCTTGTAGCAACCCAGGCGTCCGAAACGGGAAGCACCGTTTCGAAACGGGAAGCACCGTTTCGAAACGGGAAGCCCTCTGCCAGTCCTCGTTTCGGTACGCGTTGCGGAACGGCCCCGCGTTTCGGAACAGGCTCTCCCTGTTTCGGAACAGCCGACCGTTGGGGGCTGACAATGGCAGTTAAATGTTTTGGAATGTTTACGTTTTGGTCCTGAATCTTGTATGTGCAATTGTATGAGCTTGGGATGTCCGTTTGAGCTGAAATTTGGCAGAGAAGCATGAAACTTGACAAATTTCAAGATGGTAACTCTAATCTGGGTTAAGACCTTTTAATTAACAGAATTTACAATTTGGTCCCTAAAGTTGTAAATTGTTCAATTGGGTCCATGTTTGATCTCTGATGTTTATGATCTTTGAGTATGTTGTTTGTATGATCATAACTAGGGTTAATGTGCATCTAGACAAGTTTAAAAAGAAAAAAAAAGGGTCGTTAATCAAGGTTGACTTTCGGGTTGACTTTGGTTTTCCCCGTGTGACTTTCTTAATTCGGGTCAACCGTCTAGGCCGGGTTAAGGGGGTTACAAACATTGTGGGTACCTTGAATCACAAGCAATTTAGTAAAAAAAACTAACCTCTCTAGTGTAAACTTATGTAAGAATGGTGATGCCTCAATCAGAGACCCCAAAGTCAGGAGTCTCATTCCAGGGCCTATTGTGACTTCACAATTCAAATGCCGAAGATTGGTACATGTTGGAAACTCCCGTACACGCCCCTGGGAGATCGAAGAGTAATCGACTTAGAAGACAACCTTAAACACTTGAAAAACTGATCCGAATCGAAGTGTTTGGATGGTTTATGGTTCACAAGTTTACGAACCGTGAATATTAATTATTTTCCCATTTTTTGTGCCTCGATTTATGCCCCACACTAAAAAATTAGGTTTAAGGTTTATAAAATTAGGGGTATGTTATATTTTAGGGCTTAGGGGTTATGGTTTAGGATTTAGAATTTAGAGTTAGAGCTTAAAATTTAATTTTTGGTGTTGGGCATAGATAGGGACACCGAAAAGGGGCATGTAACACCCTGATAATCACGGTGAAAAAAAAGGAGAAGTGGAACCAAAAAAAAGGAATGTGGATTTGTTTCCCCAAGGAGTTAAACTCATGGCCTTGGCTTCATGCTCTTGAGCTCTAACCATTTGAGCTAAGCCTAGTATTAGTTTTTGGCTACCCTAAATTAATTTTAATCTATACCTACTGGTATTAACTAAAATTAATTAACCGTTCAACTACCCCATTGACATTGAATGTTATCTGATAACCATGAGAGAGATACCCCAAAATTCTCGAGCTTTTCATCTTCCCCCCACCATTCGTCTCTTTAATCGGCGTCACCGCTCAACCGTGACCGCCGCCACCGCTGTCGAAGTGTTCGTCGTTGTGCCACGAGCTCAACCCCAGTCGCCACTCGCGCTGCTTCCTTGTCGTCCGACGGGAAAGAGGGCTTGAAGGTTCGTTGGAAACCAAGCTCGATCTCGGTTTCTTAACTTTTCCAGCCTTGATTGATGTCCGTTCGCGACACGGACACCAGGTCCGAACTCCTGACGTGACAGCGATCAAAACCCAACCGTCCGACCACTCATCCGACGCTGGTAAGGGCATCATCGGGGTTACACAACAATCTGGCCATTTCGAACTGTTTGGGAAAGATACGGTGAGTTTTTCGACTTTGTTTGTGTCGAAATCGAGTGAGTTGGATTACTAAGTTGATGATATTCCTTTTTTACAGGAAAACTCGACCTTTGGGGTCACTGGCGAGGTTTTTCCATGACCGGTCGGTCAGCATAGATCTGAGATTCGGAGTAAGTGTGTTGAACCGGCAAACCGGTCTGAACCGACCTAACTGGTCTGAACCGGCCTAGTCAGTTAACTGGTTCAAGCCCATCTATTAAGCCTAAGTCCTTCTCGGCCCAAACCCAAGTCCGACCCAACCTACTTACCTGACCTGGTTAACCTGAGTCAACTCGTCCGAGTCAACTCAGTGAGTCAACTCGTCCGAGTCAACTCAGTGAGTCAACTCGTCCGAGTCAACTCAGTGAGTCAACTCGTCTGAGTCAACTCAGTGAGTTAACCCGTCCGAGTCAACTCAGTGAGTCGACCCATCCGAGTCAACTCGGTTGACTGTTGACTGATGACGTTAGCGTTGACCGATGCTGACGTCAGCGTTAACTTTGATCGTTGACCAAAAAGTCAAAATTTCCGAAAACTCCTATTTTATGTTTTTCGACGTCTTGAGTCCGATTTTGAAGTCCGTTTCGCAAAATTCTAACCCAAATCTGACCTTGAACCTGATATTGTATATGTATTTAATTATTCAGTTAAGAGTACTTTGAATAAGGACTGAAATGGGATATTGTGTGATTGAAGGTGTTCTAGGTTTCTTGAATACGAGATGTTGAAGGATGTCAAATTCAGGTTCAAGAGAGTTCGAATGTCGTTTGAGAGTCTAATGATATAGCAAGAATTCAAGTTAATACATTACTACCTTCTGCATGCTTCTAAAACTTGTTAGTATTCGGTTAATGCTTGCACGACCATGATTGAGCATGTGATTAATCCTGCTAATGTCAATCAATTAGGAGATAAGAATATTAATGGCCAAGACAAATATTTGAATAAGAGGTTTGCTAAATCGAAAGGACTTCCGAGTTTAGTAAACGATTAATAAAAACGATTGATCTTTAAGTCTGATTATTTTAGCTAATGAATTATGAAAATACCCTCGATGTATGAAAATGACTAAAATACCCCTATTAATGAAAGTGGTATGAAAATCTACACTAGATCCGTTAAAACAACTGAACCTTCTGAAAATCTTGAAGTTTGCTTGGGAAGTTATAGTAGCGAGGCTTCACCTTTGAGACTGTAAATTTGCTCAGATTCTTTTTGAGATTGAATAATCTCTGATGACATTCGCGAGAAAATAATTGTATGTTTAGATTAGTCAAAGTTGTGTAAATTGTTGAATTGATTGGAATGACTGAAATGTTTGGAAATACTGATAAGGTTGAATCGATCGGAATATCCATAATGACCAAAAAGGAATAATCTATCCTCGGCACCAATTGCCCAATTGATCAAAATGATAGATTTACCCTCAAGAACTTTAATGAATGAATAGTTGGAAGAACCGAAAGGCTTAGAATAATTGAAACACCTTCGAACATCGAGGTGACTGAAAATACCTCTAAGACTTGGATTGAGAAATATCAATAAAGTCAAGCAAATGCAATAGCTCTAAAAATGGTTATGCACGACCCTTGTGGTTGGTCGTTCTAGGAACTATTGTGATGTTGGAAGAATACTATATAAAGGCATGTTCAAGTTATTTGGAGAATGTACCTAGGTCTATGGTAAGAGTAACATGTTCTTCGTGTGTATTGGATGTTATGGATCGAGTTCAGATGCATTACACATGTCCGATTACTTGGGAAATACCATTTGAATACATGTTCTATTTCTCGTTGTATGTTCAGTGGTTTCTTGGCGAAGACGAGCTTTTGTTATACAATGTAGTCAGTTCTGAGAAGTGAGTACTTGCGGTGTACTGATTCGGTTAAATAATAAACCTTGTGCGATGGTTTGCAATTAGTTCAAAGGGACTCGGACACCTGATAAGTAACCATAACTTCTAAACTCTGTATGTCACTGCTTTTACCCGATAGTCTAATTACCAAATTACTCCTGAAGGTCAAAATGAGCAAAATGCGCTCAGAGACTTAAATGATTAGATCACTCTCGATACATCTGAAATCTCAATGTTCTTGAACGTGTCAACTTCTGAATGTTGGTTTGAGCTGTTAGTACCGAGCTCCCTCGCCTAGGGACCTCGTTTTGAAATCAGCCCAAAATTTTCGGAAATTCTATGCTCCCTTTTTGATAATTATCAAGTGTCTCTGAGAAATATATTGAACCATAAAGTGTGTACTCTATGTCCGTGAACACACTCTGCTTTAAACTAAGACTATTTGCTCTGAATTAAAAAGGCTCTATTACCCGTAATGAAAGCTCAACTCTTGGCTTTTGTCTTTTGATACAAAAATATATTTGATATTCGTCTTTTAATACAAAAATAAATATGATATAAGTCTTCTGATATAAAACATACCTGATATCTGTTTTCTGATATTATTGTCTTCTGAATATAAACTAAATTCATCTGGGTATATTATATGGGATATAAATGAAGATTTGTAGGCTCAGCGTTGGTAAGCCCTTCTGGACCTAAGCTCATACGCCCGACGGGCCTAGAGTAAGTCTTTTTGGAAGCTATTTTGGGTTTCTGCATATTGGCGTATGGTTGGAGGGTAGTTAAGTAAATTAATAAAACTTTCTGACTTCTTCTAAAACATACCATGCTAAATTAATGTGTCAATGTTGAACTCTCGGTAAATTTACAATTCACGCGTAATGAACCTCTCTGAACTCTTTGATTCAACTTCTGAAATCTGAATCTCTTTGAATCTCCAGGTTTAGACTCATCTCCTAAGATTCGGGTGATCAAATAAAGAACAATTTAGCTACCTTCTAATATAATGTTCCATTGAAATATCGAATTTTAATTTGAGCTTACTGTTGCTAGTTCATCATGACAATGTTAAGCTTGTCATATACTTGCTTGTGCTGTTAGCATCCCTTGATAGTCTGTATTACTGAGCTTTCCGAAGCTCACGTTGTTTTTACTATCACAGGTTAGAAGATCGTCTATGTCGCAGTTGTCAACGTCGGTATGGGAGTTCCTTCGACTTGCTCGTGGAGTATGGTATCTATGTAATTAGGGGGCATGTATGTCACATCTTGATTTACATTCGAGTTCGAAACTTGTTTTAGCAAATTGGTATCATAGTTTCTATTTTGTAGTCTGGATGTTTTTTGGAATTGTATTTTAATTTAAAACTTGATTTATGATTTTAAATGGTTTAACAATTTGTTTATTTGAAACTTTAACGTGGGTCGCTCTGGTGACCCTAATGTGACTTCCTAGGATCCGTATTAACGCATAGGCGGGTCTAGGCGGTTACAGGGCATATGATTTTTGTCCAAGAATCGTGGTTACTCAATTGAATCGAATTTAAATTTTTAAATTTATAATTAATTTTATATTGTAAAAATAAGTGTTTTATACTTAAAATACTATTGTTGCATTATTAATTAAGTATTGTTTTGACTTGAAAATTAAGTTTCTAAAATAGCTTATCGAATTGAACCCAGTTCCAACCGTGTACACCCACCATAGCCAGAGCTAGAGGTGGCAAACGGGTTGTTCGATTTTGGTTTGAGCCATTTCGGGTCTGATTATATTCGGTTCAGGTTTGGGTCGAGTCGGTTCTGATATTGTTCGGTTTTAGTTCAGTTCTATGGTAATTCGGATCAGTCGGATTTGGTCATACCGGGTTGATCAATATCGATTCGGTTGATTTTTGGTATGGTCAATAGGAGATCGTTCGATTTCAGTCAAGTTTTTAGGTCAGGTCAGATTTTTACACCTCTATATATGGCTTTATAAAGCCCGTATATTTGACTTTTTGGTGAGTTGTGTGGCAATTCACATCTCATATTTCTTTATTTCTTTTGATATTTTTTTCTTTATTTCGGGTTGTTTTTTGTTCGGGTTCATTTTTGTTCAACTAAAATTCGGGTTGGTTACGATTCGATTCATTTCAAGTTTTGAATAATCTTGTTAGGGTTGATATCGAATCTCGGGTCAATAAATCAGTTCGAGTCTCGAGCATATCCCGCCGGACACAGGCAGGCTATTTCTAGGACTTGAATCCATGACTTGCCCAATGAGCTAAATGTTAGGTTTCATTTAAAACTTGTATTTGATGTACTAGATTTTAAAAAATTCATTCACAAAGCAATATAAATTTAATGGATAGTTGTAAGTGTCTTAGTTTGATTGGTACTCTAATTGTTATAATATAAAATAATACTGTGTAAAAAGAATAAATAATTTAAAAAATTATCAAAATAAATGTAAGGGTAAACTACATAAATGACCACCATACTATTGCAAAAGTCGCGATTTGACCACCTTACTTTTTTTTGAAGCAATTAAACCATCATACTATTAAATTGGGTGCAATTTGACCACCAGCCGTTAAAGGTTAACGGCAGGGTGACGTGTCAGTTAAAAAAATAAGGGTATAATTACACATTTGGTCTTTACTACTTATACATTCTTTCAATTTAGTCCTAATTTTAATTTAATAAAATAAATTAATCATTTAATTAGGTGATGACACGTGTCACCACCAATTAAAGGAAGAAAATGAAAAAATACCCAAATGCTAGTAACGGGGGTTGAACCTGCGTCCCCTAGCAAGGAAGGCTAATGGCTTACCACCAAGCCAAATGCTATATGATATTATAATTCCTGAAATATATATTATATCTGAATAAACATCAAAACCGAAAAACTCCATCATCGTTTTCAATGTTATTACATCTACATATGCAAATGAATTTAAGCTGACACAGCTTTTATTTAAGCATTTTGTGGTGTGACTCAGATATAAATACCAATTACCAAGTCCAAGCTTGTTCCATGAGCAAGTAGAGTTTTGTTTTCCCCTGAGAATAGATATGGAGAAGGTGATGGGATTGTTGAGAATTCATGTGAAAAGAGGGGTGAATCTTGCTGTCAGAGATGTTGTAAGCAGTGATCCCTACGTTGTTGTCAGGATGGGAAAACATGTATTTTATTCTCAGGACATAATGTTTTGCTTTCTGGGTTTGGTTTGTTTTTGATAGATTCTGCAAGATTTCCAGGTTTCCTAACCTGTCTGGGAATTGAATGTTTGCAGAAATTAAAAACTCGGGTGATAAAGAAGAATGTGAACCCAGAGTGGAACGACGACTTGACTTTTTCCGTTGCAGACCCGAGTCTTCTAGTTAAGCTCGTAAGTATTTGAGTATTAGACCCAACTTGTTTGGTGATGATGTGAATATTAGTTTATATTTTCGGCAGGCGGTATACGATCGAGATTGGTTCAGTTTCGATGATAAAATGGGGGATGCTGAGTTCGAAATCGGGCCGTTTTTAGATGCTGTAAAGATGCGGTTGCAAGGTCTTCCCGATGGAACCATAATCGCCAGAGTTCAGGCAAGCAGACAGAACTGTCTGTCACAAGAGAGCTGCATCATCTGGAGCAATACCCAAATGCAACTTGATAAAGCCAGCCTTGAGATCAAAACCGAAAAACTCCATCATCGTTTTCCATTGCCTTGCTATAGACGAAGGCATCAGCATATAATATATATTTCAGGAATTATAACATCATATAGCATTTGGCGTGTTGGTAAGCAATCAGCTTTCCTTGCTAGGGGACGTAGGTTCGACCCCCGTTGCTTGCATCTGGGTATTTTTCAATTTTCTTCCTTTAATCGGTGGTGACACGTGTCACCACCTGATTGGAGGGTCAAAATAAATTTATTTAATTAAATATAAATAATTAAATCCCTCCAATAAGGTAGTGACACGTGTCATCACCTAATTAAATGATTAATTTATTTTATTAAATTAAAATTAGGACTAAATTGAAAGAATGTATAAGTAGTAAAGACCAAATGTGTAATTATACCCTTATTTTTTTAACTGACACGTCACCCTGCCGTTAACCTTTAACGGCTGGTGGTCAAATTGCACCCAATTTAATAGTATGATGGTTTAATTGCTTCAAAAAAAAGTAAGGTGGTCAAATCGCGACTTTTGCAATAGTATGGTGGTCATTTATGTAGTTTACCCTAAATGTAACCATTATATTTTAGGAAATAGTTTAAAGAGTTTCTAATGAAGGTTTGTACAGTACAAATAATTAATTTAGAGAGATTCTGAATATTCTCTCACTAATTCTTTCCAATAACCTATCCCCTCAGCCACTTATAAATCCAATAGAATTTGCTTGGTTTTTACTCACTTGAGGCATCGTATCTAACTAAAGCAAAAGAGAAAAGAATGAAGGGTTTGAAGGTTTATATCATCTTCATGTTGGTTCTTCTTTTTTCTGCAGGTAAAATATGGTTTTACTGCTGTTGATGTTTGAATATATTGGATTTGGGTGAATAATATGTATTAAACTGACATGGTTCGGATTTCAATGCATGCAGGAAAAGAAGCAGTGGAAGCAACAACATGCGAAGATACTAAACTAACTGAAGGTTGCACAGACCCATTCTGCTTGGACGAGTGCAAGCTTATGCATGGAAATAAAGCTGAAGGAGTTTGTATTGTTCCTGGCATTGTCTGCAAATGTTCTTACCCTTGTTAACTCTTCTTTTTTTCTTCAAAATTTTGTCTCTGATGTTACCATATCACATTAATAATAATGTTAAAATCCTACGGATTTATTGAATAAACAATTTATCCTCTCCTTTTTTGCCACACTTTTTAAAATTTCGGATCAGTTATGCAAAGTAAAGGAACAATTGCCAGTTTTGTGTTACTCTCGTCAGTTATTCATCTTTAGTTCAAGTGATTTAAACGTATGAAGTCGAATATGTAGAAATCTGTTCAGATTAAAGAAGTTCTTGAAGATCTGGTTATACAGGCTTAAACATTGTGGGTACCTTGAATCACAAGCAATTTAGTAAAAAAAAACTAACCTCTAGTGTAAACTTATGTAAGAAAGGTGATGCCTCAACCAGAGACCCCAAATCGAAGAGTAATTGACTTAGAAGACAACCTTAAACACTTGAGAAACCGATCAGAATCGAAGTGGTTGGACGGTTTATGGTTCACAAGTTTACGAACCGTGAATATAAATTATTTGCCCGTTTTCAGTACCTCTATTTATGTCTAGCACTAAAAAATTAGGTTAAGGTTTATGAAATTAGGAGTATACCATATTTTAAATCTTATTTTTTTCTATTCTATCCTTTTTCGTTGCTTTTTTTTATGTCCAATACTAAAAAAATAAATTCTAAGTCTTAACTCTAAATTTTAAATCTAAAACCATAAACCTTAAAATTATACCCTACCTACAATTTTTTAAACTCTAACCCTGAACATTAACCTTAAACTTTAATTATATACCCAGTTTTTTAGTGTGAAGACATAAAAAAGGCACCGAAAATAGCAGAGTATTTCTATTAGTAAAATACAACTTTTATTCAACATAAAATTCCAAAATTGAACTTTTATTTATGCATCATTCCATATGTAGTATACTTTTTGTATCATGTTTTATATTATATTTTGAAACTTTCTTCGTAAATTACTATATTCGATACATTTTTCAGTATTCTCTTTAAAATTTTAAACTTATAAAATATATCGAATTTTCTTAATTACGTCATATTAAAACCTTTACGAGTATATATAATTACATTCCTTTGCAAAAAAAAAAAATCTCTCTAATTCTCCATAAATTAAATTGAGACAATTAAGAATCTCTTAAATTGCATATATGGCAGTAATAATTAATATAAAGTTGGAAACATTTTTTCTTTTAAATAGGGTCGTATATAGGCTTGGGTATGAGGGGAGGGGCAATTGTCCAGGGCTCAGAATTTTTTTGGTAATATATATGTTATTTTATAATTCATGTTTGGGGTTGGGTTGTTCCTCAAAATAGTGTCGTCTCCAAGATTTGAAATTATGTTATCTTCTTAGAAATGTAATGTGTCTTACCAATGCACCCAACACTTGTTTTATTTATCCAGAAAGTAGTCAACTACTTACAAATAACCTAGAACAAAGAATCAAAGAGGGACTTCCAACTATATAAGGATCCCCCAATCAAGACACAACTTTCTATTTGCAATATCATTTACTCTTAAAATTTAATTTTTTTTATAATATTTGTTATTAAGGGTTTAATAATTTCAATACTTGTTATTGATGCTATTTTTCAATATTTGTATTTATGAGCATAATCTTAAAATTAAATTTTTTTCAATAATAGTTATTAGAGGTCTAATTTTTTTCAATACTTGTTATTGTAGACATACCCTTAAAATTTAATTTTTTTCAATACTTGTTATTAGGTACATAGATTTAAATAACGGTATGCAACCATAACAACAACTATTATATAGCGGTAGCGACATCGTCCCAAACAACGATATCCACAACGTCATGTCCACAATAGCATATTTTATTTTAAAAAAAATCACAAACACAATACTCACAGTGACCGCAATCGCGATAAACGCAATGTGACCGAAAATGCGATAGCAATCGTAATTTATATCCCTAATTAGGGGCCTAATTTTTTGGTTCGCCCTAGGGCCACCAAAATCTCAAAAACGGATCTGCATGTAAACAAGGAATAATACCAAGAAAAGTTTGAATATTCTTCGGTAATTCTCTTATATGGTACTTGATGGGAGACCGTGTTATTTTCCACATGAACATAACTTCAAATTTGAGCTAAAATGTCAAAATTGAAACATCCGAAATATACAACGGACAGACTCGTCAAACTATTGAATATTGTAATACAATGAACAACTCCAATATTAAACAAATGATACAAACAAATGGAATTCATTAAGAATTTAGAAATATTACAAATAGGAGATGGTTGATATTGTAATGATTTTACAAATGAAAATGTTAGACCTATAGATAGTTGAGCTTTAGGGACCAAACAATAATTATCCCTTGAAAAAAATAAGTTTTCTCCGTTTTGAAGTGAATGAATTTAATTCCACAATAACTTTGAAACTTTCAAGTCATCTTTAACGTAGTAATAATTAATATAAAGTTGGAAACAATCTTTCTTGTAAAAAATGAAACAAAATCACTTATAAATTCAAGAGAATTTGCATAGCTTTTTACTCAGACTTGGGGGCGTCGTATTTAACTAAAGCAAAATACAAAAAGAGAGAAGAATGAAGGGTTTGAAGATAATGTATGTCATTTTCATGTTGGTTCTTTTTGTTGCAGGAAAAGAGGCAGCGGAAACGGAAATATGTGTAGAACTTAAACTAACTGAAGGTTGCACAGACCCATTATGCTTGGACCAGTGCAAGTTTATGTATGGAAATGAAGCTGAAGGATTTTGTGTTGTTCCTGGCATTGTCTGCGATTGTTCTTTCCCTTGTTAACACTTTTTTTTCCTTCAAAATTTGGTCTCTGATTTTACCAAATCCCATTAATAATAAAGTCAAAATCCTATGGATTTATTGAATAAACAACTTATCATACAGCACCACCAGATTGGATTGCATGAGGATATTGTGCATAATTAGGTTTCAGGGTCGGTTCAAAGATTTAAGGGGCCCTGTGCAATTTAATAAGAGAAGCTCTTGATTTATAATAAATTTTTTATCAAATAAAGTTTCATTAATAAAAAAATGTTGGATTTCACTCTTAAACAACGTAAAAATGAGTTGCAAACATCTAAAAGCTTAACATTTTCACTTAAAAAGTGATGTTACCCTGGCATATTTTGAAGCAAAATCGACTACAATGCTTTCGATATTAGTTTCTTCCAAAAGATCAGTCTCAGTTGCCATCAACACAAATCTATTTAGTCTTTTTTCTGACATAGTTGTAAGTATGAGTTTACAAACTTCAATTTTGAAAAGCTTCATTATGCAGAAGCAACAATAATATGATTAGTCAATAAAACTCTATATGCAATTGTCGCATTTTAGAAGCAATTAAAATGTTTTAAAAACTTTAATAAATTCATTGCTCCTATTTTTTTCTTGGGTAAAAGCTCTTTAAGTAACTTCAGCTCAACAAATAACTCATTTACATCAACATCAGATAACTCATATTTCCTAAGAGCATTTTTAAAATTATTGCAATAAGACTTGAGATTAACGTAATCCAATAAATGTAATTTATCATAATGAAACAAGGAGACATCAAAAAATTTCACTACCAATCGAAAAATATAAAATTACAAATCGAAAATTGAATGTGTATTTTTAAGTAAAATTGCACGCGTACACACACAAACTTTTAAAAAATGAGATTTTTTTATATCAAATATGAAAATCTCCATTGAAAGAAAAGATTCATACAAGCATGGCAAGGAAAGCCAAGAGCAAACATATAAAAATAAAACAAACTAGGGCACCAGGTAAGCGAAGAGCAAACATTTTTAACCTAATTTTTTATTCAAATACTTCTAAATATGAAACCAATCTTTTTACTCGATCAGATGTCTAGGTTTTCGGTTTTTCTCTCAACTTTGGTTGTGCAGCGCGATTTTTTTTTTATTTGGCTACGGATAATGGTACTAATTTTAATGTTAGTTGTTACTGCGATACTTTTTTCCCTTATCTTTTTATATTCTCGTTTTTACGTTTATATTAAATTGGTTTTTTTTAAATTTCGTTATTTTGGATTCCTACTTCTCGCAAATATTATTGTGTTTATTTTCTGTCTTTGCGGCATGCTTTTCTTCTGATTGTGGCACATCTGTCTTATGGCACGTTATTCGCCTACCATTGCGGTAGATTTGTATTTGTGTAGAGTTTCTCACAAAGCTCAGTTCTTATATGCGATTGTTGATGGTTGTTCGGTAGTTTGATCCTCTATTTTAGTTGTTTGTCGATGCATTCAGATTTACTCAGCGAAGTAGCCTGCAAGACGCTTGGTTTCGCATCAGGCGTTTAGGGAATTCACTTTATATCGTCTGTGTTGACAATTCTCCAGCCTTTCACTTTATATTTTCTGTGTTGACAACTTTCTGGCATTTTACTGTTCAATAAGCCTATACTTATTCATTTGAGCAACGGTAAATATTTTCATGTTTATTGTTATTGGTTACTGAATATTTTCATATTTAATCTCTTTATTTAACAACAACGAAAGTTTTATTTACTAGTTTTTAAACTAAAAAAAAGACTCAAATTGATATTGTACCAAATAATTTGGGGCATAACCCCTCTCATTGTACGAATGCGTCCATGATGACGTGAACCTTAAACGGACATAGTAATTTTCAAATGACTAATTTTTCGATAGACATGTTTTTAGACAAATATGCATGTTTAAGTTTAAACTTAAAATTAAAATTTTTAATCTTAAAATCTGAACATTCTAAATTAAATATCTAATCTTCAGGACAAAAATAATTATGTACTACACATGTATATTTAATAATTTTCTTTTACAAATTAATAAATTCTAGAGTAAGTGATTAAAAGTTCTCTTAGTTTGACATTTTCCCTCTCTTTAGGTTGTGAGTTTTGCTCCTCTCTTAGGTAAGAATTGTTCAAAAATAATAATTTTTCTTTACAAAGCCTATTGAGTGGTCTTTGTAGTTATTAGGGTTTGAGCAGCTTAATTTACATGGTGTGTGTACTTTTTCAAAACGCTAGAAATGAAGAACATATAATATCATATGCAGGGACGGAGCCACGATTTAAGATCGAAAAATAAAATATAAATGTTAAAAAGCAGAGAGCAAATCTACAAATAAATCAATTTAAAAAAAGGTTAAATAAGAACAAATAAAAAAAATTGAGGGGGAGACAATTATCCCTCCACACCTCCATATAAATCTGTCACTGATTATTAAAAAATAATAATGTTCCCTTTTCAAAAATCTCACCGTCAGCATATACTTATTATTAGCGTTTATCTAATCATCTTATACGGCCTATCAAATGGACCCTAATAGAGGGTCTTAGGGCATGTTTTTGGTTGCGTTTGGCAACCAATAATCACTTTTTTAAGTGCTTTTAGTTAAAACAGACTGTTTTTGGTTGCTTTTAAAACTAGCTTTTCCACCCAAACCAAGAAGCTGGATTTTATAGCTTCTTGGGTGGAAAAGCTAGTTTGAAAATAAAATTACTTTTTAACCCTTATTATTTAATTATCATTTATTGTTAAAATAATATTTATGCATATATAATTGTAAAATAATATATATTTTATAATATTTATATTGAAAATAAAATTGTTTTATTTGTACTTTATTTTATATTTATTATTAATGTGTAAGTGGTATGCCCGTATATAATCTAGAATGTAGTTTATATTTTCAAATTAAATTTTATAAAAAAATAATTTTTTATTATAATTAAAATTGATTTATTTCATAAATCATAACATTAATTAATTTGAACAATCACCCAAATTTACTTTTACTTTTCAATATCATGTCTAAAATAGACATTTTATCTCCTCAAAATCACTTTTTGACATCAATGACAAACACTAACCAGCTTTTCAAAACTACTTTTTAACAGCTAGTTTGAAAATCACTTTTTTTACCGCACTTTTTAAAAGCAACCACAAACTAAGCCTTAATCGGGTTAAAACAACCCGAATCCAAAGTTTATTACGAGAGAAGGAAAAGATGAAAATAGCCGTTAGAATCAGTAACAGCTATAAGCCTCTCATTCCCTTTGAATTCAAAATTCTAATCCACCACCGACTTCAATTTCTCCCTTTAAACCCAACGCTCTTAATTTCCCTTTCTCTCAATTCTTTTAATCTCTTTAATTTTCTGGAAATCGAGTTCTTGGATTTTTCTGTGTCAAATGTGCTCGGAGAGTTGCGAACATATCGTCCTTGATAAAGCAGGGGAGAATCGTGAGTCAAAACCTTCTCCGGACTCTGATAGAGGTACGTTATTTCTTTCTCGATTATAAAGAAGGCATTTAGCCAAAATTTTGTGATATTCGAAAGTCGAAACAGTTAATTTAGGCAAATTTTGAAGAAATGTTCTCTAAATCGGAAAGAAAATTGAATGATTTGGGATATTTCACATGTTAGAAACCCTAGAAAATGCTTACTCGGATTCTACTTGTGAAGATGATTGATGATTTTTGTGACTTGCTTGTTTAGTTCCAAAACTTGATTAGGGTTTATGAACCGTTTGTATTGGCTAGCAAAGAAAATGTGTTTGTTCTTAATTTATGGATGCATTTGTATACTTCAAATGCTAATATTTGGTGCATGTATTAAGTTGATGTTAAGTTTATTTTTTGCTGTTTCTTTAGAGGAACTTGGAGAGTATTCGGATTCCATGGAGGAAGATACTTTATCCAACTTGAACCCAGAAACTTCTCCTGTTCAGGGGCCAACTCTTCCTATATTACAGAAAGTTGTTGATTTGAGTAACTGTATTCAGGTAAATAGAATAGGCTATTGATTTTCGTTATGTTCAAAACTTAATTAGTGGTTCAATAATTTGACTTTGATGGCTTCCTTAAATGCCATAGCATTTGAAGAAGGAGCATGAAATCCTGTCTGATCAAGTGAAGTCTTTTCCTGGCCATGACATTGTAGGAACTCTTCAGCTCCTCAGTAAGTACCTAACAGATTGAAGGAACCATTGTGTTGGATCTGTGTTTTACTTTTTTTTTCTTTTGGTTTAACTGGCTTTTCACTTTTCTGGAATAGATGATGAACATGAACTTTTGAAGAAGAAATACCTACACGAGTCATCAGAGAGGAAGCGCCTTTACAATGAAGTGATTGAGCTTAAAGGAAACATCAGGGTTTTTTGCAGATGTAGACCCCTAAATCAAGCTGAAATTGCCAATGGGTCCTCTTCTGTAGTTGAATTTGACCCGTCCCAGGACACTGAGCTACAGGTAGTTTCTTCTGATTCTTCCAAGAAGCAATTCAAGTTTGACCATGTATTTAGGCCTGAGGATGGCCAAGGTAACCTGCGACCTCTTGACTGAGTTTACTATTATTACCTGAGATGTCTTGACGAAGTTCACTATAAATATTTTTAATTGTGTTTTTTATACAGAGGCTGTATTTGCACGAACTAAACCCATTGTCACTTCTGTATTGGATGGCTATAATGTCTGCATATTTGCTTATGGGCAAACTGGAACTGGGAAGACATTTACTATGGAGGGAACACCAGATAACAGGGGAGTTAACTACATGACATTGGAGGAGTTGTTTCGAGTTTCTGGAGAGAGAAGTGATGCAATGTCATATGAGCTATTTGTCAGCATGATGGAGGTCTACAATGATAAGATAAAGGACCTTCTAGGAGAAAACTCCAACCAGCCTATCAAAAGGTTAGTTCCTAACGTTAAATTGTATATTGTTGGCTAATCATTAAAGTAAGGTCGTACAACACACATTTACCTAAATCCAACTTGAGCACCTGTTTGCTTATCATTTCATGATGAAATAAATTCATTGGCACAAACTGCAATAACTATTCCTAATCTGTTGATATGAGACTGTTGATATTGGAAAATAAAATAAACCTTGTAATTTCTTACTAATCTCTGGTTGTTTCCTAAAGAGTGTTCTAAGAACCCCAGTTTTAAAGAGTTCGAATTGAATTCAATTTCGTTGATAAAAGGTTGGAGATAAAGCAAGCAGCTGAAGGGACACAAGAAGTTCCAGGACTTGTTGAAGCTCGTGTTTACAATACAGAGGAAGTGTGGGAGCTTCTTAAATCTGGAAGCCGGGTCAGAACGGTTGGATCCACCAACGCCAATGAATTAAGCAGCCGTTCTCACTGGTTATTTTTTACTTCCTTTTCTTTCTGAATTATGTTAAGAGGCTAGACTTTTTTGTGATCTTGATGATCGGAAATTTGGTATTCAACCACATTGGCTAAGTTAGCCAACCATGGTGCACCAAAACATGTCTTATTAATAATGACCAAACAATTGTCTCTTGCAGCTTGTTGCGTGTAACTGTAAGGGGCACAAATTTGATAAATGGCCAAAAGAGTAAGAGTCACCTGTGGCTGGTAGATTTGGCTGGCAGTGAGCGTATGGGAAAGATTGAAGCTGAAGGCGAAAGGTTGAAGGAATCCCAGTTTATAAATAAATCTCTCTCGGCGCTTGGAGATGTGATTTCTGCCCTTGCATCCAAATCTGGCCATATTCCTTACAGGTTTCTCCTTCCCTATCCCATCACTCTCATGTAAACACAACACATAAGCTCAGCACATCAAAAACTAAGTCTAACACCAACACTTCTACTCTTTCTACTTTTCCATGAAACCAGAAACTCGAAGCTCACACATATTCTACAGAGCTCTCTAGGTAAGCTTTTGTTTCATCATGGTATCTTTATCATCCCCTTCTGGAAAGATTGCCTTTGAAGGATCTATTCGAGTGGCCTACTGGCAAACTTCAAGCAGAGGTTGTTGCTAACTGGATCATGAAATGCAGGAGGAGATTGCAAGACCGTGATGTTTGTGCAGATCAGCCCAAGTAATGCAGATCTTGGGGAGACCCTATGTTCATTGAATTTTGCTAGCAGAGTCAGGGGGATTGAAAGTGGTCCTGCCCGGAAACAGGTGGACCTTGCTGAGCTTTACAAGTATAAGCAAATGGTAGGCAAATTGATGAAATTTACCCCCCCCCCCCACACACACCATTTCCAATTTTTTTTGGGTGGACTCAGTTTGATCTCTGATTCATTAACAGGCAGAAAAGTTAAAACATGATGAGAAGGAAACAAAGAAGTTGCAAGATAATGTACAGTCCTTGCAGTTGAGACTGGCTGCTCGAGAACATATATGCAGAACTCTCCAAGAAAAGGTAATTATCATTAAAGACAACCAAAGCAAGTTACTTTCAGAGATGTAACTATTGTCACCGTCGCCGTCATGTATCATCTTCCTTTCTCTGGTATTTGATTGCAGGTTCGTGACCTTGAAAATCAATTAGCAGAGGAACGGAAAACCAGAATAAAGTTGGAAACAAGAGCTTTTTCTGCTGCTGCAGCAGCTTCTACTAGATCATCTCTTAAGCAAGAAGCAGAAAAGACCAAAATGGAGAAAAAACCACCACTGGTTCCATCAAAACTGAGGCTACCGTTGCGAAAAATCACCAATTTCATGCCTCCGCCGACAACACCGATGCCAACCAACAGAAAGACAACTAGAATGTCCATGGAAACAGTGCCCGAGGGAAAAGAAAACAACATAAAAAATATTATGGCACCAAGACGTAATCCCATTGCTGTTAGACCTACAATGACCATGGGCAAAGAAAACAACGTAAAAAATATGATGGCACCAAGACGTAATTCCATTGCTGTCAGACCTACAACAACCATGAAAGCAGTTCGTCAGCCTAAAAGGCGACTGTCAATCTCCACCTTCCGGCCAGATTCACACATGACAACACCACTCTGCAACTCTACTTCTGGTTTCAACCATGCCAGTACAATGGATAGACCATCATCTTTAATGGGGGATGTGAGGAAGGCAATGTATTCAAGATTGTTCTCTCCAATGCCAAAGCTCCGAAACCCATCAGAGACAACACCTGCGGCCATGAGAACCACAACAACAGTTCGACAGCCTAAAAGGCGAGTATCAATCGCTACCTTCCGGCCAGATTCTCACATGACAACACCACTCCGCAGCTCTACTTCTGGTTTCAACTATGCCAACAGACTATCATTAATGCGGGATCCAAAGAACGCGAGATATTCAAGATTGTTTTCTCCATTGCCATCAGAGACAACACCTGCAGCCGTGAGAAGAAGCAGTAGCAAATTCATGGGAACTCCTCCAATGCAACCAGGTTCATGGAAGCTCGTTGCTTTGCAACGGAAATCGTTGGTTTGGAGTCCACTCAAGTTCAGAGGCATGCAAAGGAAGCAATCATTTTTGCCTTTACGGCCTTCAGCCGAGAGGCAGTGAATCTCAATATTGAGTTTCTATATTATATGGTACATTGCTGTAGAAACGATCATGATTGTAAAGTTCATGTAAAAACTCTTTGATCTCCGAGTAACAACATATGATACAGTCCAAGGGTCACATTAATATTTTATCTAAAGTCTAGAGGTTAAATTATAAATTTACCATTTTTTAACCGGAGTTGACGGCTTAATGACCAAAACGTAATGAACTAATAACGTAAGTGACCGAAATCAGACGAACCGTAAACTAAAGGGACCTTGGTTGTAGTTTACCCTTGTCTATTTCACACCTCATATCTTTTTAATTAAATTTAAAAACAGAAAACCCCATAAAATTTGTTACTAATAAAAAAACTTCTGCAAATTTTGATAAACTTTAAAGAATATTCTTTACAACAATCTATCAGTTTCCCTTAAAAAAAACATTATCAGTTGACAATTCTGAGTTGTTCATTCATGGCTGTTGCAGCACCTAGCTGCTTCATCACTTTGAAACCCAACAGTTCATTCTCAACCACAAACTTCCCCTTATCTTTTTCTTATCCTATCTTCAGCAGCTTCCATGGAAGTTCAGTGACAAAAACTGGGGCTACCTCAACAACATTTGCCAAGTTTGAGAAATTCCAAGGTGACCCTTCTGAAGCTGATCTTGAAGATATCACAGCATCTTCTGTACAAACCCAGGAACAAACTATTGAAGAAGAAGATGACAGGTTCATTATATATACATATATATATATATATATATATATATATATATATATATATATATATATATATATATGTTTCTCTTTGATTTCTTTTAGAGAAGAAAAAGAAAGTTGAAATGGGGTTGGCTTTTATGTTCTATGTTTCAGTTGTTTGCCATCTGATTTGGAGGGTGCAGTGAGGCAATCAGGTGAAGCAAGTGCTTTGTTTGTGTCTTCAGGAGGAATGAGAGCTATTGTATGTGCCAAAGAAAGATATAATTTTACTTTATTGGAATGAATTGAATGCAATTTTTGCTTCAATTTCTGTGCTTTTTTGACTTAAGATTTTGATGGAATTGTTTTACATTTTTACAGGTTGAACTCTTAATACCTCAGCTACAGTTTCTTGATGATGAAGGTGCTCAAGCTGAGCTTTGGGAATTATCCAGAGTTTTCTTGGATACACTTATTGAAGAAACTGGAGGCCAGGTTAGTTTAATAACCCTAAAAGGGAATGCTTTGAAAATTGGAAGCTTTGAACTCCAATTCATGGTCAGACACAGGAGTGCGAGTTGTTACGGAGTTATATTAGAAGTTCAGTGGGTGCGAACTTAGATAATCCATAGAAAAATATAAAGGAAATACATAAACTATACGAGAATTTGAAACTTCCAGGGATGCGACGGCCCCCTTAGCACCCCTCGGTCCATCCCTGCTACAGTTCCTCCATTTTTTATTTGATTTGATGCTCATATCTTTGCATACAATATCTGGTGAATAGATTTCTCTGCTTTGTCCCTAAGTTCTGAAGTTTTTTATTGTCAGAAAGTTAAAGCTATATTTCCAGATGCTGGAGCTGCTGCATTACTGAAATATCGATGGAAAGATGCTGCTTTTGGATTTGCCAGGTAATTGCTTTCCTTATTGATGATATTTTATTTAATTACTCGGTTTGTTCGAAAAATCCGTACCATGTTTTACAGATTTTGGAACATATGAGTAAGTCTGTACTAATGTAACTCATACTGTGCAATTCCTCTATTTGTGTTTTCTTCAGTTTGAGTGACCGGAAGCCTGTGGAGAACCAAGATGAGATTATAGTCATGGTTGTCCCCGATTACCAAATGTTGGAGCGCGTACAGAGAATTACCTCGGAACTATCAGATGATCCGGTATCGATCTAACTTGGCATATACTACTGTATGTGATGTTGTGTTTGTTCATCATGCATGAATTGATGCAAGGACCATATTCATCCCCCCTCACTCCCTCGGTCTCATTCCCATGTTTGATTTGCAAGCCATTATTCTGCAATTTTGGTTTTCTTTGCCGGCGACTAAATGCTATATGTTTTCCGATCAAATGCACTAACATCCATTACATATACAATCATAGTAACACAGCCGGAATTTTGTGTGTCAATGGTGCATTTTTCATTAATGACTAGAGTCAGAAACACGGCTCGAAAATTTTGTTTGTGCGAATCTTTTTAGAAGGGAAAGAATATGCATTTCTGCAACTTAACTGAATATTCATCATGAGTCAGCTTGTTCATGTCATATAAATGCATCAAATTGGTATCTTTAAATAGTAAAGTAAGTTGATATAACTTTTTCATCATAATTTTCTTCAAATGTTGGTAGCCTAGGCCTCTCATCATGTGGAATCCTCGTCTCATAAGTGAAGATGTCGGAGTCGGGGTTAATGTTCGCCAGTTAAGGCGATACTTTTTAAGGTACACCTTTCATAAGGTTCATTTTTCTTTTATACTCGGCACATAATATTTGCCTTTCATTCTGTCCCTAGCTAGTTCATTTCAGCCCACATTCCATCTAATCTTCCCAATCTAATGAGAAATATATGAATATCATTGCCGCCCCGGCTAGCCATCGATTTCATTTCATCATCGATCGATCATCTATGTTTTTGTATCGGTAAACCGTCATTGAGTGGTTATATCGCAGTAATAATGAATGAACTCTATCTCATTTGTATTGCAGTTCTTTCACGACTGTTTACTCAATGAGACCTTTGGCAGCTGGTGCTGTGTTTAGATGTTATCCAGGGTAAGCCTCATTTAGATTTTGTTATAATGTTCCTAATATGAACTCAGTCTCCGTGATCGAATCCACACGTCTTAGCCATTATTAACTCTTAATTTCCTGCCTTTATGTTCTTAAATTCTCTCTTTTGTACATATTTGCAGATTGTGGAAGGTGTTTTATGATGATAAAGACAGGCTGGGAAGATATCTGCTTGCAAAAGAACTCGTGAACCGTCCCGATGCAGAAGAACTCGAGGTTAATTTGCTTTCTGAAACTAGTCAATCTTGCATGGAGATTTTAACATATAAAATGGAAACACCTTGAATTTTGTTTCATCTTTTCAGATAATATTTGGAAATACAGAGGAGAAATCCGAGCAAGGTCCATCGTTTTTTAGTCAAGCTGCGGGCATTTTCTCTTCGCTGAATCGTTTCGTAAAAGCCATTTCAAAATAATGTCTTCTTATCGAGTTCCTTTCGGAATCAGTTCTGGTATTGTATCTGCATTGTGATCTAACATGTGCATTGCATTTTAAAGTGCAAAGAAGAACTTTATGAATTCAACCTCCGTTTTGCTAATATCAGTAAATCTTATGATATTATTTGTATATATGTTATCCCGACTCGAATAGGTTTAGAGAATCTGTGTATGAATATGTTGCAGACAAAGAAGAAAGTACCCTACAATGTCTAGATAGGGCTAAGAAAGGAAACATATACATTGCTATAAAACCAGTTTACATTTTCTTACAGACAATATAGTATTCTTCTGTTCAGCCACCTCTCCCCAAAGAATGGCACGCATATGTGCATATCGATTCGAACTGAAACATTGCTGGTTGCGTGTGGCTCTGGAGAATCGAACATTTCTTCGATCTACTCATAGGTCAAAACCATCGCCGATAAGTAGCTTAACTCGGGGGGGAATGAAATTGAGTTTGTATTTGCCTATAAGGTTCTTGGAGGCTATTACAGATACTTACCTATCAAGTAACTCCTCCAGAATGATTCTTTGTGAAGGTGACACAAAATGGATGCAATTTCTCAGACACTGAATAACTGCAAGCCGAACTCGATGATCTTCACCGTGTCCTGATAGATTCCGAAGGCAAGGACTTTAAATGATTTCATACTCCATCGAAAACACAAAAGAAACTCGAGAAAGTTCCCCCACTATAATATAACCACAGAACGAAAAGAAGCTAACCTGCTGAATATACGAACCTTGAGAAGTTGCACGCGTGGTTCCGATCGAAGGATCATACTTGAATGCACGAGGGGCTCTCTTTACGCACGAATATGAGCAACCTATTACCTTTGTCGACGCAAAGAACACTTCGGTTTCGGGGTGCTTCAAAAGGATCTAAGCATTTCCTAAACAATGCATATATCCAACATTTAACATTGCATCCCAATAATGTCCGATAAAATAACAAAAACAGAGAAATGAAGTAGCAACTTTACAACAGTAAACACATTCATTAATGCCAAACACAAGTAATAGTACCCGACATGTAATGTTTCACATCAATAATCATGTTCAGACTACAAATATAATGAATACATGTTAATAATCATATTATAAAAATTTTAATCCATTCATGCATTCGAACTATATCCGAGTTAGTTTTGTTGTTTTTTTTTTTTGATAAGATGTTGTTTTTATCCAATCATGTAATATTATAGTGATTAAAAGTATCTAATCTACAACCCCTGCCTCCATAGGTATGAGGAACAAGAAGCTAAAAACAAAATGAAACTAAACATGAGGGGTGCCCATGGATCAACACTCTTTGCATTCGGATATCGCAACCACTTTCATACATATAAACAGACGGGAGATGTAGCAAACAAACGGGACATTCGACACTATTCCTAAACCTCCATTGAAGCTTGCTCCCCAAATGTAACAGAACAACCAGGATCCTCAGAACAGTAAGAACTATCAGAACTTGTGCAGCTGAACAAGGTCAAACAACAGTGTGAACTTCACAATGATAGTTCCAGCCTTGAAGTGCTACTCTTGGAGTAATGCCTTCAGGGGCCTCGAACGAGATCTTTACCGACATTTCCTCACCAGGAACTAGTGAAAAATAGTTATCTGAATAATGAACAGGGAGTATTCTAGTATCTTCTCCTTCCTTGTGATCAGTCTTCGAAGTGTGAACGGATAAGTTAAGGAAGAACGCAACTCCAGCGTCAGATCCGTTTATCTCTGTAACCTTCAAACCATCAGTTTCCCTTGAAAATTGTCTGTAAAGTCTCTGAAGTAAACCAGCCTTCTGTTTATCCTCGGTTTCATCATGAATGGGTTCAAGTGAGGACATATCAAAGTCACCATAACCATTTCTGCTAGCATAATTGTTCTTGTAGGTTAAAATTTCGGGATCAGGCTTCTTGGATTTGTTCTGTACGTTGATTTCGATTTCATAAGAGGAGCCTTTGTGAGATGTCTTTGATGTTATTGTCAGAGGAATTCTCATGTTCCGGTATGGTTCCAGCAGTTTGTAATCTCCACCAGGAAGATGCAACCAGTAAAAGTTCCGGGATATAATGCTATAATTTGACATGTGGTAGAGTTTGAGAAGGAGGAAGTACACTGGCTTTGGATTTTTGGACTTTGGATAGTTCAACTCACTAATCGATAATACTTTCTTCGGTGGCAAAGAAAGCTTATCATAAACTTTATAACTCGGACAATCTCCTTCAAGATCCCACACTGATGCTTCTATGGCGACATCCGACAACTCCTCTGATGTAGTATTGACAACCTGCTCATGCAAAAGGAAGTACACACACAGAGAGCAAAGAAAATAAGAATCCAACGAAACAACTAGAAGATTATTATTAGCACATTACTTACCTCTATAAAATATGTAGCAAGATTTAGCTGAACATGAATTGGCTCTGCGGCACAGCGACAACCATAAAAACCTGCTGTCTGATCAAGGAGGTAATCATAAAACTGACCTCGAAGACCTGACCATGGGTTCTGTGTCTTCCAAATCAAAACCCCAGTGTATTTGCTCCACATTCGGGAAGTCCAACCCTCTAATAGAGCTCTATACTGAATGTAGTTAACAAGCTGAGCCTGCAATGATCATTCAAGGAAATATGAGAACAGAGAGAATGTCAAATGCATTCTACATGAAAGGAAAAAGAAATTCGGGCAATACCTTCAAGCAAAAATCATCCAGATCCTTTGGGATCCCATACAGTTCGATCTGGTCATGAACCTTTCCGGGTTTCGAATAAGGGATGTATTTATGGTATTCCCAGATTGGATTTGGAACTTCTTCTGTGTAACCGTTGGGAAGCTTCTTAAACAATGGAATTTCCCACCCCTTTGAAGGCATGGTAGCTCTGATAGTAGCTGCAACCGGCATTCCAACAGAACCAACCTCGGGGTTAAAACCATAATTGTAATAGTTATCCTTAAAGAAGTCTTCGGGATTTTGAATTTCATAAGGGCCGTCAGTGAAGTCTCCCTTTCCATTAGCAAAGCCATCCCACATTGATCCTTGGATATAAACGCGTGTACCATCCAGATATTGGCTAGGGTCCTCGGACTCTACAGAAAATTCTTTCACAGAAGTTGCATTTTCACAGTGGCTCTCAAACAATGGATGCAGTTTCAGGTCATTCTTTAAAGCTGTGTTGATGTCATCTGGTGGAACTTGCTCGTTTCCACCAACCCAGAGAGCGAGACTAGGATGATTCCTTAGAAGCTTGACAGTATCTCTGACACATAGCATGAAAAGATCATGGTCAAGTGGACCATTTGGATTTGATACTGGGACACCTCTTCCATCAACATCACCCGTAATCCAAAAATCCTGCCAAACCTGCAAATTTTAAAATTGTTATTTCTACTTTCCAGATTAATCATGTACAATTTAACATCGAGACAACAACATGCATAATGAAGCAAGGTGAGTTACACAAAAGCCTAGAGGAGCCATACTGCCCCAAATTGACTGCAATTTTTTATTTTTTTCCTATAAGAAGGATTTTAGTTAGCATCCAAGCAGCCAGTCCCTTCCAAAAGTTTCCTATATCTTTTTTGACCCTCACAATCTTATATGTGCATTCTCTCATCCTTACTTTTGGCCTTGCCAAATTTAACTTTCCCTCTTTCTTGAAGATATATGCTCAAAACAACATGAATAAGAGCTCAGATCTTACCAGCACACCATAAACATCACAATAATGATAAAATTCAGGCCTCTCAGCCAACCCGCCACCCCAACAACGTATCATGTTTAGATTCATATCTGCATGAAATCTTATATCTGTTTTGTAGCGCTCCTTAGAAAGTCGTAGCAAACAATCTGACAATATCCAGTTACCGCCACGGATAAAAATAGGCTGCCCATTTATCTTGAACAACCTGTCAAAAGATGTGCAGAAATGAAAAATATTATTTAAATTCTAGGTACCATGCTTTAATGTTGGTGAAAATTGATTCCTGAAGTATACCTCCCTCCAGTAGCACCATCTATGTGAGACTCAATGTTGCGAAAACCAAATAGATGATCCCACGTATCGGACTCTCCATATCCCTTCACATCAACAGTAATACTGACATTATACAGAGATTGCTTTCCCATGCCATTTGGCCACCATAAATTGGGCTTGTAGAAGAAAAGCTGCAAATTTTATCATGAGCATTTGAACAATTATTGTAAGTAAATGAAACGAAACTTGCAGTATCTGAATGCTTTGAACCCAAAGTACAAACATCCAATCTCATATCAGAATACCAAGAAAGACAGAATATAATTGCAAAAGAATCAGCACTAGTTTCCTCAAGATAATAAACAAATTTGTGCTTGATCACAAAATAAAAAGGATGGTTTCTCAAAAACTGAGATGCAATTCAGTCAAATTTTGCTTTATATTCTCTCAAACGTGTGCTCTATGTCAAAATGCAAAAACCCGTAAATACTAATAAACAATGAGGAACAAAAGCTGTTCATCTAAGACAAAGAACTACCTTTAATGCAAAGAAGGAAGCTACAAACACATCTAAAGTCAATGAGAAAGATACCATCACAGACCTTGGGAAATGTATACTGCACACGTGCTCCTGGAGGAACTGAAACGTGTTGAGTCTGAACATGCTCAATTAAGCAAACACTTCCTTCAAGCTCCATAGTCACTTGGATATTCAAAGAACAGTCAGCAACCCAAGCGCTTCTGTTTTCCAATTCAGTTGTTGCATGCAAGTATGCCCTTGTGTATTGGTCAGAAAATGAAGAAACCAAGTGCGGATCAATTATTTTTACCGGCTGCATCCAGAGAAAATGCATCTATAAACAGCATTCTGATGAGTACTGAGCATCATAAAACAGTGATAGTGGAGAAATAAGAGCAACACCAACTACTGATATTTATGTTCAACAAAACCAAGGCTTTACTGAAAACATAGCTGCAAACAAAGGCACTTATAGCAAACCATTAGAAATTGGATGGCAAAGTCTACAAAAACCAGTTAGAAAGGGTTCAAAAGCAAGAAAAAGGAAAAAAAAATAAAAAATAAAGAAAGATGAGTAGTATAGTGCCTTAGATTTGTGGCATTGAGCAATTTGATATATGCTCAACACCATTAAAAGAAAAACACATAATTCTGATTAAATCAAGAAGCTCAAGTCTTATCCATAAATCTTACCCCAGTAACAGATATCGATACTTCATCCCAGATACCAGTGTTCCTATCCCTGATACAAGAAGAGGTCAAATGTGTTAGATATGATGTTTTTGTTTCTTCGGAAAATAAGGGTGGATGCTAGCTACTAGTTGTAAAACCAACAGATACAGTCTTAAAAGAAAAGTCCATAGGATACCAAAATGTATGAATTACATCAATTTATCTCCTTAGGCTTTAAAAGTGCATCTTTTTCTGCCAATACTCTACAATGATTCTGCTCCATTGCTTGATAACCTTTCTAATAAAACTATAAAAGTAAAACCGACCAGAGGATAGCCATTCATAACTTCACCTCCATTTTGCTCATAAGAATTTCATGGACCTTTACTGTTATGCCTTAGATCATCTGCTGCTTTGTACCATGTGTCCAAGCTCCAAATAAAAATTTCAGACAACTATAACCAACTCTTTCAAATCCATTTCAACCGATGAACATTCTTTTGCTCATAATCCAGTCTACCCAAAATAACAACCGAAAAATTAAGTACAGTCCCAACTCTCATGCCTAAAGAGACTTCCAAAATGCAGAATGAAAGGATTTTGGGCATTAGGCACTTATACATGCAGGGACAAGACAACTGCATTCATGACCACACCACAGGAATTTCCCAAATAAAAATATTAAAATCAAGAGAATCAAACATATAAGAAATGTACTTTTTTCTTTATGCTTTAGGTCGGCAATGGCATTATGAGGAGACACCGAGACAGAAATAAAGTTATAATACACTCCACAAGTCAAATTGTCCATTCAAAAATTAAATATGAGCATAGAATAAAACAACAAAACGAAACCTGGTTTTCAAAAAAAAAACCCACCTTACTGGAGCTATCCAATCCCAACCCTCAACATATTGTGCAGCAACATCTTTTCCAATCTAAGAGGACAAAAAGGTGTTAGCTATTAGGTTGCCATCTTGTTTATATTCATTTAATACCTAAAATTTAATGTTAAACTTAAACCACATTTCATGAGATCAAACAAATTAATGAGCCTATTTTGGACAAAGATGTATACCTCATGGTCCCCACCTTGCCCACCCTCGGGGGGAATGCTACCTGGGTGGTCAGGAGGGTGAACAAGAACAGCCAGCAAGTTTGCACCATCAGGATTTAGGATATCAGTGACATCAAGGGAATGTCTTCGAAACATCCCTTTAGGGAGAATCATTTCGTGGCCATTTAAGTACACCTCTGCAGAGTAATTGATTGCACGAAAATTCAGATCTAAATGCTGAGGTCCTGACTGCAAAATATAAAGTAATTAGAATCAGTGGAATGACCACAAAAAGGAATAATCAGGGTGTCGGTTAGTTGGACATAAGGTTTGCAACATTTAGTGCATACAGTTGTTAGCACTTGAAAAATCTAGCAGGAGTACAAAACCCAACAAAAGTTTTACTGTGTTTAAGTTAAATTTCACCTCCCAAAAATGTTCCATGTTAAAACATCACATACCAGCTGACACTGAAATTTTGTGAAAAACCAGAATGTGTAGTATTCCCTTCCAGAATCAGCTATATCAATGATCATCTCATTCTCTAAACCATAGAAAGGATCTGCAACAACTTTGTTCTTTACTAGAGTCGCCAGAACACTGTCAATAAAACGCATAATCCATAGCAAAAGAATAAGAATTCGCATACTAGTTTCATCATAGATAACTCAACTCACATAGAAATGTAACAACAATATTTATAATCACAAGCAAACCATCATATAGTGCAATATAGGTCCCTACAAGTAGATGTAAATTCATCAAATGTTTCGATTATTATCAGCTAAAGCCACCATTGTAGCCCAAATTTTAAACATAAATGCCAATTTTAACCCAAAAATCCAAAACAATGATAAATAACCACAAAGTTTAATCTGAAAAAACAAAGACTACTGTATGATTGATCCTTTAGCTACTGCTGTTTCCTAAAAGCTTGTTACGAAAATAGTAAAAGCAAATAATAATTGATTAAAAAAAGAAAAATACACACACAACTATAACTATACCTTCCCATCAACAAAAATTTTATATATATTTTCAATCTCACACAAAACTCCTCAGTTCTTATTATCAAACAATATATTCTTTTCCACAACAACAACAATAATAAATTAATTTAATCAAGCAAACCTCAGCATAAATTTCAACAAAATCAGAACAAAAATATAACTATAATCTTTTTTTCCCTTGAACAAAATCGGAAGTAAATTGAAGACAACATATGCAAAAGTCAAAGCTTAATTACGTTCCGGGAACGACAGCTTCCATCCAAGGAGAGGTTGGGCCAGTCGGTGGATGAGTCGTTGTGAGCTGCGTTCCGGTGAGTTCAACCTCGGTGGATCTCGCCGCTAGCCATCCCGATTCAAGCCGAGTTTTCCCTATCTCCGCCATTGCCGAGTTTTTGACTCGGATGCTCTCGATTCAATCAGTTCGCACAGTGTTAACTGAATTGAAGAGATTCCGATGAGCTCTTTCTTTCCTTTTCTTCTGACTCAGTAGAGTCGCCACCACTCGCCACGTCTAAAGGAAGACATAAAAGACTGTGTCCGCATTCAATAAGCCACGTGGGATTTGTCTATCTGTTTTATGGTCAAATTTCACAAAAGATCCCTACACTACACTATTTTCGCAAATTTAATCTCTCTATTACAATTTAATCATTTCTAGTCCTATACTTTTCAAAATGTGACACGAGACCAATTTTTTTCTGTTAATTTCATCAAATAATTTTTAAATTTGAATGACCAAACAAGTAATTTACCCTTATTTAATTGATGCATTTTCAATAACATATTTCTCCTTGCAGTAAGCTTAATTTTCATACTTTTCATGAACTGTAATGCTCTGTACAAAATGTAATTACTCTACAAACAATAACTCATAAGATACATTTACAAGGTTTGTAACTGCAAATTTGTTTACTAAACAAAAAATGGAAATTTAGGGTCTGGGAATCATCGTTTATCGATCGGCCGAGTGTTGTTCCAAAGCCATTGACGAGCAGAGCCTTCCAGCAATGGTGAAACCTGCAAACAACTTAAAGTTAGCTTTTACCGTAACGGTTTAACCGTACTCGGATACATATGTATATACCTACCTTTTCCCATACTTGTGAATGGTAACAGTTGAGCCATTCGATCTCGTCGGCCGAGAGCAAAGATAAGTCCACCAGTTTAGTCTGCACCCCAAATATAAACATGAATTGTAAAAATAATTATCCAGCCTCCTATAGCAATCAGCTCCAACTCGAACTTAAGTATATTCATGTTATTAGCAGATATCGTGTTCCTAGAAGATCGGATTTCTTATACTACATTCCGAGTGAATGTTTAACTTAATCTATGAACAAATTTGAGTTTTAGCCCGGAAGACCATAATGTGGTGGAGTTAACAGTGTCAAAATAGAGTGATTTACTGTAGAAAACTCTCTTGATTTCTATATATCAGCTTACATCTTTATATACAACTTATATCCTTAACTTAGGTAACTATTAAGTTAGGAAAGAGACTATTCTAGGTAAACTAAAATCCCTTAAAGTTGGGGATTGTAATCACTAACAAGGATCTACAGGATCCTGTCTAATTATACAAATAATCTCTAATTTATGTGCATATTTTCTGACACTCCCCCTCAAGTTGGAGAATGGATGTCCTCCATCTTTAGCTTGCTTGTTAGCTTCTGAAAATACTTCCCAGGTAGCCCCTTGGTAAGTATGTCTGCAACTTGATCACCAGTAGATACATAGGGAGTACAAATTAGGCCACTGTCAAGTTTTTCTTTTATGAAGTGTCGATCCACTTCAACATGTTTTGTCCTGTCATGTTGAACTGGATTGTGAGCAATATTAATTGCTGATTTATTGTCACAGTATAGTTTCATTGGACCTTCCCACTTGACTTTTAAATCCTCCAAGATAATCTTCAGCCACAATAATTCACAAATCCCAAGTGTCATGGCTCTAAACTCAGCTTCTGCACTAGACCTGGCTACAACATTCTGTTTTTTGCTTCTCCAGGTCACTAAATTTCCTCCCAGAAAAGTGCAGTAGCCTGATGTTGATCTTCTATCAACTAAGGACCCTGCATAATCTGCATCAGTATAGGCTTCTAATGTCAGATTTTCTCCCTTTCTAAATAAAACTCCTCTTCCTGGTGTGCCCTTCAAGTACTGTAAAATTTGAGTCGCTGCCCTTAGATGTGATTCTTTAGGATTGTGCATGAATTGGCTCACAACACCAACTGCATAAGCAATGTCTGGTCTGGTGTGTGATAAGTAAATCAGTCTTCCCACAAGTCTCTGATAGGAGCCTCTGTCCACAGCTGCATCCTCTATTGCATCTCCAAGTTTGTGATTAACCTCTATTGATATCTCGGCTGGTCTACACCCTAGTTTGCCAGTTTCTGTCAGCAAATCTAGAGTATATTTTTGTTGAGATATAAAGATTCCTTGCTGTGAATATGCAACTTCAATTCCAAGGAAGTATTTCAGTCTTCCAAGATCCTTGACTTCAAACTCCTTGATCAAACACTTCTTCAAGTTGTCGATTTCTTTCGAATCATCCCCTGTGACTATGATGTCATCTACATAGACTATTAGGACAGCAACTCCCCTTGAAGAATGTTTCACAAACAAAGTATGATCACCCTGACTTTGTTTGTAACCCAGCTTCAACATCACTTTGGTGAATCTTCCAAACCAGGCTCTTGGGGATTGTTTTAGCCCGTACAGGGCCTTTTTCAATTTGCAAACTGTTTGTCCACAATTTGGACTAAATTCAGGTGGGATGTCCATGTAAACTTCCTCTTCAAGATCACCATGTAAAAATGCATTCTTGATGTCATAATGTTGTAATCTCCATCCTTGATTGGCAGCCAATGACAACAAGATCCTTACGGTATTCATCTTTGCAACAGGGGCAAAAGTTTCAAGGTAGTCTATCCCATAGGTTTGGGAATTCTGACTTGTACTTCACTGTCAATATCCATCTACATCCCACTGTTTTCTTTCCTTCTGGTAACTTCACCAAGTCCCACGTTTTGTTCTTTTCCAGTGCTTCCATTTCAACTTTCATAGCATTCTTCCAATTCTCATTTTCTAAAGCCTCGAACACAGTTTTAGGAATGGCAATGGAATTTAGGCTAGTAAGGAAGGCTTTATGGTTGGGAGACAAATTTCTGTAGGAAATGAACAAATAAAGAGGATTTTTTGTGGTACAAGTTCTCTTTCATTTTCTAATTGCAATAGGAAATTCAAAATCCCTATGATCAGAATCAGAATTAGGATTCTCAATATTATTTGAATCAAAGATAGGTTCAGTAATTACCTCAATTTGTGGAGGAGACAAGGGTGATGATTGAGCATGCATTGGTCCCTTTTTTCTCGAGTAGACTTGTAGAGGACGAGCAATATCTTGAATTCCTGCCTTAGGTGTGGTGGGTTCAGATTATTGCTGTTCAAAAAGGGGCTGAGAATCAGATGCAACTGATTGGGTAAGACCAGGCTGATTTTGGACAGGCTGGGCAGATTGGATAGGTTGGAATAGATCAGGTTGGGCAGATTGGATAAGATCAGGCTGATTCTGCTGATTTTGGACATGCTGGGCAGATTGGATAGATTGGATTAGATCAGGCTGGGCAGATTGGATAAGATCAGGCTGATTCTGCTGATTTTGGACAGGTTGGGCAGATTCATGTTGATTTTGTGGAGGCAAGGTGAGAGGCTGAAGAAGGAAATAATCTTTTTCCTTATCTTCCCTGAACAAAATCTCCCCCTGAAGATAAGGGTGAGTAAAATAGTTTTCATTTTCAACAAAGGTGACATCAACAGAAGTGAAATGTTTCCGTGTAGATGGATGATAGCACTTATACCCTTTCTGAGTAGATGAGTAACCTACAAAGATACATTTCAATGCCCTTGGATCCAACTTACCCCTATTCTGAGAATGAATATGAACAAAGGCAACACAACCAAATATTTTAGGCTCAAGATGAAGAGAAGGACTAAAGTTAGGGTAGAAACTATTTAGGATTTGAATAGGACTTTGAGATTCAAGAACCTGAGTTAGTAATCTGTTGATAATATAGGTGGCAGTTAACACAGCTTCCCCCCAATAGTGTTTAGGAACATTTTTTTGAAACAACAAGGCTCTTGTTATTTGAAGAAGATGACCATTCTTTCTTTCGGCTACACCGTTCTGCTGAGGGATCTGCCTCCTTGCTTGGTGGATGAGATTTTGGTCCTAATCTCATAAATCTGGGCAGCATCTTTAACCTTTGAATAGGTTTGTTTTACAGCCTCCCATATCTCTTGGGTTGTATTGAGAAACATACAAGTATCACTAATTTCTGGTAGCATGGAATTCCATAGCCAGGACATGACTAGTGAATCCTGTTCATCCCAAACCTCAAAACGAGGGTCTCCCTCCTTAGGTCCAGTTCCAAGGAGGTGACTTAGCTTTCCTCTACCCTTCAAAAAAGTACGAACAAGCTGAGACCATTTAAGATAGTTTTTTCCATTCAATCTATAGGCAGCATGTATACTTTGCAAGTCACCTATTTGATTCGAATGGCTCCCTTCACTCACTGAGATTCCTTGCACAGTCTTGCTACTGCTCTCATCGCCTACCTCAACCATATTTTTCTGCTGGATTTAACAGTGAACCTTCACTGAACACTCAAGGAGGAATTTTAAGAGAAAAGAAGGGTGTTAATCGAGATTGACAGGGCTCAAAAAAGGAGCTAACAAGGCTCTGATACCATGTCAAAATAGAGTGATTTACAGTAGAAAACTCTCTTGATTTCTATATATCAGCTTACATCTTTATATACAACTTATATCCTTAACTTAGGTAACTATTAAGTTAGGAAAGAGACTATTCTAGGTAAACTAAAATCTCTTAAAGTTGGGGATTGTAATCACTAACAAGGATCTACAGGATCCTGTCTAATTATACAAATAATCTCTAATTTATGTGCATATTTTCTGACAAACAGACAGGGAGTGATAGCATACCTGAATGGGGAAAAATGTTAGTTTTTCGAATCCAAGATATTCGATTCCTCCATAACGATAAGGTGTATTCATCTCTCGTACACAAAGGAGGTTCTGCAAGATGAGAGAAGCCCAAGTTAGTAATGAGTCGAAACAATGCTCGACTCCGATGTAACTTTTAAGTTTTAATTGTCATGTGACATTGTACCTCGATCCGAATGCCAAAGGCATGGTCCTCGTAGTAGCCGGGTTCATTGCTGACGATATGCCTTTCTGTAGGGGAGTCACATTTCCATATCTAAAGCTAATACTTTGTGGACCTTCATGGACATTTAATGCAGCTCCAACGCCATGGCCGGTACCTACACGATTGCAAGACAATCAAGTCGTGGATCAATAATAGACCAAGCTTTTCAATACCGAGGAAAGTCAACAGAAAGATACGAGAAATACCGTGGCGGTAATCAAGTCCGATCTTCCAAAGAGCAGAGCGAGCAAACGCATCCAACACAAAACCTGGAGTGTTTTCGGGAAATACTGCCTCATCAAGAGCAATGTGACCCTGCAATTTGACAGTGCATCAGGAAACACCGAAATAGCCAACACAAAAGCTGTATATGAGCATATTAACCAATATTTTACATAATTTACTAAAAAATTGACATTCGAGTCACTCGATCTCTCCATAAACAAATGCATGGGGCTCCTATGCAACCAACAAAATACATCAAAAATTGAAGCAGCACCTTTAGGACTTGAGTGAAGCATTCTTTTTCCCTGGCAGTTGGTTCACCGAAATGTACCGTCCTTGTTATGTCGGTCGTTCCATCAACATATTGCGCTCCGCTATCCAATAGGAACAATTTATTGGGATCCACAACACTACAACTTTCTGCTTGAGGTGCGTAGTGTATAATAGCACCATTCGCACCCGAACCTGCAATATCAGTCTGGATGTCAATAGTTTATTACCTTACAGATTCGCTTGCAAAATAAAACAAAATATGTCAATCTCACTTTTTCCAGCATTCAAGAAATAATATACCGCTTATAGTATCAAAGCTCGTATCTAGGAAACCATCTTGCTTCGAACGGAATTCAAGAAGTTTGTCCGCAACGTCTACCTCAGTGAGATTCACATTCTTATGAATTTCCTCTTCAAGCCAGCACCAGAATTGTGCCAAGGCAGCTGCATCCCTGCATGTATATCATCAATATAAATGTAATTCATAAAGTTCCACGAAAAAGGGATATGGTATGCATGTCAACTGACAATTACCTCAAGTGAGAATTCTGCATCCCTTCTAATTCGGACGGATTTTTCAATGCCTTGGCCAAGGAAACCGGGGATTGCATATAAACACCAGAAGGACCTACAGAGAGACTGTTGGATTCAGAATATCGGTTATTCTTTGTTTTGCTTCTACTCCGACGGTTCATAAGATATTTATCGCAAGCGAACTTATAGGTCTCCACAATAGCAGCATTAACCGATGATGTATCTAACCAAAGGTTAGTCCCCTCAGCTGCCAATCTGAGAAAAGACAGGATAGCATGAAAAAACATGTCCAATTTGAAGCAAAATGTTTCCAATGTAAAAATAAGGTTACCCAAAACGAACCTCCTTATTTCCGAAAGGATCGAATCATATGGCCTTAATTCTACACCTGCCTTCTTCAAGTGATCCATCACCTCCGGCATGACTTTAGATTTATCTACAAATAACTTTGCTGCGTCGACCTCCACAATTAAGTATGCATACATAACAGGTGAATGTGGTACATCACTTCCTCTCTTCAAAACGAGATGTGTCGTATATTAGTCCCATGGAGGTTTAAAGACAAAAGCAAGAATTACTTAATAATTGACTACAAACATAAATATTGCTCTTAAGCAAGTCGAATGATCGGATTTCTTGTAAAGACACCGGCATTAAACAGATCTTGACACAACAAAACCGATCCATATTTTTATTTCTAAGAAAATAGCAATTGTCCAAGTGTGTGCTAGCATTAATACCAGGTTCAGCAACCAGGCAACTTCATCAAGCATGGATATAACAATTGCAGATGAACCGGTGCCAACTAGTTCGGCCCTGAGGGAAGATAACTTGGATGCCACGTCGACACCAGCATATTTCAGATCATGCACCCTAATCGGCTTGTTTGGAGGTTTCGGTCTTGATTCCTTCCATATTTCATCCACGAGATTTAGATCATACAAGTAAACCAACTCAAGATTCTTCTGAGATATAGCCTCCTTCAATTCTTCTGCAGCATCATAAGAAAAAAGGAACTGCTCCCTTCGAATTATCAGATATCATCCGAAACAGCCAAGCATAAATAGAGGGTATACCGAGTGCAAATCGTAAGGTAGATGCACCCGTTTAGGGGGTTGAAAGATTGCTCACAGGATCAATCCCGACTCGGCCACCAGGAGCCAAAACATCACTAAGCCATTCACTAGTTCCCGGGACTCCAAGATTACCGGCACGCATGAGAATCCAGCTTGAACTCAATTGCTTCTCGGCCTAAACAGACGTAATAAAAGAAGAACTACTGTCAACAAGCACTTGTGCCATAATTCATGGAACAAGATAGAAGTCCATTAAAATGACAATAAAATTTGCCAACAAAATAAAACCTGCAGAAAATAGCGACCGTCGGTCCATAGAGCAGCTTTATCCTTTGTAACAACAGCAGTTCCTGCACTGCCTGTAAAGCCTGATATATAGGCTCTCCTCATGTAGCATTCAGCAATGAACTCACTCTGAAAACCATGCAAAAAAAAAAAGCAATTACACTAGCATTATGTTATACCTTCCATCTGGACCAAATGGTCAGAAACCCTCCGGAGGACCAACCTACAGGGGTGTAAATGTACTGAGCTTAAACAAACAAGGTTTTGTACGTGTTTATTTATTTTTAAAGTGTTCGTGTTCGTTTGTTTAGAGTTTGGGAACATATTTATTTGTATGTCCGCCAACATACCATTTGTATATTCGTCAAAATAGTGAAATTAAACCACTAAATCTTTAAGCTTCACTGTTTGAACTCAAAAGTTCACACGTAGTCAATTTAGTCCTTACTTTGGCAAAATTGGAGAAATAGGACAGTTTGAATTTTTATTTAAGAGATAGGAGTTGTTTAGGGAAAATTTTGGAGAATAGGCCAGTTTTTACAGTATCACACCGTGTGGAGGTGGCGAGGTTGGACCTCGCCATGTGCAGATGGTGAGGTGCAGGTAAAATAAAAAAAAAAAAACTCAGCTTTTACAAGTTGGCAGGCGTGCAATACACAGGACCTCGCCACCTCCACATGGCGAGGTCTAAAAAACACCATAAGCACATGACGAGGTCCCCAAATACTGTAGATTTAGGACTAAATTTCAAAATTTCCCCCAAGCAACCCCTGTCCCTTAAATAAAAATCTTAACTACCCTATTTCCCCAAATTTGCCCCTTACTTTCATGAACATAAATCAACCTAAGGCACCCTTTAATTCATCTACACCCCACTACAGTCTACAGCTTGTTGTGAGAGATGGGCCCACTCGCCAACTGCCAGGTCAAATCCCGATTACCACGTCAGATTCTACCGTGGCAAGTGGACTTGGGCCACATCATGACGCGTGCCACCTATGTCTATGACATCACCCCACTTGCCTTTGATCCTCCAATGCCCTTCCTCCTCCCCCTCCTCTCACTATTCCGGCCATCCAGTACGGCGGCCCTCCGCCTTGTACAAAAGGAGGTGAACCGCTCATCTCCACCGTCCCACCCTCTTTAGTCTCAAGTACTCTCAACACACAAATTCTTTTATCATTAAAAAAAGTGTAGAAAAGAAAGGGAATCGAACCTGATGAGCATCTTGAGAAGGGACGATATAAGCATCAATGCCAATTCCAGGCTTGGAATAAAGCTGGCGAAGGGCAACGACCTTTTCATCCGGTTCTTGAACAGTACTACGGTTCCTGCGAAGCTCCCATGAAGGCTTGGCAGTTATTGGGCCAGAACTACAACATCTCAGGATCAAAAACGGAGGACCCTTTTGTGATTTCTGAAAAACTGTGGGGTTGTTTCTGAATTTGAGGAAGATGGGGTTCGAGAAGGAGAAGAAAGCGAAACGAGAAGAGCAAAGAGATGGATTGAGAGATAGAGGACGCATTGAAATAGCTGATGTTAGAAGCAAATTTCAGACATAAACGAGAAAAGATTGGTTTTGTTCAGACAGAGTGGATAAGGCAATGAGGCTTCTGAAAGCGGATAAAGCAGCAGAAATTATGGGAGTTGGTTGAAATTCGAAAACGGTGTCGTATAAGGAAGAAAGATTATTAGGGATGGACACGGGTCTAGTTGGGTTTTTGGCACACCCGAAAATAATTACACTAAGCTTAAATTTGACCCAATCCAACTTTATTCTTTAAAAACTCGACCTCGACCGACCTATAGAAGAAAAAAAATCAAATTCTATGAATCTAATTGTAAAAATATAATTTTATGAGACTTAATTGTAATAAATAATAAAGTTAAGGACTAAAATATAAATAAAAATTTAATTTTAAAAACTTAATTATAATATATATATATAAAGAGAATGTATTATTACAAATTCTCTTCGATTGGTTGCATTGTTAACGTTGTACCTCTTACGTTTCAATAAAATTCATTATCGTTTCAAGAATTAAAAAATTAAAATTTTAAAAAAAAATCAAAATTGGAAAGAAAAACTTAAAATTAACTCAACAAAATTCAAAGTCGACATTAATTTAATATTAACAGAAAAATAATAAAATTTTAATTAAATATTTTTATAAAAACAAAATATTTTCATATATTTATTTGATTTTTTACAAATTTAAATAGTTTCAAAATAATATTTAAATTCAAATATTTATAGATGCTTTCTTTAGCAGGCCCCAACCCACACAAAAAGAATTTGGGCTTTTATTTTTCTCTTTTAATGGGCTGATTAATGGTCCTATTTTTATTTATCGGTCTCTTTTCTTTGCAATGTTTAATTTTCCGCTCTTCTTCCTCCGGGACTCTAAATCTGTAAACTTGTTTGTTCACCCATGGAGGACGGCTATTGTTTAACTCTTCCCCAACTCTCTCCCACTGTACGCTAAAAATGGCGTCATCTCCGTTCACTCTGCTTCTCCTAAGACGACCCATTCTCTCTTCTAAAACCCGACTTAAACCCCATAGCTTTTCTTCCTCTCCAGTTTTCAGCACCATTAAACCAAAGCCCTTCTCCTCTGTTTCCCCGCAACCGGAGGGAATCGCCGGTCACGAGCCACTGAAACCGACCTCTCTCTCGGCTCGTTTGAACTTTGTGTTTGACCAAATTGATCAAATTGAGAAACGAAAACAACAAGAATCGCTCGAGAACGACGACACCCTCCAACGTATCCGAGCTTGGCGTCAATCAAATAAAGAATCTCAACCAACCCAACGCCGGTATCAATCCAAAGAACAAAACCCAGATTCTGGAATAACTAGAAATGATGAAAATCCTACTGAGTTCAGTTCTTCTTCCTCGCCCGAGTTAACCGAGTCACAAAGCGATGATGTCCTTCGGCGGATTCGTGTGTGGAGGGAATCCAAGTATGGGGGGAATAAAGAATGTTCAGAAGGTGAATCTGCTGAAAATGAGTCTAAAGTTGGTGTTTTTACGACTGATTCAGTGACTGAGCTAGAGCTGTGTAGGCAAAAGGGGAAGGACGTGGAGTTTGTGCATCCATGGCCGGAGTGGATAGAGTTGATGGAGAGATTAGTGCAGCAGAATTACTTTGATCATAAAAGGATAGACGAGGAGAAGATGGTGGAAGAGCTAGGATTTGATATGAGTAATGTTGTTGAGGAAGTCAAGGATGATGCTGGAATTGATTTTAAGGACTTCAAGACTGTGCAAACTGCTTGTCTTAATTTCGGGAAGGACCGGTTTGATATATTGAGGTTTGTGTAGTAGTTCTTTTCTTTAAATAATGATTGAATTTGTTTTTGAAATGAGATGGACTAGCTTGGTTATATGTGATTTGTTGCATACAGATTAGAATTTAAGTTCCAATGGAAGATTGATCGTACTGGAATGCTCCTATGTTGCAACTGAATTGCAACAAGCCGGATTCGATTTCATGTTTTGATGCTCTTAACATATAGGCTATTTAGTTTTTGTTAAGAATGGTTTATGGTCATTGGTGTCTAACTGGAACATAATTGTAGTGATTGGTTTCGTAAATAATGAATAGTTTGGTTATAATGAGATATAGAGATGATCATTTTCCGAATTTGATTTGGAGTTTCACATTTTTTATCCTTTGGTTTTTTTAGCAATTGATGTAATGGTGCTTGAATTGTTGTTTTTCCCGAAGATGGGAAATGGCTGAGAAAATCCTAGCAATTTAATGTTTCTGATTGTGTTGCCTTCCTGCTGTAGCTGTTTTAGTTGTTGGTTTTGTATGTTTACTGACTTCGATATATTCCGTTCCGCTGTATGTTTATAGGAGTTGTTTGGAACATTTGTTTGATTAATGCTACTTTGCTGAAATAGAAAGTTAATTCCAGGTCATTATCGAGGCAGGATATCCAAAATTTGGTTGGTTTTGGATGCCCGAGTGCAGACAAGAAGGTGGTTTTCTCTGCAAAAGTCTTGAGGAAACATGTTCACCTTGACGAAGGAGATGTAAGTATTAATTTCGTTACTACTTTGCTGTTTGCTCATAGCTAACAAACTTCCTCAGGTGTCGCTTCCTTTCTTTTTCGCCCTTTAATTATTTGAGGAATTCGTGTATATCAGGTTTGTAGTTCCTGCAGTTTGAGGAATTCTTGTGAGAAAGCATATCTTCCGACAAACAAAGAGGACGAGGCACGGACTATTGATGTTATGCGTGTCCTGTTGACATATGGTTTTGATTATGTGAATGGTTCCGGCGTAAACGAATCTGTTCTGAAACAGAAGTCTTTAAAGACTGTTGTCCGTAAGTTGCTTTACAAGGTTGTGAAGTTGAGTGCCGTTCCTATAGACCCGAACCTTCCCCCTCCTGTAACTAAGAAGCCTCCCCCAAAAGTGAAGCAACCTCCTCCTCCAAAACGAGTTGGGCGGGATGACATTGAGATGAAGAAGGGCGATTGGCTTTGTCCCAAGTATGTGAACTCCATAAGAGTTCTGAATTTCAAGAACCTTACTCAACTTGTTTAATGCTTCATGTTTAGAAATTTTAAACGTTGACTGTTTGGTCTCAGGTGCGACTTCATGAATTTTGCGAAGAATACGGTCTGTCTACAGTGTGATGCCAAGCGTCCCAAGAGACAATTGCTTCCTGGAGAATGGGAATGTCCAGGGTAAGATTACTTTCTTTCCCTTGCAAATTCCACTTCAGATTTTAACGTTAATCACATTTACCGACGTTCATTTGTTGTATATGATTCCTCGAGTTCCTCTATCGTAGTTTTATATGTTGAATTGTTCGTGTTGCTTGTTGTTTGTGCTACGGCAGGTGCAATTTCTTAAATTACAGGAGAAATATGGCATGTTTTCATTGTGATTGCAAGCGACCACCTGATGCATTTATGGAGAGTAAAATACAAGAAATTCGACCCGGTTCAAGAACAAGGTTGGAGAAGACTGCCCGACGATCGGAGGTCTCTAATGGTTGGAATTTTGATTTTGACGACGATGAATCAGATGGGGCAGATGTTGCTTCCTTTGAGTATGCAGATTCTTCACTAAAGGCTGAAGCTTCTCCTTTGGGCAATCAGGCCCGTGGAGGGAAGTTTAGAGGATTTGAAGATGATTTCGATACTGGCCGGCGAGTCTCGAGGGTCCATGAAAGGATATATTCGGATATTGATAGCAGCAAACCTGGAATCGGATTTGATGATTTTGATGATGAAGATGATATTGATAGTTACGAGATAGATTCCCGGCAAAATAATCCAAGGCAGAAAGCTTATTTGAATGTTTACTCTGATAACGAGCTGTTTTCGGAGTTCGAAGATGGTGATGGTTCTAATGATAGTATTGTTGCTGATCAAAGGACAAGGTTTCCATCTTACAGTAAGCCATCTAAGCACGAGCGTAAAAAAGTAACATTATTCGACTCCGATGATGAATTAGATTTGGATTCAGACGAAGACCTTTCAGTTCGTCCAAACTGGAAACCGAGGCATGTAGCTGACACTAAGCATGGGGGTAGAAGCAATTTTCGTAACAGGGGAAGTTCTGGTTTTCAAGGTGGCTCGTTCTCTGGTTCGGACTATGAAAATGACGGTCCACATTCCAAGAGAAATGAGCCGAGACGAAATAAACTAGGATCTATCAGACCAGTAAACAATGTGGGTGGCCGTGGTGATTATAACTCGAGAAACAATTCACCATCTAGATCAAACACCAAGATGAATGGAGGAAGAAACTACTCGGATAATTCCGATAGATCATATCGAGATTCCCGGGGCAATAGTAGGAGGTTCGGAGAGGATGACTATGGCAAGCAGAGATTCAAGGGAGGCAAGAAAGATGGAGCATCCGGAAATCGGTACCGTGGAAAGTCTCATGAATATAGTAGGGAGATGGATGATCCTAGTGAATTTAAAAATAGCAGGCGTGTTATTGAAAGATAAGTGAAAGTAGTGACCTTTATTCGTCATTATTTTTCGAATGCAGGCAATTCTCTATATAAATTTTGTATTTGTAACTCAACTTTAATATTATTTTTTTGTCAAATTTCATTTGAATTTGTTAATATTGGAGGAAGAATCTTGAAAATAGAAGATATAAGATAAAAAAAACGGATAATTTACGCTTTAGGTTACTAAATTTAGCATCAATTTCATTTGAGTCACATATCCTTAATTTCAGCACATTATATCATCAAAATTTATATCATTCACGAAGTCGCTTGTTTTGATTTCATTAATAATTTCAATGCAGCTTAAACGAAAATTCAACATTTTAAACTGTGTTTTTCTTGCTTCAAGTTTTTAAACTATTCTTCCTAATTACAACATAAATTTTAGTTAGAAATCAAAGTTCTTTAGGTACTTAAAAAACATAATTTGATGATTTTTTTCATTTAAGCCTTTTGGAGACTAAAATCAAATAAACAGTTATCGGTTAGGATCAAGTTACACTGTGTAAAACTCTTTAAATTTTACACCTTTTTTGGATCGTTGGATGGAGGAAATGAATGGTTGAGATTAACTCCATGTTTTTAATTCCCAAGTGATAATCTTCACATAATTTATTGTTAATCCCATCCATCCGTTTCACTCATCCATTTGATCCTATCCCTATCTATCTATATATATATATATATATATATATATATATATATATAAGGATGGGATCAAGTTAGATGGTGTAAAACTGTGTAAAAGATAAGTAAATAATCTCAGCCATTAATTATCATCATCAAACGGTCTAAAAACTGTGTAAAAGTAATTGAATTTTACACTGTGTAACTGGATCCTATCCCATATATATATATATATATATATATATATATGAGTTTTACACATTTTTTGAATCGTTAGATGAATGAAATTAACAATAAAATATGTAAAGAAAAAAAATAAGGAGTTAATCTCAGTCATCCATTCCCCCATCCAACGACCCAAAAAACGTATAAAATTTAAAATTTTACATTGTGTAAGTTGATCCTAACCCTATATATATATATATATATATATAGAGAGAGAGAGAGAGAGAGAGAGAATTATTGCTTGACCTTGGATAAAAACATAATACAATCATGAACAAGAAAATGCTGACTGAAATCTGTAATTTTTTTTCTTCCGGAAAAGACTGTATAAAGTATACAACTAATGAAACAGAGACCAAAAGTTATAAATACATCACAACATGGGGTATCACCCACCATACACTTCATCCCTCTTCTTTTTTTCCTGCCCCATTTTTCTTTTCTGTTAGCATACATTGATGAGCAGCAATGGTTGAGTTCAGAATGATCAAAGGTTATTGAAATGAAGGGTGAAAACCGAAATACTCACAATTTACAGATCATGTTTCTTTTTGAAATTCCTGTGCTAAAAATTGTTGGGGCTTTTAGAGTGACCAATCCCCCCAATCAGACAAGAGAGTAACAAATAAGACCACACAGCATGGGAGCGCCGGATGGAGGAGATACTGGAATTAATGGATCTTACTCGATCCTACCATAGTAAAGCCCTCTTGCGAGAATTACAGCTCGATCTTTTCGAGCTAAACACCAAGCAAGAACTTAAACATGTCACTCAATGAAATGATTCCTTCTACTCGCTTGCTGCCGGCCTCCACAATCACAAGTCTCCTAGCCCCTGTGAGAATACAAGTGAATATCGTAATGGAGAAACAGATGAAAAAGGAAGCTTCGTTCTTCAAAGAGAATATCATAAGAGAATAAAAGTGAATAGGTGAAAAGGATACCGGTATTTGCCAACTGCTCCATCACTTTGTGCAAAGTATCGAATCGTAGACACATCTGACATCTTTGTCCGTTGAAAGAAGTTGCATCTTGACACAGTTGCAAGGCCTGCAAGATCATTTTCACTAGTAAGGAAAGCTCTTTCTCTACTTGCATTTAACCAACAGGCTTTACTGCATGCTTAAATGACGTTTTTCAATTACCTGATGAATGCTCATTTCATCAAGACAAATCTGTGCATAAGCTTTATCCTTTGCTAAAGCTGTTATATCGCTGTCAAAAAAACAACAGAGGGCAAGTTTCGTAAGGAACATAAATAATTGACTTGGCATCCAGCAGTTTCTTCGTTTATAATTTTCATTCCCCACTTGAAAAAGAAATGGATTACCTCCGTGAATATATGTCGAGCAATGAGTCATTCTCATCCACTATCGGTATCGAACTTACATTGGCTGCAAAAGGTGTGATCTTGTAAGATGACTATCAAAAGATGAGAAAACGATAAATGGAGGAGAGAAAGAACGGGGCCAATAACAACATGACCAATAAGAACTGACAGTCCCTAATAACTCTGATGGCATTAAGTCTTCCCTCGAAAAAGAACATAAAGAAAGAAAAAAAGAATGCTTCTAAAACCAAAAGAATTAGTAATGATGCAATGATTGTTCAACAAGACCTATTCTTGATACCTACAATGAACTTAATCAGAAGTCAAATATATAACATATAAGCATTAACCAAAAAGCTAAGCAACAAGCTCGACATGAAATGAAAAGATGTAGACGCGAAAAGTAACATTTCTAATTCAATACCATACGAACGCATGCTTAAGAATATATTCTTTTCCATTTGCCCACTGTGTTATAATTTCTATCATATATACAAACTGCATCAGCAACTTAAAACCTAAAGCTCAAAGGCTGTAGGTTACCTTGAACTAACAATGATAAGGCAGCACCAAGAGAGGCATTTGGTCGCAGCATTGCCAATGGCCTACCATTTGATTCCCCAATATTCGGTACCCAAGTACCCAAGGGAATTGAACAAATTGGTTGTTGAAGAACAGGCAAGGAACTTGAAGAATGTTTAAAATGTCTGCATATACCTGAAAATTAGGGTCTGGTTAGAAATAACACCCCAAACAAACAAGTTAAAGATCAAGTACCTTCATCTTACATTTTAGAATTTCAGACAAAGTAGCAAGATTTAGCAGTTGCGGAAGCGAGCCATCCGGTGATGAAGAATGAATGATGGGAACCACAGCCACCTTACTTTTCAAAATCCTCAGAGCAACATCCTTCAAAGAATCGTAAGGTCCAGCCTGCATAAAATGATACTAAAATTGTACATACTGATACCAAAGTAACGAACCTTCTAAAAGTTAGCTCTAACTTCAGTGGAGTCCAGTTTCTATCAAAAGAAGTATACGATAAATAAAAGTACATTGAGGACTCATTAGAAACATGGGCTATGAAAGAAAGGCTCCAAGAGCTTAAAAATAGGTTATTCATTCTACAAAAAAATTCTAAGAGAAACATCAAGATTGAATAACCTCAGTTACACGAGAATCCAAATAACCATCATTCCAAAATCTGGATTTGCACACTAAGAAAAAATCATCATCTCTTTTTCATGAATAGATTCCAGAATAGTCTACTAGAAAAGGCAATAGGTAAATATTGCGAGATAAAAAACAGCACATCTAATAATTTCAACAGTAAGACCACATCTTTCTAACCAAAAGCAAAAGGTGTTTCATTTAACATACGAGCAGGGAATTAAGTACTAATGAGACAATTTTTCCACCTTCATGAATCATCCAAAAAAAAAGTAAACAAGTCAAAAATAAATCAAAGGCAAACATAAATGATTTAGTGATGCTAGATAATCCTGGAAATGAAGCACTCACATGAACAAGATGTCTAGGATAAAACCTTGCATTGCCATCAATCTGTATGCTAAGATGCACCTTTCCCTCTTTCCAAAATGATATTGTGTGTGTCTCTAATTCTTCCTCTGTCAAATTCGAACCATGATTCCCCAACTGTCCTTCAAAGGGTTATACATGTTAAATGCACTCAAGCTACATTATTGCAAATAAGGGAAAAAAATACAATGTATTTCTGCATCTCAACTAGTAAGTCTCAAAAAGCTTAAAAATACCTCATGAGTACTCATAAAAATTATGGTTAGACACAGAAGAAAAAGAAAAGAAATTTTTGCTGTTAGAAACATGTCTTCATGGTTAAATAATTCTAAACATTTAAAGTTCACCAATATTTTTAAAATTAAAAAGTTTAATTGATTCTCCCAAACCACTATCTATCAGTTACGGGTAACATCTAGTCCATCGTTCTGGGGTGTATTAAGTAAGAAGGCTCATATGGTGATTTGTATGTTCGACCTCTTACTATAAATACAAGAGGCTCCCTGCAGTTAGGCGGCTCTCCAGTTTTACATTACTATATGACTCTGACTCTTTCTTTCTCTTGACAAGCATGGTCATCCGTTAAGTTCAGCACAATTACAAAGTAGCATGGTTAATTTCATATCAGAATTCCATTAAAAGTAACAATGACATCTATTTCAGTAAAGTACATTCCCTAATTCATACATCTCCAGGTCTCTAAACTGGCTTCAATTAAGTTGCTAAATTATATTCATATTGAACTAAAGTTTTGTCGGAATTTTATCACAGCTTGGCTTTGACACGTGAAGGAAAAACTCAAAACATTTTCTCCCGAACTCACCTCTCTTAGGATAAGAATAAAGTCCAATGCACTAAGAACTCCAACGAACTGGCCCTTGAGAGAATCCCAGAGAGGAGCCACAGGAATTCCCTAAACGTAAGCATAAATAAGCAAAGATAATATCTGAGCCAATAATCAGCAGAGTGAAAAGCAAAGCCTCAACAAATTGCACACAGCAGCGAAGGGTAAAAAAATCTAAACAAAGCCTTTAAAAAAAACTAAACTAAAGGTACACTATATACAACAAAGAAACGAGTGAAGGAAAGATTACATCAAAGAAGATGCAGAAAGTCAAAAGATAGGAGGGGGGAGGAGAAAAGGGAACTAGAATAACAAAGAACAAGCACATGCTCCACGAGGTTAATCTTCTCTCTGGATGAAAACCATGAAACACTAGCAAAAACTTAATGTGTAGTGAGTAGTGACTGTGCATGTCTTTTCATTTCTGCACTTTTTTGAGTTCATAAAAGAGATTCACCTGTTCATGCAGAATATGGAATGCTTGCTTCACCGCTATATTAACATCCAAGGCAACAACCTGCAACAACGGATGGATTCAGATAGAACCAGCCTCAAGCCACCACCCACAATAAGTTAGCACATAAACAGCTCCAAGAGAAAGGTAATGCATTCAAACCTTTCCTGAGTCCGGAAGCAATTCGTATGCAGTATGTCCTGACAAGAAAGTTGCTATGCGGTGCCGAGAGACCTCTAAATCTGCATCTGACATAGTCGGAACTGGTTCCTACAAGTTATCCCCATAAAAGGACATAAGTGCTTATGCATATAAAATCTAGCGTATAAAAATAACTTCCAGCCTAATTCTTTTAGACAAAGCACCTCAATACTTGAAAAAGGACTAACACAACTAAATAAAAGACTAATGTAGACACTCAAAAAAGATTTTTAAGTGTTTAAGAAGCACACCGAATGAATAGAAGCATCATCAAGGTCCATGTTGGATCTACTTGGGGCCTCAGGACTAAGACATGGAGAAACCGCATCCAGATCCTTGGCTATATAGACAGTGTTAACCACACCATAATTACCATTTACAAAGGGTTGCCGCTCATCATGCCGCCATTCACCATCAACAAAAAACTTAAACTGCCAGTAAACAGAAATGAACCTGAATATCAGTTTCAGAGTAAGAAATCCTCTCTATTATTAACATATTTGTGTACCATCTCTTCCCCACATTCAAAGGCAGGTTTTTCTATCTCTATTATTAACAGATTCAATAATATTTTCAGGCATCAGATAAAATAATATCGGAGAAATTGACCATGAATTTTATCTGAAAATCTACAAAAGCATTTAGCAAAATCAAGAATACTACATTACATTGTAAATTAGAATTTCAGTTCCAAAAATGGCTTTTTTTTTCATTTGTACAGATAATGATCATAAAAACTGATTAACCTGATGATATCCAGGACTCAAGCTATAAATTACTTGAAATACAGTGGGGCAACCCTCTATTGGAGACATAGGTATATGCTCTGACCACCTGCGCACATAGAATACAATCAATTGTCTTTTCCAACTTAAATTCCTGAAAAATCCTTAAAATATGAACTTAACAAATAAGTCGAGGAAAAACCGAATATGATCTTTTTCAGCTCTCACCTAGTAAAGGAGCCAGTTAGAAACACTCTACTTCCCCCATAAGGCCAGATGAAGCGCATTGGAACCAGAAGCGGCCTCGAAACTCCCCTGTTTTCATGGCCAGTTTCCGGACCAGAAGCAAACATTTTCTCCACAATTTACACAAGTACCAAATTATGAATCCTCGAAAACTATAATTCAACAAATTTTCACTTAATTTTCCTGTCTTTTTTTCACCACCAAAGCACTAATATTCAAGCAATTACACTAATTAATCTTCACCGAGCTAATCAAGATTGGTAAACATCATAGAATTTTAAGTTTTTTTTCTCAATAGGGATCCTCTACGAAATAGAGCAGAGGACCCCGTAATGGTTACACATTAAAGCTACAAATCAAAACTATACTAAAAATAAAGATTGCCCTTTTTTATAAATTACAACATAAAAATGAAACCCTAAATCTCCAAATAGGAAAGCCTCTAAAATTCAACCCCGCCTTCAGTAATCCTCTACATGTAGCACCACCCAAAACCCAATCAAAACATCCAGAAATCAACAAATTCAATCCCCAAAGTCAACAAATCAAGCTGCTAGCAACAAAACCCCAAAATCTCCGTCCATACCCAGAATTAAAGCTCTGATCTGACATTAAAAGCAAGAATTTGACACTGAATCAAACCCAAAACCCTGAATCAATGGAGCTTTGAGGAAGCTGGCAGAGTGGGTTTTCAGTAAACAATTTTGACAAGCGGAGGAATTAAAAGGAGCGCTTGAAAGAGATAAAACCCTAACTTTGACAGAGAAAGATTAAAGCGTTGGCATTTGGTTGGATCTTCAAGAGAATTTGTGACCTCTCAGTGTAGAATCTGACTACGAATTTTTAAAATATATTTATTAAATAAATAAAAAGTTCAGAAAAAGGACGAAAACAAACGATACAAATGGTAATTAAAAATATAATAATGGGTAAAGTACACAGACGGTCACTAAACTATACCCAAAAAAATAAAATGGTAACTAACCTTTCACAAATCACAAAATGGCAATTAAACTTTATGTTTTATAACAAAACGGTAACTAGACGTTAAATTCGGTTAAGTTTCTGTTAAAACTTTGGTATAATAACACATTTAGTCCTTCATATTTATACAATCAATAAATTTAGTCCTAATTCAAAATAATTTACTAAATTTAGCCCTCGTTATTTATGCATTCTTTCAATTTGGCCCTTAAAGCAAAATTTCAAAGTATGGTAACATGATAAATAATTACAATTAAATTTTATAAGAACTCGAAAACTCGACTCGACTCGAATCGAAAAAATTTCAAATAAAATTTGAGTTGTAAAATATGACGTGTCAACTCAAACTTTATTTGAAATTTTTTTATTCGAATCGAATCAAGTCGAGTCGAGTTTTCGAGTTCCTATAAAAATTTAATTAAATATTCGAATATTTTAAATCAATTTTTTCTTTTCAATCGAATATTTTTAAATTAAATCATATATTTAAAGTAGTTATTAAATATTCGATGTGATTTACATATAAAAATATTAAATATTATATTTTAAAAAATATTCGATTAAAAGAAAAAATGATTTAAAATATAAGAATATTTCGAGTTATTCAAGTTGACACGTCATATCTTAAGATAGAGGTGGGCGTTTGATCGAGTCGAGTAAAAAAATTTCGAGTTATTCGAGTTGACGCGTCATATTTTACAACTCAAACTTTATTTGAATTTTTTCGATTCGAGCCAAGTCGAGTCGAGTTTTCGAGTTCTAATAAGAATTTAATTGTAATTATTTATCATGTACCATACTTTGAAATTTTGCTTTAATGACCAATTTGAAAGAATGCTTAAATAAAAAAGGCTAAATTTAGTGAATTGTTTCAAATTAGGACTAAATTAATTGACTGTATAAAGTTGAAGGACTAAATATATTATTATACCAAAGTTTTAACAGAAACTTAACGGAATTTAACGTCTAGTTACTGTTTTGTTATAAAACATAAAGTTTAATTGCCATTTTGTGATTTTTGAAAGGTTGGTTACCATTTTATTTTTCGGGTATAGTTTAGTGACCGTCTGTGTACTTTACCCTATAATAATTGTCGTAAGAAACTTTATGAAAATGAAGTATTTAGGCTTATTATATACGAGCTTTTACTTTTATTTGCAAAATATTTATTTATCTTAATTATTTTATTTAACAATAAATATGGAATTTGGCCTAAAATACCAAAAATAATAAAACTTGGATAAATGCCACATTAAAAGAATTTAAGAGGGAACTTCTGTAAAATTAACTTTTAATATTCATATGGTTAAACTACACGGGTAGTCCCTTTTATTTCCGGTCTGTTCTGTTTCGGTCACTAATTTTGAAAATATTTGGTTTTTGGTCACTTACATTATCAATCTATTTTATTTTGGTCACTCAAACGTTAATCTCTGTTAGATTACTAACATAGCACATTAGTAAAAACGTTAATTTTAATGTGATCCCTAAAGTTTTAAAACTTTATTTTTTCACCCTTTACAAAAAAAAAATCCTCCTTTGTTTTCTCCTCAAAATCTTGTCTCCTCCATCCATCTCTCACGGGTTCTCATGTTCATTGTATATCTAATGATTAAAAAAAAGAACTTTACCTTCCAAATTTGTATGTAGTGGAGGTTGAAAATTCTATAAAAACTTTATCTTTCTTTTCTCGTAAATCATTATTAAACCTCAAATTAAGAACTCTCAAATTCTTTAATCCAGATACGGTAACAGGTGATTTTTCAGATAACAAATTCTTCTATAAAGTTCAGGTTGAATCCTAATTTTATGATGGATTTAGGGTTATTGAATAGAGATTTTGGGAGAAAATAAAGAAGAATTTTAGGGGTTTTTTAAAGAAGATAAAAATAAAGTTTTAAAATTTTAAGGTTTAAATTAAAAAATAACTTTTTACTAATGTGTCATGTCAACAATTTCACAGAAATTAGCGTTCGAGTGATCAAAATAAAATAAATCAATAACGTAAGTGACCAAAACTAAATTGTTTCAAAATCAGTGACCAAACAAAATAGACCTGAAACAACTATTATATTTTTAGGCTTAATAGTCATAAAGTGTCAAAACTATATATTTTTTTCAGATATGTGCTTAAAATATTTTTCGGCTCAGGCAGGTGTCTAAAGGTTTAACTGTTATCATTTTACGTGTCTGGCTGTAATGACTGTTTAAAAAAAATTCTTTTAACCAATTAAAACATGACACATGACTTTGAGTTTACTTTTATTTCTTTTAATTTAATTTAAAAAATCTTTAAATTTCTCAAAATTCACAAAATAACTCCAAAATCTATAGATCCCCAAATTCGACCACTATCGTCGTTATTCATCACGTTGCCGGCAACGAAATGAAGTCTTTTTCTCTCGTTGTAAAAATTGATTGTCGTTCGTCGTCTAATCGATCGTCGTTTGTTGCTCATCGTTTTTTTTCTTCCTCTCGTCGTTCGACTTTGTTTCGACGTTAGACACACCGACTGTCAACTTTCGACGACGAGAAGATGGAAGAAATGATCATGTGGATATGGCGACGAAAATGGTGGGCACACCCTCAGTGATTAGCGGCGGCAACGGTTAGGATCGAGATTTGGGACTTAAGGATTTGGAGATATGAGACTATTTTGAGGATTTTAGGATATTTTAAAAAAAATTTATTTTTTTTTAAAAAAGAAAAGAAAGCATGTCACGTGTCATGTTTTTATTGGCTAATAGAATTTTTTAAACGGTTGTTAACGGCAATGTGCCTAAAATGGTAAACGGTGAAAACGCTAAACATCTATTTAGACCGAAAAACACTTTAAACACTTATCCAAAAAAATATATAGGTTAAGTTTTTTTTTTACTATTAAGCCTATTTTCTAAGGCAGATTATATTTTCAGTGAAAGAACTGCATTCAAAACTTGAAAGCCTAATTATGAATATGTAGTGAGAAAGGAAATAAAAGATACCAAGAAATTTGTAAAACATTTATATATATAAATTTTACCTCTTTCCTTATAAAATGATAAAGAAAATTAATTCTTTTTATTAATGTGAATAAATGTCATTGTAAAGAAATTTTAAAAATAATTTAAATTTGAGATTTAGTAATTGGCCTAATGGCTAAAGATGCTCATATTACCTAATCTTGTATAGGTTCAAATTTTGATATAAGAATGTATCACCTCCTATCTAATAAAAAAACAATCTAAATTTATCTTGAAACCAAACCCAATTTAATTTTCATTGAGTATTTTCTTTTGTAAAAATATAACTTAAAAACATTTGAGAATAATTTTTCGAATATTTATAAATTAAAAAGTCAAATTTTATAGCAATTACAAACAGTATTTCTGTGTTGAGTTTGTTATAACCGTATGGGCCAGCTGTCCATCAGCTGGGCTCTATCTGTTTTGTTAGTGGGTCATATATTAGACCCAAGTCTTGTTTTTTCCAGAATTTAATTCATTCTTCTTTATCAGATTATCTTTTCATCTTTTCTCTGTAAATTTTCGTTCTCTTCACTTTCCCTTCTCTATTGTATAATCTAACAGAATGTACATATATGTTTATAATTTGATCAATTTATTTTAAATCTTCGACTTTAATTATAACCCGACATTTTACGCTCAAACAAAAAATTAGACGGACAAAAAGACATATTTAAACAGTATTGACAATTAAAAGACTCAATTAGAATATTTTAAAAATTAAAGATCAATCTAAAATTCAGACATAATTTGATGATGTAATTAACTTATTAATTTATGTCAATTTTGAAATTCAAATAATAATACGATTAAAGATAGACTTACGATTTACGAACAAAGCCCATTGCGTTTTGGATCGGGACTTTCCGTGATTTTGGTGGCAGTAATAACTGGCAAGTGGCAAGCCCATGGGCCATATTGTAATAAGCAAAGGGCATAAACTTAATGCTTACCGCACAATTTGCCCCTTAACGTTTACTATTTTCTCATCTTAGTACCTGATGTATTTTTCAGATTCATGTGTTCTCTAACATTTTTCTTGTTACCAATTTTGTCCTTTTACCCCTAACATTTTCAGCCAACAACATCGCGTCATGTCAGCTCTTTTTTGATTAAGTTAACTTGCCTAATTTTATTGAAAGGATAAATATCATGTCAAGTCTCTTATGTTTGTTTTTGTTTAATATAATCACTGAAAAATCTATTTTTATTTAAAATTGACCCCTATTTATTTTTAAATTTTATAATTTAATCCAATATTTGTTATTAATTAATAATATTATTTTATTTAAACATTAATATTTAATAAAAATAAATTAAATATTATAATTTGGTATTTAAATTTTCTAAAACGGATACTTGTGCTGACTTGATATTTTAATAGTCAATCATATTATTATTGTGGTATTTCCAGATTGAAATTTAATTATCATTAAACGACACATATTATTACATGATTATTGGTACATAAATATCACATCAAATAGTTTGAAAGTATCAAATTGGGAAAATTTTAGACTCGTAAATAAAAATAATAATTAAAAAGTAGAGTAAGGATTCGTATAACTTTATGTTTTATAATGTAGGCATCTTAATTGTGCTGTTTTAGCTAGGCAACTGGCTACCAAGTGAAGCAAAATTCGATTGTGATGCATTACATTCTTATAAAGGAAGATGATAATTATTTTTATTTTTTTTTTCAAGTTAATTAAGGTGCAAAACAAGTGCTTAGAATCTTAACAATATAGGATACCAACACGTGGCAGCTCACAGTTCAACATTGAACATATAGAAGCTATATGTGTTAGAGAATTCAAGTTTCACTCATAGAATAATTAACAAAAATATTTAATTAAACCAAACTTTTATTTATATATAAACATAATTAGGATCCGTTGATACAATATAAAACTTAAAAAATTTACATATTTTTTTGGATCGTTAAATTAGTGATAGTTGAATGTTGAAACTAATAGCAGGTAATGAGTATATTTTTTTACAGAAAAAATAGTAAATAAATTTAAAAGTTTTAGTCTCAAGTCTAAAAATAGTTTTAATCTCAACCATGACTAGATCCATCTACACAAAGTAAAACTCATTTATTGCCTTTTATTTGTCAAAATTTTGAAACTCTGAATATAATTATTTAAATATTTTAATAATTAAATTTTATAAAATATATATTTAATAATTACATGATCTAAATTTGATAAATATATATTTTTAAATTTCATCAATAATAAATTTAAAGAAAATATCTAATGCATGGGTAATGAAAATCTTCTTGTCCACAAACATATTTATTTAACCTTTAAAACCTAAATTCTAAATCTTTAACTTCGAATTCAGAACATTAACTTTAAACTCATAAACTAAACATCAACCCCTAAATAAGTCTACTTATAGAAACTACATTGCATCAAATATTTTTTAACTTTAAATAATAAAAAGTCAAAGTTAAAAATTTGATAATAAAATATAAGAAATGACAATTTATTTTTTTATAAATCCTAATCCTACTTAGAGAATAGGAGATAGGGACTCAAACTTGATTTTTTTTTCTATTTTCAAAATTAAGAAAGATCTTAAAAGAAATTGGACCAAGAAAATTCGAAGAGACATGACTTTTTTTTTAGTTTCAAAAGTACGAGGATCTAAAAATAATTTGACCTAAAAACTTTTGGATGATCCACAACCCCTCCCTAGGGGTGAGTGTTCGATTGAGTCGAGTCGAGTAAAAAAATTTCGAGTTATTCGAGTTGACGAGTCATATTTTACAACTCAAACTTTATTTGAAATTTTTTCGGTTCTAGTCGAGTTTAAGAAATTCGAGTCGAGTCGAATTTTCAAGTTCCTATAAAAATTTAATTGTAATTATTTATCATGTTATAGTACGTTTTGATTTCAATTTAAACGACTTTCTCTAATCATATAAGATATGCATATATATTTCTTCATATTTTTTATATGTGGTAATATTTCTTCATATTTTTATATATCAGTATGTATATATCATTAAAAATTGAGGGACTCGTCTTGAACTTAAAAATAAATTACTAATTACTAAAAATTTTGAGTTATTCGAATTTCCATTTTATAATTCAAACTTTATTTGAAATTTTTACGAGTCGAGTCGAGTCTATAAAATTTCGAATCAAATCAAGACGAGTCGAGTATTTTCGCCTCGAGTCGAGTCAAGTTTTGCTCACCCCTAACCCTCCCACACATAAATAACTTCGTCCCTGTATAAAGACCACAAAAATCAATTAATTATTTAATGTTGCAACTCCCAAATTAAAGCAACAAATTGCAGCAAAAAAGCTTACCATTTCAACACAACAGTGGGGGATTACTTTTATTATTTTATATGTAAATATCCATAAAAAACAGTAACCTTTCTATAATTGGAGTTAATATGGCCTCTTGTTAACTTCAAGGGATGGAAATGAATATTCTTTTTGCTGTTCTGCAGCCAAATAGAGTGACAGAACCCTAATTTAACCTAGAATTTGAGGTGATCAAGCACCAAACTTTTCTGAAATCCCTGTTGTTTCTCCAGATATGCTCTCTCGATTCCAAAACATGCAAACGTGCATGAGTATCCTCCACTTGTTTTGATAATATAAACAATATTTTAAGCTAAAGATGGTATATTTGGAGAACAAGAAAAGGTTATATAAACCCAGATTATCAGGGTAGTGGGGGGGGGACCATATTTGTTAAGTCCTTTTAGGGTTGATACATACATATACATATATATATATATATATATATATATATATATATATATATATATATATATATATATATAGAAATAGCAAGATTCTTGTAGAAAATAGCCTTATGAACTTGGCTTGTTCGATAAATGAAACTGTTAGTGAAACTCGAACCCAAATGCTCTTGTTAGAGTACTAATGAATATCCAATTAAGATGAAAAAGTTAGAAAGTTAACTGAGAAGTATTGTATTGTATTGATTTTTTTGTTTGTGTATGTGTATATATAGACTTGTAATTTTCCTCATATTGGAACAATAATTCATATAGACTTGTAATTTTCCTTAAGCAACATGCATGTCATCAAATAGTCATATAGGGATAGCACATGTGTGTTTCATTTTCACTATGCATAAGCATGCACATAGATAAATGTACAAAAACAATTATAAAATATATAAAAATATATCAGACAATTGACATCAAACTCGAGACATTTTAGATTATAATAAACAACACATATTTTCAGAAACAACGCAAGTTGTCAAAATCTCAATTAATTATTTGATAATAATCAAGTGGATAACATACGGATGATCATTATAAAATCCGTACGCCATCAAATGGAATGTATAATAAACAATAATATATAAAATAAGAAAGTTTGTGGAATATAAAGAGCTACGTGTCTAAGCTTGAGAGGGCACCGAGTTCATCGTGGGGATCATAAGTTACTAAAAATGGTGGATGAACAAAACCGAACGCTGCCAATTGCCAACGTGGGTCGGATCATGAAACAAATCCTGCCCCCGAGTGCCAAGCTTTCATTAGAGGCTAAACAAAGAATGCAAGAGTGTGCAACCGAGTTCATAAGCTTCGTGACGAGCGAGGCGTCCGATAAGTGCCACAGGGAGAATCGCAGGACGATGACCGGAGACGACATATGCCGGGCATTGTCTGCTCTAGGGCTCGACAACTATGCCGAAGCCATTGTGAGGTATTTGCATAAGTATAGGGAAGCTGAAAGAGAGAGAATAATAGCTAGCCAAAACGAAGAAACGAACAGCTCTCGAGACGGAGATATTGAAGAATCGAATCGAAGTGGCCGACCATCTCATCAAGCTGATGAAACACCAACTCCCTTGATGAACATATTCATATAACATTACTTATGGTGAATTGGTGTGACCTATTGTAAAAGATTTCACTTTCTATAGGTTAGGAGTAGAGGAAGGGATTCGAACTCGAAATCTAATGTCAACAAAAATTTAAGCAACGAAATTCATTTATAAGTGACTAGGAGCTGACCGATCTCTCTAAGGTTTGTTGTATGAATTAAGGTAATTTTGTATCTTGTTATTTCTTTTCTTTGATTAAAGTTTACGGTTACTTTACCAACATCTAGTTCGTCTAGCGAAATGAGGTGATAGATCCTTTAAGTAAGGTTAAGAGTTTAAATCTTAGTGTTACGAATAGAGAAAATTGGGTTAGGAAGGTCGCCCCCATATTGAGTCTCTGTAAAACTCGATCTGAACTAATTGATCAATAAGTTAGATACTAATTGTTAAACCAAAAAAAAAGTTTATAGTTCCTTTCTCCTTAACACTCTTTGCTCGACTTTCCCCTCCCATTTTTATTGGATAGGAAAACTTGTGAGTTTTATACTAACTTAGGACCATGAGATGGGGTAAATTACTGGTTGAAGCTAATTTAATAACGCATACATGCCGTGCAGATAAGTTGATCGAACTCGAGTTACATAAAAATGACAACATTTTTTTACTGAAACCGCTTGATGAATCCTAGTGCATAGAATTAAAGCTAAAGCCAAGTGCTTAGAGGATCCACACTAATATTACTATTCATCACACTCAACAATTACATGGTAATAAATTACATTAGATTGTACAATAAACACGATACATGCACTAAGATATCGGTATAGCTATAATAAATATAAGTCGATAGGATCCACACTAATATTACTATTCATCACACTCAACAATTACCCTATAATAGTCATCTTAAACGACTTTTTATTCTAAACCTTTCTCGAGTTCTCTTCCTCTCCCAAGAACTAAAACACTCATATTTGCTTTCAAAACATCTATCAGGTTCAGATCTCGTATTATCATCGTTCACGACTCTCTGTCTAAATAAAAAATAAATTACGACCGGCCGACCAATTCACCGTCGTCATGCATCCCCTAAACCACCACTAACAACCACCTCATTTACTTTACATCAATAAATATACTTACATATCTCTTTTTTAGAGTTTCCCTAGGTAAAATTTGGACAAAGCCAGAGAAATGAAACCTTTAAGAATATTGTAATTAATGTATATATATGTACATATTATGATCTTATTTTCTTCTCAAGAGTAGAATTTATCAGATTATAAATGTTCGCAAGTAACAACTTTCAGGTTTAGATTTTAAAGTGCATGTTAGAGCTATGACTCAAATTTTATTTTAGATTGGTCCGAATATTTATAAAGAAACAATAACAATAGCGAGGGCTGTTCTGGCAGGCAAAGCCTAAAATAGGCATGAGTTGAAGAGTTGGAAACACATTTGAATAAAATTACTTTCTATACAAATTTTTTCTATAACCAAATAACTTATTTTTATAAATAGATACTATAGGTTAAGGGTAAGAAATAAGTTGTGATCCCGTCTAGGGTTTTTCAGGTAAATGTTAGTGTTTGTTTTATTTTGTGTTTGTGATTGTTTGTTATTTTGTCATTATCGTTTTGATAGTTATAATAGTGTCATTATCGAAAAGACCATAACAGTAGTTTATGATGGCAACTTCCTCAACCTTCCATCTTGTGCTATTAAACATTGTTTCGTGCAGAGTCTGCTGCACCCACCGCGTATTGTCTTTGATCAAAACCCTCTTGGTGACACCAAAGAGACACCCCACCATTTTAAAAGTACACTTGAAAGAATAAATACCCTTTTTCTGGATCTCTGTGTTTAATCCACATAAAATTCCAGCACAAAAGAATAGTCAAAGCAGGCTAAAGTGTTCTGGCTAGGTTTAGGGTTTTCTAAACCCTAGAAACGGGGACCACTGTAACTGTTGTTTCACATTACATGGCTAATTCTGAAAATGCCTTTCAAACCTTAGGCATATGCTTGTAAGTATATATATAGTTTACACAGGCCTTTCAACTTTAGAGTTTAATATTTTAGGTTAGGGTTTATGGGTTTATTGTGTAGGGGTGGAATTTAAGGTTTATGGTTAGAATTTAGAGTTTAATGTTTAAGGTTTATGTTTTAGGGTGTTTTAGGGTTTGTTATTTAGGTTTTAAATTTTATAGAAAGTTGTGTAATTTTTTTACACAACTTGTGTATCAAAATATAACTCATATATATAGGAAAATACTTTGATACACAAGCTTGTAGACATTAGTTTATACAAGCCTTTCAATTTTAGGGTTTGTGTTTTTAGGTTAGGGTTTAGTACTCAGGGTGTAGAATTTAAGGTTTTAGTTTACACACGCCTTTCAATTTTAGGGTTTGGGTTTTTACGTTAGGGTTTATGGATTTAGTATGTAGGGTGTATAATTTAAGGTTTAGTGTGTTAGTGCTAGGGAATTATTTTAGATTTTATAGCTTAAATATGAAACTTTTTTTTTTACACAGCTAGTGCATCAAAATATTACTCATACATACATATATACATATATATGTATATTGTTTTTTCATTAAAGATGATTGCTTTAATTAGAGATATGGGAGAGCATTTTCGGATATCAGATTAGATCCGAAAAATTAGATATCTAAAATTTCGGATCAATAAAATAACGATTTGTATCTGATCTGGAAAATTTTGAATATCCGATTATTCGGATTTAAAATTTGGTTCAAGTGTTTTTTTCGAATTTGATGATTGTATCTATGAAATTTTCAGATTTTCAAATATAACAAGTAACAAATTGTCAAATATAACAAGATCCGTATCTATGAAAATTTCGAATTTTTGAATATAACAAGAATCAAATTACTAAAAATAACAAAATTAATATCCATGAAAATTCAATTTTTCGAACATTTCGGATTTTTAGGTAATCCAAAACTTGAAATATTATAATTTATATTCGATCCGAAAAATAAAAAATTGAATTACGATCCAAAAATAAAAATCAAATACGATATCCGATCGTTTGTTCTATTGGAGAATATTTGTGACGAAAAAAATTAGTCAAGGGCACCCGGTATTCACCACCCACTTGTTTAACTCATACCGACTATGGATTTAAATTGCGGTCGCGGTCATATTTTCAGTCGTAATATTTTATTGCGGTTGCGGATAATAGCGGTGGATGAATTGTGATTATTGTATACTGCTATTTTTCACAATAACAATTTCGTACAGTGTCGCTGCCTCTATCGCGGACCACTATTTGAATTCATGAAACTGACTATATATAATTTTATTTATCATTAATAAGTTAGATGATGGTACATTATTATAAAATTCAAAACTCAAATTATTTTTAAGATATATTATCATTTGATTTATTGATGGTGCATAAAATTATATCAGTACGAATCGGCATTATGTGGAAGATTGTTGATGTAAGGTTAAATTTTTCTGATAATGCCACTAGTGGCTCCGACCATGGATCTACCTTCGGAACTTGAACAGCCTCGGGAAATTTGGGAATGGTGAACTGCATGTGACCTAATTCACATTGCTCACTTATTTAGAGCACTTGTATCTGTCGAGACTGTTACTTTCTTTTAAAAAAAAGTTTTATTTTGATGCACAAGTTAGTGTAAATTTTTTTTACACAATCCTTTTATAAAATTTAAAATCTAAATCACAAACCCTAGCAACCTAAAACCTAAACCCTAAGCCCTAAACCCTAAACTCTAAATTCTAACCATAAACCTTAAGTTATATACCTTACATACTAAACCCCTAAACCCTAACCTAAAATCCTAAACCCTAAACCCTAAAATTAAAGGGCTTGTGTAAACTAAAGTTTACACAAGCTTGTACATCAAAGTATTTTCCTTAAAAAAAATACATTATGCTTATTGCATGAATTTATATGAAAAACAGTTCTTTTCTATTTACATGAGACTAATGCACATCGACGAAATTTGGAGTATGAGTTTGAAGGGATAACTTAATTTTTTTTAAAAAAAATGGAGAATCTTGTAGGGTTTAACTAAGATTTTTAATAATTTTAAGATATTTAATCAATATTTTTAAAAAAATTAAAAGGAGATTTAATTGAAATTATTCAAAACTTTAAACTTAAAATAAATTTTTAAAAATCTTAATGGCCAAATTAAAACTTTTTGTAGCAAAACTGAAAATTCCCAAAATTTTGGAGGGGCCATCGTCCCCTAGTCCCTTAAAGGTTCCGCCCCTGAATGCACACTTCTTTTTATAAAAGAGTTTGATGTGATATAGAGGGACCAAGTTAGAATGAAAGTTCGACAAAAAAACAATCATAGATAGTAGTAATAAAATAAGAATTATTATCTCATACAAATAAGGTGGAATTTTTTTATGAGCGCCTTAATTTAGGGTTTAAGATTTTAGTTTAAGGTTTAGAGTTTATGAGTTTTAGTGTAGGAGTTTAGAATTTAGGATTTCATAGTTAGAATTTAGGATTTAGAGTTAGGGTTCACGTTTTAGGATAATATAGTTAGAGATTTAGGTTTTAACCTATAAACCCTAAATTTTAACCATAAACTTAAAATTCTATCAACAACCCCTAAATTCAAAACTATTACACTTAAACACTAAACCCTAAATAGAGTTTCTAAACCCTAAAACTAAAGGCTTGTGCATGAAATAATTACCCAATAAAATGAAATCCAATATTCAATTGTTAAACAATTAATTTAAATTTTAAACACTGAAAGCTAAAGTTTATTTTAACTGGTTTCGACATTGTAGTAGTTGGTTAATGGCATACAAAGTTTGAAAACCAAAACATGTCAAGAAATTTTTCATAAATATTTGCACTAAACAAAGCTTTCCAGGCTGCATATATGTAGTTTCCTTGAACTGTGACATATCTGGAAAAGCTGAATAAATTTGAAAAATCACCAGATTCATCATCTAAGAATGGAGACCTCATATCGTTTTACCATTGCATACAAAAATCATTCATGCAAGTTTGAACAGAATCAACTATTCCGATCGACATATAGAAGCTTCTACAAATCCCCAACCGTCATCAATATCAGGCCCTACCCAATAACCGATTAATGCGGTACGAGTACAAGAACTTGCATTCAAATTACATGAGACAACTTGATCAAAATGCGTTGACACGGTATTCAGATATCGTTTACCATTGACAGAAAACATGCTTTTGTTTGAGCTGCAGAGGGCCAGAAAAAAGGATGCTGCAAACAGAAATTCATGATATCAGGTTACAGAAGCACACACTAGCAAGGGAGGGACTAAAAACAAACACCCAACATATGACCAAATGTATTAAACGAACAGAGTAACAACCAGAAATACAGTCCCAATGCTTTTATTGAAACAACTGTTCTTGCAAATCAAAGTGGTAATTCCAGTCGTAGAAACAACTTTGTTTTTTACGGGGAACAGATTCC